>JAKZAP010000003.1:32879829-33236646 GCA_023053575.1 Branchinecta lynchi
CGAGTCCGTAAATTCCAGCATCATACTTTTTGAGGTTCCGAGTCTTTTTGCTGCAGATAGACCAGGGAGGGTCACGATAGTCTCTATCTCAAAGTCTTATGAGATTCCCTTGGCTATGCCCAAGAGTTTCCTAGTAAGTACTTTGGCCGTGCACCCAGTTAGGAGGCTCGCCGCCGATGCGCAGAAATCACTTGCCACGGATTGAACCTATTGTAAAGATTTGAGTATTTACATTTCTCATCGCTGAAGTCGCATTTGAGTGGTTCTTCAGGATATTTATCCCCATTAATTCTAAGTTCTATGTCTGTTAAATTCAAATGATCAAACACCATATTATTCATTAATTAATTGTTATGCTTTTCATTTTTCTGTAACATTACAACTACTTTTGTTGGATTGTTTCTCTCAGAAATAACTTTCCACGTGTGTTCTTTATTTTGACTAACATAGCTTTTATAAGTATTACATGCTTCCCACATCATATTATGCTTTCTGTCCTTTGCCCATCCCTTTTCTAATTTACTCATCATTTCGATACTAGGAGCTACAATAGGTATTTTCCAGGATAAATACTCGATGACCACTTTAAAATTAGTATTTCCATTTCTTATAATCATGTTGTTATCATCATTTCTTCTTAGAAATATTTTATGCGATGCACCTCTGAAGAATCGTTTGTTTCCTTTCAAAAATCCAAACAATTCTGATAATGGTAAATACATATTTACTAATTTACTGCTTTTTGTTCGGTTATATCTTTTTTCAAACCCTTTATTATAATTATTATTATTTTTCAAACTGACTGTTCCAGCCACCGCTACTGCTGGATTTGGAGTAAACGAAGCAACTACAGGATTGATTGCTTCCCTTGATTATAATCTTTATAATAGAAATGATTTCTTGTTGCACTTCTAGAATAATCATCAGAGTATTCAATCAACTTTGTAACGGTAGCTGTAATACCAACATGATTAATTTTTTCAACCGATTCATCTTTATTACATACTCAGCGGTACTGAATAAATTAAATCCATTATTCGTAAAAGTAGCAACATCGGTTGCATCTATATTAGTCCCATTTTCTAATTTCTTTGTTACAAATTCAAACTCTGGTTTATGAGATACATTCACATCTTTTCTCGAATTTCTTTTAAATTCATATTTAACCACTGTATCATCCATAAGCGGTTCATCAAAAATGTTCCATTGCGGACTGATAACTTTATTTACTGCCATTTATATAAGAAAGAAATTATTAAATAAAATTTATTTCAGAATCTTTAGTCCATTTCCAGTCATTAACGTTTTGATCAGGTCCTGACTTCTTTGATTTAAAATCCTTTTATTTGTACCTATAAGATCCTTCATCGATTTTTTGTTTCCAATTACATCAATGAGTTCCTTCTTATTTACATCGATCAGATCTTTCCCATATTCTATTGCTCTGTTTTTCAACAACTCAAATCTCGGTTTCATAATATTATTATACATTGACATAGCCCCATCTTTTATTTGTTTTGCTGACGTTTGAAATAACTGGGAATTAACAATGTTTTTGAATACACTACCGATTCCACTTCCATACTGCTTTTTATAAAGTAATCGTTTATTATTAATCAACATTTATAGGTAAATAATTTTATTTCACTAATCCTTTAAGCTTTTCAATTTCAATAAGCTTTTCTTAAATGCAGTACGTATCCAACGTTGTCACCATTCAAATCGATAGGTCTCCCCAACTGATCAGTAATTGTCATTCTCAAGGAGTAAATAAAGTCTTTCGTATTGATAGGAAGATAAATAAGTTGTCTTGGGTTTTCAACAATTTGACACAACCCGGTGTTGTATTTGGAACAAATGTCCAAATGACATCTGATTTACCTTTGTTTACTATAGAACTGTTTACAAGAGAGCAGTGAATTTGAATTTTATCAACGCTTCTTGTAATATTCGGAAGCTTTGTACCTTCATTGATTTTCCTAGAAATCTCACTTTCCTTCTCAAATCCTAAAATCTGACACAAGTCACTATTAAATCTAAACACATATTTTTCTTGTAATAGTATGACAAATCTCATAGATGCTGGATTGGATGAAATTACAATAGGACATTTATCTTTTGGTGTATCAAAATACTGACACAAGAAATAATTCAAACAATCATCGTTATACATTCCATTAGGAATAGTAACATTCATCCATCCCCCTTCTTCATCTTTCCTGTATTGAAATGTATTATTTCCAAATTTATCACTTATATTATGCCACGAATACCACAAAGTACACTGATTCAAACCTATTTCATAATCACAATTACGATTCAATTCGATTGGTTGACTAAATGTTATATCAATGATACTTTCATTACCTTCAATGTTTAACAACACCATTTACTAGAAATATTTTTTATATATTGAATTGTAATCTCTCTTCGTCAGAAATTTATTTCGCATTAACGAATCCAAAATATCGATAGATTCATTCCTCACCTCATCAGATGTATTTCGGTTTACTCTGCTACCTGTCAAAGTGTATAATTTTGAAATCCTTTCATCACAATTCATAAATATTCCAGTTCCTTGTTATTTGAAAAAGGGTCTACTAGATTGAATTTTTTTTAATCTATCCTTATAGTCTTGTATAAAAAAAATATTTTATCATACTTATTAGAACCACTTTTACTTTTCAAACCACCATAACTTTGACTTATAGAAGTTAATTCAGACAAAGCATCTTCTATATTCTCTGGGTTATCAAAGTAAAAATGAGGCATCTCAAAATATTCTCCTTTATATCTTGTGTGATTATCTCTATATTTCACATTAAGTGCTTTTAATAACTCTTTATTAAAACCTTCATTCATATCAACAACTTTTATACTTGTTGGTAAAACTGGAGATGCTTCTAAAGCGGTAGATTCTGTTGACTGCATTTCTACCTCTGAAACTGGAAGCTGATATGGTTGTCGTTGTAAAGCTGTTTTATACGTTTCACCTATCTGGAGAAGCCCTATTCTCGAAAAAAGTAATGGAAATGGTAGGTCAGATGGTTGCTATTTGGTATACTTCATTCGTATAATTCGGTAAATATCCTTTATCAAAAACACTTTTTTCTTTTTTAATTCTGACTAAATCTCCTACTTTGTAATTTCCTGTGATTTTGTAGTCATCTGCTGGAGGAAACAAAGCATTGTAAACCTTTTTCTGATTTACCTTTATACTAGCATCAATTGGTTTCATTTGTATTGAACGATGGTGTCAGTCATTATAATTTCTAACAAATAAAGGTAAAATATCAATCCATTTACTAGTGTTATTGTGAGTAAATATTTCCATAACTTTTCTTTCTGCGTTCTATTGAACCGTTCAACGATTTGCGCTTTCAATTCGATTTCAGATGCAAACCAGTGTATGTCGTTATTTTTCAAAAAAGATTGAACATTTCTCGTTACAAATTCCTTACCTTTATCAGTTTGCAACTTTCTAGGAATTCTTTCTTTAAATATATGACTGAATGCGTTTATTATTTCAGCACCCGTTTTATCTTTAAAAGGGACACACCAAGCATATTTATCATTCGCTTTTTATATTTCTGCATATGCCATTGCCATTGCTCATCAACATAGTAAACAGAGACTTGTCTCCTTTCAAAATTGTGATAGGAAGGTTTGTGTACCGTATACACATTGTCATTTTGCAACACATTTTTTATTTTATCTTTAGAAACATTCACTCCATTTTCTTTTAATTTTCTGTGAATATCATTAACACCTGAATAATTAGAATAATACGTCTTTAATATATCTTTTTCTGCGTCGAGTTTTTTTTTTAAAACAGATTTTTTCTCGATCCGCAAATAACACAATTACCTTTCAGCCTTTGAACTTTATTTTTCTGTGACACTGCCTTAAACATTGATTCAGTATCAGTTTTATTTTTACATTTCATACAATAAATCTCCATTTATTAGAAAACAATTTTTATAAAGGAAAAGCTACCAACTTCATTTTGCACTTAATGTAGGAAATACAGTGAAGTCCGCAGTTTAATTCATCTGTATTTTGAACAGCAAGATTTTCATAAGCTATTTTTTTCTTTGAAGTTTTTAGATATTTAATTATTTCTTTTCCTGGGGGAATACCGAAAGAATCGAAAAATTCTACATGGGGGTATTCAGGTAGATTACAATACGCAACCCAGTGAGTTCCAGGCATTCCAAGTTTATCATAATTAATGAAACCGCATTCTAGGTTATTTATATGTTTGGGTAGCGTATCTATAGAGAAAACACCTCTAAAATGTGGGGTATCCCCTAATGCATCCATAATATCAAAATTGGTTAGAGGTCCTACTTTACTTTTGCTTCTTTTTTTATGTCCCCGTTTTTTGATTGGGTTTCCTTCCTAGGCCTTCCACGTACCCCATTACCCACAACTTTTTGTGTTCCAGGAAGTTTAAGCGCTCCACCGATGTTGACATCATCGGTTTCCTTCCTAGGCCTTCCACGTACTCCATTACACACAAGTTTTTGTGTTCCAGGAAATTTAAGCGCACACCTGTGTTGGTCATTTTATCCACAATTTTCTTACCAGCGAATGTACCCAAAGCAGCAGCACCACTTGTTAAAGCTGCCTTACCAAGGGTAATTGCTAACGGTATTAGGAAAGGAAGTAATCAACCCTTTTGAATCGCTTCTTTCATCTGTTTGTATGATACATCAATATCAAAGCCCTTATTATTCATTTTACATGTTTCAATTTTATCAATTTGTCGTTTACTTAAAATTAACTTTACTGGTTCTCGTTCATTTTGTCTACTTATGACTAACACGTATCTGAAATTTTTTGTTGAGCATCAAAACATTTCTTCAGCTTTCCTTTCTGAAGCTTTGACAAATAAACTGTATACTCTATTGTTTCAACCATTTATTAGAGAACTAATTTATCTTATAAAGTTATTTTTGTTTTTTACCAGCCATAATTTATTCTGTTCCGGAAAAGAATGGCTGATGAACAGATTTTTGCTCTAGAAGCCTTTTTAAAATATTTACTACTGCTCTTTCAATATTATCGATATGGTTTTGTTGGTCAGCAATCTTTGCTTCAATTATACTGTTATGGGTGTGTTGACCAAGAAGCTTTTTATTATACTCTAAAAGATTCCTAGTTAACGTAGCTAAATTAACAGCATCGTTTTTGTTTCTAGGGTTTTGAACATTTGTTATCAATTTGTTCTCAGCGTCAATTTCTTTCTCACTAACTCGAATTATTTCTTTTACAAATAACCCTCTATCTTTAATCTTTACCAATAAATCATCAGGAGAATCATGTACAGCAGTTAATCTGTTGATATCTTCGCTAAAATACTGATTTGTTCCCACTTGTTGTGAGGTAATTTCTTCTTTAAATTGGTTCAAAATAATAGTCATAGATCTGAAACTAATAGCGTCCTGGACTCCTGGTCAGCTTTCGCATCCCCTAAATTAACAATTCTCTTATCTTGTAGGTTAATATTACCGTTGTCATCAGTAACTCTCTTTTCATTCGATTCGTTACTAACCTTTTTCCCAACACTACCGAATGTATTCATTTATAACAGAAAGAAATTATCTAGTAAACTTTCAAAGTTTTTCCTATAAATCATATCTTTATCTTTTGTTTTTAAATAAATAAAGAAGAATCCGTAACCTTTGGTTGCAACCTCGAATTGTTTCATAAAGTTCTCATTGTCTATATTAGATACATGATTTTGTCTGATTAATTTTATTTCTTTTGGATTAGAGCACTGAAAGAATGCGAAATAATTACATTGAAGTCTTACCACCTTTGGGGTTTTATGATAGCTCTGAGATAAATAAACAATTGAGGCATTTTTCTTTCTTCCTCTTATGAATTAAGTCTTCTATTTTCTTCTGGTCATTTTCAGTAACAAAATCATCAAAGATAATCAAGTTTTGGTATTTAGGGTCTAGGTCGTCAACATCAATAATATCATTAAGGTCATTACTTACGGTTAAAATATTCGTTTTACATTTTGATTCCAAGGTGGTTAAATTGGTTATGAGATCTTTATATTTATCTTCTTCAAGGTCTTTTGCATACAAGTATATTCGATTGAAACAGATATATTCATAAATTAAATTCAAGAGTAGATTGGTTTTTCCTGTTCCAGAACTTCCACAAATTAATAATCTGAATGGCCACTGAGGTGCAAGTTCGTGTTTGTTCTGATAGTTATTCTTTTCGCTAAAATCATACACTTTGATTGACGCCTTTTCACTCATTTATTAAGCAACAATTTTTATTATAAGATTTAGCAACTATATACTTGAAATATTTAACTATATACTTGAAATTGTTACTATATACTTGAACTGTTTAACTATATACTTGAAATGTTTAACTATATACTTGAATTATTTAACTATATACTTGAATTATTTAACTGTATACTTGAATTGCTTAACTATATACTTGAATTGTTTAACTATATACTTGAATTGTTTAACTATATACTTGAATTGCTTAACTATATACTTGAATTTTTAAGGTTATAACCTAAAGGCAAAGTTATAAATTTATCGCTTGATACTATCCTTTTATCATCCTTTGGATCTAATGCTTTTTTTGTTCTGTTCTTCTAGAAACATATTGTGCTTGTATGATCGCAAATTATACTGGGCTACGGAAAGGTTTTCAATATTTCCAAACAGTACATCCTTATAGTTTTGAATCGTAATTTTATCTTTAACTATATTAGTTTTTATTCCTTTTAGTTTTTTGCTAGCTTTTGAAGGGTCTTGGTTGTCCTTTACATAAGCATATACTTTTGATCGTAATCCAACAAACTCTTTCATAACCTGTCCACCTAATTCATCTTTCATCATTCCTATAACTTTCTTATTTACATTAGGAATCCGTATGGATTATCTTTTTCATAATCAGATGTATCAAATCTCTCATTCAAATCCTGTTTGATATCTTGATAAAAAAAAATCCTCAGTTCTAGTATCATATATAAAACTATCAGTGTCCATATAACACAAATCAATTTTATCTAAATATTTAGGCTTCATATAATCATAATGGAATTCATACATCAATAATTTGGATAGTTTTAATACAGCAAAGCCGATGTATATTGGTTTGTCTAATTTTATCTTTTCCTTTGACATTCTTGCTACTGAAAAGTTTTCACTGAATATTATTTCAGATTTAAAGTTGGGTTTCTTTATTATTTTTTCTCTTGTTTTATTATCAGCTATGATTTCCATATCCGCTCGCTTCCTTACGTTTTCCATGGTTTTTACATAGCAAGAATTATTCATAAGCTTAGGGAAATCCTTTTCAAAGTCATTTGTACCTTTAGTTCTAAGGGCTGTGTTGTGATCTATATATCCTTTTAAGTAAGTACTTTCATTGAATCCTAGTATTCTGTGTACTCTTTTCAGTATCAAACCTTTTTGTAAATAGAATTCTAGATTCCTGTGGTGAATTACGTAGTTGGTTTTATCTAATACTGTGGTACATAGCTTACCGTTAAAGTGTTCCGGTGCTAATGGTAAATCCTTGTGTAATTCATTTAGTTCTTTTGGATATTCAAAACCTACCTTATATATAGCACCAACATTCTGTAACTTAATCACCGACTTGATTTTTTAGATGGCTGTAATATTCGAATGATTCGTATTCATTCCTTTCTTTCAAATCATCCGGTATTGAAATGAATTGGAAATCATTCGCTGGTAAATTCTGCGACATCGCCCACCCATATAAATTATTTTTATCCAAATACACTAAATAATTAGATGGTTTATTCTTATTATAATCACTCATATATTTATTAATTGCTTTTGCATATCTTTTTATACATTGGGATACACCACCTCTTATCCCCTTTTTAGTAAATGTATACATGTCTTCCTTTGAGAATAACGGTAAGTCTACTTTCGAATGCTTTAGGAAAGCATCCCATGTTAGTCCTAGAGCTGAGAAGTAATGAAGTGGATCCAAATCATAATTATGTATACAAACATTTCTGAAATTCTCTACAATATCCGACAATATTAAAAACATCACTTTTTAGGTCTAACTTGGTATAATCAAGTAATGTTTCACAGTTAAATTGTTTCCATATAGATACCGCTCTTTATAATCACTTTTGTCAATACTTTTCCATTTCAACCTAGAATAAAAGCTGTCTATTAGTGGTAACTTTGTACAATTCATTTTATCGAAACTGTCTACGAATTCATACGGAAACACCCCTTTTTTAATTATTTCTTTGAATCCATCATCATTTTTAAAAATGTTAGATGTGAATTTGAAATTCTTTCTTAGATCATTACAGGGTACTTTGCAATCACATTTTGCTAAATTTGCTGATAGTTTGTCTAAAGACGAAGCCATAAATCTAATTGAAATATGAATCTGATTTCATATTTTATTTCCTTATCCTGTCTTGGGATACTTATTGATTTCGAGAATGAGATGAAACTTTCTGCACTTTCAAAAATTCCGTGATCAGGTATCAACTCTTTCACAAATAGATGAGAATCATATTTAGATAAATTATGCATTACTACCGGGATATGCTTGGGAATCCTGTATTTCAGATTACATTCAGCATGAGCAAATCCTCTATCTTCTCCTGTCATGTGGTCGTGATCAAAGTGCGGATTTTCAGTAATTTCAGTTTTACAGATTATTCCATTTTTCGGCAATTTCTACATCTGTATAACTGTGGTTTGTTTGTCTGCTTTCATATTTGTTTGCGATTTCTGTGGATAATTTTGTAACGGTTTTAACAAAATGATCTGCAGCGTCTTCACCGAAATAATCGTAGTATTTGTTCTGGTTTGTATCAAATGAACAGCATACCTGAAGCCAATAAGCAAATGGTTTCTGTTCGGGCACTTTTATTGTTTTCTTTCCGTGTATTTGATTGTATTCTTCGTTATAAGATTCAAAGTCTGCTATTAGGCAATAAGGTACTTTCATATGTTTTGAAATATTTTTATACTGTATACTTGAACCTTCAGGAGGCATTATTATATCAGGATCTTCGCAATTGCTTTTGCTTTCATGTTTTTCAAAGTGTTCTTCTTTTATGAATTGCCTTCCGCAAAAAGTGCAGAGGTATGTTTTCTTTTGTCTTGTAGAGATTTGAGAACTGACTAATTTGCTCAGATCCTTTACCAGTACATAATGATTATTGAAATATAATCAATTAATAACATGTTTAGCTGTTTTCGCATTGATTGTAGTTTTTAGTATATGACTTCTGATAATTTTCTCTTTTTCAATTTGAAATAAACAAATCTTAATGTTGTATCTATTTTAAAATTTGTGTATATCTTTTGCATCCATTGGGAAGTTGGTAATCCCTTTAAAATCGAATTCTTTTTCATGTCGTTTATAATTGGATAGTCTATCAACATGATCCTTAGCTGGATATAGATTTGCTAAGATGGACCAAAGGAAACATTTCTGGTCGTTATTTTTTTTATTTATGCACGCTTTTTTATTTTTTACGAAATCGGGCAGTGTTTTAAACGTTCCTCCCAGGTAAGATTCTATTCGTGTCATCCTATAATCAATTCCTTCATACCGACTAAATTGTAGCCCAGATCGAGGGGTATTACTTAAAGAACTAAGACTCTTGCTATTATCATCTAGATGACTATGAGTAAGAATGCTATTTTTATTTAAAATCCAAGAAGTACTGTTTTAAAATACTACTACTTCTTCATCATTCTCCTGTCTATAGAATATAACACGAGTTACAAACTGAACTCTATATCGATTTATTTCGTTCATTCTTCGCTGTAAATCATTAAAAACAAAAGCAATAAGAGTATGTTTTTCTCTTCCATTGCTTTCAATAGAAACCTTTACGGTATACAAATTTTCATTTTCCCTAGAAATAGTACGCTGCTGTTCTTCTTTCGTTTCAAATAAATAATTAGGAATTGTAGTTTCTTCTTTAATCCGTTCCTTATTTATAAAGAGAGTTGATAAATCGATTACTTTCTGTTTTTTCCTATCACTTATTTCTGTCTGATCTCTTATGATATCTCTAAATTTTTTTACGGAATCTTCATGTTTTTTAATGATATTATTATATTATCCTTCAACCCTTTGTATGACTTCATCTTGGTTTCCACAGGTGGATATTTTTTTGTTTTTTAGAAATCTTTTTTATTCACTTGTATTTTTTTTTAATCTTTTTCTTCTCTTGTTTTATTTTTATAAAGGTGATATTATTTTCTTTTATCTCATCTTCCAGAATGATTCGTAATCTCGGTTCTGGTCTGTAGTCGGATGGCCTGTTCTTATTATGGATTCTTTCGTTTCTGAGTTCAATATTTATTTTATCTTCAGCTATTAAAATATACTTATTGATGGCTTATTATACTATTTGTTATTTCATGTTTCTTAGCTCCATTTGTTTTTATTTTATTAATTTTCGCATAAGTCCGCAGTTCATTAATTCGGTATTGCGGTAACCTTCGTATAACCGATTTGTTCTTTGATATAACATTTTTACAAAGCTGAATAACCTCTGCACTATTCATCATTTAATAGGGGAATATTTTTATTAATGAATTTCTCCCGTCTGCGTTT
Source organism: Branchinecta lynchi (assembly GCA_023053575.1). Lineage (NCBI taxonomy): Eukaryota > Metazoa > Arthropoda > Branchiopoda > Anostraca > Branchinectidae > Branchinecta > Branchinecta lynchi. The sequence continues at coordinate 32,890,453 of JAKZAP010000003.1, forward strand.
TCTCAGCCGTAAAGAAAAGCACTGGTTTCAATATGCTTTTCACGTAGCAAGCGCTGTCTAGATTGTCTCCGACCAGTCAAGTAAGTTTCAGTAGAGTGTCGCAGGTAGCAGATGTGTTTTGCGTTTCACGGAGCAAGCGCTGTCTAGATTGTCTCCGACCAGTCAAGAAAGATTCAGTACAGTTTAGCAGGTGGCAGATGTGTACCGAATCGCAAAGCTTTCATTCAGTCAAATAATTTTTGAAACAATTTTATTATATTAGAAATGGAAGAATTAGAAAAGAAATTGTTCGTGTATCGAAGAAGCTATAAATATTATGATACTGTTAGCAATTGTCTTCTTTTATCCCAAGGTATCTTATCGGTAGCAGGTTTGTCTGGGTATCTAATGCTACCTTTAGTATCTTTAAGTCTTGTTGCATTCATTATTGAGTTGATTGAAAAACATCCGAATATTGCTGACAGGAAAGCAGAATTTAAGACCACTTATGATTTTCGTACTGAATTGATATCTTTGTTAAAATGTGGACAGTTAACGATTGAAGAGGTTATTCAGCGTGAAACCGAGATGCGTAAAACCTTTCGATTTTTTCCTCGCGAAAAATACATGAGGCAAGTCCGTCTCAATGGCAATAAATATTGCAAGAACACATCAATAGTTCAAAAGAATGATTTACAAGTTTGACAGACTCACCACCAGCGATCAAAATTAATATGCAGTGGAACACATCTGATCTAAATAAAATCTGTACAGAATTTCTGAGTGACGCCTGGTTCATACGTCACCTGTTCTGACGCAACGCATCGCATTTGACCTACTTAAAAATCTGTACAGAATTTTCCAAGGCCGGAGAACTTCAAGAGTCATATCTAACTCGACTGACGTCTGGTTCATACGTCACCGGTTCTGACGCAACGCATCGCATTTGACCTACATAAAAATCTGTACAGAATTTTCCAAGTCGGAGAATCTGCAAGAGATCTGAGTCAGTTCCAACTCGACTCTTGCGTGTTCCAGCTGCGAATGACGCAAAATCTTGTTCGCAAAGCTTTTTGTTCATTGATATCTACATCACGCTGGAGACTTGTTTTTGAGAGACGCGCCGCTCTGTCTATAATGAGAGATTTGGATTCTTTATTTAATAAAATCATCCGCTAATAAATGGAGTCTGCAAAGGAAGTCTTGTCTACAATCAGAATGAATAAATACAATAAGACAATCAGGAAAGAAGAACTAGTGTTTGGTTTGAAATATACCATCGTTAAAATGAGAATTGCTAAAACAAAATATGGTGATAAGTTGGTTGTAGTCATTAATCATAATAACAAAGCCTGTGATTTGTTTATTCCACAGAGATATAATGCTATTGCTAGCGAGTTGCTTCTAAAGAAAAATCTAGTTTTGCAACCGATTGTACGCGAAAACAAGAACAAAGAAACATATGTGGATTTAGAATTGTTTACTCAGTAGAATACCGTTATTTTTTTTACGGTATATATATCAATAGATTATTGAGATAAAAGGGTAATATTTTCATTTCTGGAGACCTTTATTTTTAAATTAAGAAAATACAAATGTCTTTGAAAAGGGGGTTAATTTGATATAGAATATGTTAAAATTGGTAAATTCCATGTAATTAGGGGTTTATTTTGTTGGGGTGCGCCTGGTCTAGGATCGGCGTTTTCTATACTACTCATGTCAGGATACTAAAACGAGGAAGGGATGGTGAACTTCTAATTTGCGAAGTTGCCTACCCCTCAAAGAATACCAAATAGAGGAAGGGAACGGTGCGGCGAGTTCTGGGTATAGCCTTCCACAGTTTAGTATGCCCTTCCTTGTTTTAGTAAGCCCTTCCTGGTTTTAGCTGATCCCTTTTATTTGCTTAGTTTTCCGACTTTGTAACCACGGCACGTTAAATTTTCAAATGTTTTGCTCCCAGCCGCCGCGTTGGAGAGCAGGAAGCCTGGATAGTGTTGACAAGTGCTAACAAGAAAATCGCTAATTTTAGGTGACAAGTATTGTGTTTTGGAAAAAAGTTTTTCCGACCCCTTTCATAGAGAAAAGATCATTTCTAGTAAGACTTGTGCTTTAAGGATCTTTTTCTTTTCACAATAGGGTCTTGTAAGTTGTACTGCCGGTAAGATGATTGATTGCGTCCCGACAATACAAATTCACAGTTAGACCGTATAATTTGAATTTCATCGAGGACCGGTTTTTACGTTCTGTAAAAAAAAAAAAAAAACTTGACAGATGGCAAGACAAGAAGACCGGATTCAAAACAAATTACGCCAAGGTTGGTGAAGGCAAGGGGGTGGGGGGTCTCGGAAATTAAGTGCACCACTAAGGATCAAACCAATGGATTGAATCGAAGGATACCTAAATACTCCTTCAGATTCTTTAGATTTAAATATTCTTCAGAATATTCTTCAGATTTTTCTAATCTTTTTGTCAAGAAGGGGACAAATGCAGATCTAATAGAATTCAGCTGACTTATCTGTTTGGCACTGTCAAATATGGATGAAACCTGGAAGAAATAAAATTCATATAGTTTATCTTACAATTTCCATTTAGGGGTTGGATCTTTCCTCGTTGGATGAACTTAAAGGGAGATAACCACATATTTCCCGAAAACGCTCAGGTTTCCGTGGTCAGAGAAGATGTACTATAGGGGATCTATTTACGCGTTTGAACTAGATTTGACCACAGTGGTGTGATTTGAATGGGGAAATCCCCCCCCCCAAATCTTTTCAAATCTGTTTTTCAGTCTTTTTTGTTACGTATTTTATTAAGATCTCTTTTGGTCTTTCTTACTTTGAAGTTACTTTCCTTTAAATACTGCTTGTCAAAATTAGTTGTCGCAGTTTTTAGTGGTTAAATACAAGCTAACCGAGTAAACACTAGCAACACCATAAAACAAATAAAAGATCCGAGTTTCGCTTAAGAAATAAAACTTGAAATCACTTTGTCAGACAAGTTTCGCTGAGCATACATTCAGAAAATAAAAGTCATGAAATTAAATGACAGCTGCATGTGCAGAAAAAAATGCAACGGAAAGTTTCTTTATCCGTAACCAGAGCACAACTTTTCCAGTTGTTAGTTGACCCTGGTCTGTGAAATGAAAACGCCAGTTTTCCTAGTTCTTCTCGTTCTATATTTCTGCTATGCAGCCCGCATTCAGCGCTCGAACCCAACCCACGACAAGCTGGCTGAACATGTGCCACTCTTTCAAGAAATTCTACATGCCGGGAATTCCAGACAGGAACAGAAATCTCCGTTGGTTGAACCAAAACCCAACGAAACACCAGCTGTAGTGATGACGGAAGGGATCGACGAAATGGTTCGTATTTGTCTAGTGTCCGGACGGAGTGGCTTTATGGGTTGCAAAAAAGAAAATATACGGGTGATGTCAATATCAGTCTATCTAGCCTCGTCCAAAGTCAATAAGTAAATGTAACTTGCATAGCTGCTCGGCATTCAGCCACTAGAATCTCCAGCATGAAATATCACATTCTGGTGCAGTAAGAACTGAAGGAATCACCTAAAACTGGAAATGAAACACATAGTGCAGGACAAAAGACGGGAAAACGTACTAAAAATGGAAAAGGACTATCAAAAAGAGGATAGCTGCGCCAGGAATCACGCATAGTAATAAGCGAAAATACCCAACGTTTCTTTCCCCTTCTTAGCTTCCTTCTTGGCAAAATGACACCATTGTCATGTTACACGACAATAAGTGCCTCCTACAAACGAATTTCTAGCGTTCATAAAATATACATCGTTCATGCGCACATTGAAAAAAAAAATGACCGGCGTTAAAACTAGGTCTGACTAAAGTAGGGTATAACCCAGTCCCTGCCCCACCAGAAATCGGGTTGAAGTCTCTCAACCATGAAGACCTACCTTCCACCCACTCACAGTCCGAGTGTTCATCCACCCGAAAGGTCAGCGGTCCTTCTCCAAATCAATAGATTTTGAGCATGCCACTTACACCCGTAAGAATTTGATACGGTCCGACACGTAACAGTAGTCTATAAATAACCTGAGGCCTTGGCAGTACTGCACAAAAATAATGCGCAACCGACAATGACCATGCACTAAAGTCAATGTTCTCGAGAAGCTAAAGCTACACAAAGAAACCTTAACATTGTCATCACGTAGATGGCCGTGTTCTTGTGATTGTCTGAATGTTACGTAGATTACCAGAGAACTTTACATTTTTTCAGTTTTCTCTCGCAAAAAATTATCTGTTGAAAAAGTTGTCTGTTGTGTTTGTGGAAAATTTTATACATGAATTGTTGTGCGTAACAAGCAGTGCCAGGAAGAGCCAAAAAACAGTCAAAAAGCATTTACTTCCCTTTTTGTTTGTCGTCATGATGTCGGAAGACTCAGCAGATACTTTTGGTCGATTTCTCGGCTCTTCCTGATGGCAACGCTTGTTACGCACAACATTATCAAACACAAAAGACAACATCCAAAGTGTTGTCTGTTACGCATTGTCTTTTGAAACCGCACATCCAATTCAATTTAATTTATTTTCAAACCATTCACGGACTAGCCGACTTTTCGGTTGTTTGTCAACAAAAATAGCTGTATCAAGATAAAATGACATCAAAAGTAAAAAGAACACATACAACAACAACAACAAAATATTTCTTCTTTTGTCTTTTATATTTCTGACAGTGTTGCTAACGTTCTTAAAGCCCCACATATTGTTTTTCCATCCTGGTATCTTTTCACACAATGTAGACGTGCACAGGTTGTATTTAAATCATTTGTAGGCAATGAACATAGTTAAGCGACGGGACAGTCTCACTTACGGAATGTAGAAAAGACTTTAAGCTAAACATCTTTCATTTGTTCTGGGGAACCTGTTAACAAAACTGATATCCAATATTGTTCGCCTTTGTGGTCCATGCCATAAACCGACACTTCTTTCGGGTGACGACGAAGGAGGACGGGATAAGTAAATGTGACTTGGCAAAGAGGCAGCCTGGTAACACACAAATTATTTAGAAAGTTTACATTATCAGGAAATCTAGTATTTCCCAATAGCTAATAATCCCATTGCTGAGAGAAAGTTCTATTAGAGCCAGTATCAACTTCTGTGTTTTCTAGGAGCCGGCGTTCTTTCCCGACCGGTGTCAACATATTGGTTTTCACCACAGAGGTTGCCGGCCGACTCAAATTGCAACAACAACCTGCAGGACAACTTCTGTTGGTTTCGCCTGTGTCGAAGACGGCGCGAATTTGTCTTGCAACACAGTTTATTCCGTAATCTGCTCCACCTTGGGGAAGAAATTTGCATCGGGGCGGTCTGGATCCTTAAGAGAAATTCCAGTTCTGACGTCAGCACCATTATTAGAAACAACACTGCTCCTTCAAGCAACCCCACAAGAAGCTTCTCTCGAGTCAAAAGGAGATGAAGACTTCGTCCATCTTCCAGAAAGCTCTATTTTCTCTAGATTCTAAAATGTAAACAGTATTTTCGTTTAGCGTCAGTAGCTACGAGGACTTGTTTTTGGCTTTGAGCTCATTAAAGTTATTTAAGTGGGTTTTTTTTTGCAGGCGCAGAGAGAGAGATAATCTATTTAAAAAAAAAAAAAACAGAACAAACGCATGAGCCACCACGCATGAGCCACCCCGGAAAACTTTCAATTGTCTTAAGTGGGCGACCCCACATGAAAAGGCCGTAGTCATGCACTACTTTACCTACAAATCACACACACAAAAAAGAGCTAAAAACTCATATGCCAATCCTTGAGATAAGAATGATCAAGGGCCCTTGGAAATCACGAGAATGTATCGTTTGGTAAGCAGTGTTTAATTTTTACACTTGGCTATAATGATGCGCACTTTAAGGGCGCTAGAAATTTATCTGGAAGCGAAACTCCTGAGGCAACCACGATAATGGGGACTTGGGATCATTAATATTTATCGTTTGTTCAAAAGTATTTTTTCAATTTTTGGTTAAGATATATACCCGATGAAAATTTCTGGGGCATGTAGTAGTGTGATACTACTACCCCCATGAATTGTATGTAGTAGCAATGCAACATTTTCGGAGACTTCTATGCTATAATACTACTTCATAGTATTCGGATACTACTGAGTCCGAATGTAGTATTTCATGCTACTACGTGGTGCGTAGGAAACCTGTTCCGAACTTGCTGCGTCTGTACTCCATACCACTGCATACGATTCCATGCTATTGTTCTCATTACAATTTCGAGCTACTATTTAAACCTGCTAAATATAGTAGTCATTAATAAATAATTAACCGGTTACCGGGCGGATTTTGCCGGCAGGGCAATAATACTATTCATAATTCCAGATCGGATCAGGTTAGTTCCGTGCAAATTGAAGGGGGCAGTCCCGGAACTGTCTTGATGCTCGGTAGCGTGACTAGCGTCGTTTACTCCTGGAACCGGGTACGTTGTTGTAAAATCACACCTGCACCAGTTTTATCGGACTTACTTTTTTACTACCTTCACCGTCTGTTCCACCCAATACGAAGTCGCATAACTGGCTTTTGAGTTTGGATAGATATTGCACTGCAATATTTTTAATGTAAAAACTTGACTGATTTCTTAAAAAATTATCGGTTAAGGGCAGGCACTTCACAAAATTTGTGTGGTAAATACTTTAGTATTAGATAATAGAGTTTACTTGCGGAAACGGTTTAGGAAATATTTCGGACTTTACAGAAAAACAGCACTTCCAAAATAGTGAAAGGCGGTGATAGATTTCTAGGAACTCCAGGTCTGTTACAATTTCTGATTTCAACCACTCAAACTATAAAGCTCTGCGACGGATGTTGTATACAGCAGCAAGTCTTGTCAGGTTACAACTACACCGTAATGAAAGCTGATTATGTGTAGGGTCACGGAATACAACTAAACAGTTCCAAACAGTACGACAGTCGTATACAGGTGTATTTAGTTCTACGAAATATTTGTATTACCAGGGAATATCACTCATACTGTTGTAACTCCGAAAAAAATTAGTGCTATGAAGTAGCAACGAGTAGTGTCTGCAACTCCGTAGCGACTTTATTAAGAGTATGGTAGATAAATCATTGCCAGGGGCGTCACTAGCCAAAATAATTCTGTTTTGGGGGAGGCAAGGTGTTTACCGACTGGCTGGTCATTTTGAAAGACTGTCTTTGCAGATAGAAACGACTATTATTGAGGGAAAACAATTTGTTGACGAAAAATGTTTTTGGCGAAAAATGTTTTAAAAATATATTATATAATTTGTTTCCCAAAAAAATAGACTGTTTTTACGATAAATCGCGGCACTTTGCGCCGACTAGTATATTTTTTTTACCGACTGTCCGGCAATATTCGGGGGAGGGTGTCTCACCCCCCTAGTCGTGACGCCCCTGAGCATTGCTACTTTCAGCTAGTGTAGCCAGAAGCTTTACACAAACCGGCGCAGCAAGAGAAGTAAAAATGCACCTTCAGCGCATTACCGCCAGGTCTTTCAACCAGGTCTTCTCTTTTGTAAGAAGAGAAATAGTAAATATAAGTTATCAGTTCTTTCGAAAATCCACATTTCCGAAGCGCTAACTGCTTACCAGCAAATTCTGCACTGAGCTTGCGCACTGAGCACTGAGCTTGCGGTTAGTCGTTGGTAAACATGCAATATATGAAGCAATAGAGAGGGATATCACATTTGTACACAGAATGTAGTCACGTTTATTTACTTTGTTTTATTTAGTGTTCTAATATGTGTATTTTACTTTGTGTATTTTACTCAAACTCCGTTGTTATCCAAAAAGCGGGTTACAAATAAATAAAAAAAAATTTCACGCGCATGCCTATTACATGGTATTCTGGAATGAAATTTTGTAACAGTAGATAAAGATTTGGAATCTCCGCATTCCTCGAGGGTCTCGAGTATTTTACCTATCCATATCTGCACTTTTCACTTTTGAGATATTTTGAAAGCAAAAAGCACCCAATTTTCATATAATTGAATCTAGCGTCGGATAATCTTAGGCAGTAGCACGGTAGTCTTGACATAAAAGCATTTAGTAGCATCAGTTGATGCTGCATGCTATTTTTCGAACTACTACACACTACTATTTTGAGATGACTTTTCATCGGATGCGCACTGTGAGGGTGCTAGAAATGCTGATTTGCTAAAAAAAAAGTACTTTTTTTTTACTTTGCGGCTAAGATCAGTACTGTAAGGAATGATTGTGTTGCGAGAGCAACACTTTGGTTTTGTCCTCATTTTTTTTTCGTTTTTTTTTCTATGCAGCCTATTTTATTTTATTCCTTGTAATTGGTAAGGGTCTAAACTGTGCGGTTTTTACGGAAATTGTGGACCTTAGGCCGGATTGATGAATATGACATTACATTATGGAATGCTCCGTAGAACTCTTGCCTGGGGCCATAAAGGATGGTTTTTTGCTTGTCCTCGAGCCAGAGCCTACGGTGTGCGAAGTGAAGTGGAGTTATATAGCCTATGTCAGAGAGGACTATCTGAAGTTGTGTAGCCAACCTTTCGTTTCAATCAATCAATCAATCTGTTTATTACCCGTCAAAAACAATGGAGGGTGTGTGGCCCTAGTGACGGAGTACAAAAAAAAAAAAGGAGAAGAAAAAAAAACAACAACAGACAATGCACGTAGGAAAACTTTACACTAAACAAGCACAAACATAACTACAGATTACACGAAAAGCGAAGACCACTGGTGGTTCAGTTTACTAGCGGAAGATTTGAAATCTTCCACTCTCTTATCAATAATTTTAGCAGGCAGGACCAGATGGAATTTCTGCGCCAAAAAAGAATTGCTGGTCCAAGGGGGCAAATGCAGCAGATACTTGGCAAACTAAAAATACATCCGGTGAACATTTTTCTTATTAGAAGCAGACAAAAATTGCCAAATGGGGGACATAGCAAGAAGATGGGGCACAGTTAGACTGTTGTAAAGTTTAGAAAGATGAAACCGACTAAGACGTGTGGTATTAGAAGCAAGTGAAGCGTAAGCGATCCGTATCTTTTTAGCGAGGTTTTGAATAGCAAGCTTGATTGTTTCTTTAATGGTTTTTCCGATGGGCATACCAAGGTAAACAAGACTTTCAGAAAGCGGAATAGATGTTTCACCAAGTTCAAGTCGCTTGTTTGGATTACCCTTAAGATTGAAAGCAATTGCTACGGTTTTATCAACATTAAAGCTCAGACCGATCTGCTGATATTCATGTTTTAGTTTCGCAAACGTACTCTCACTTCCCAAAAAAGTGCGACTTAGATTCAAAATATCATCGGCGTAAGTAAATAGGGAAACATCAATACCGCCATAAATACACGTTCACTCGACAGAATTTTGAGCAGGAAGAACCAAGTTGTTGAAAAGAGCAGGGGAAGTTAAACCTCCCTGTCTTACACCTTTTAATACATTGAAGAGGTCCGACCCCCCTTTCTTTTTAGCTCTGAGATGACTGTACATATAACGAAGACATTTAATAACGGAGGGATCAACCCCTCTTTTTACAGCTTTTCCCAAAATTTGGGCAAAAATACAGGAATCGAAAGCTCTGGCTATGTCCAGTGCACAAAGTACATGGAAATCCCCTGAGCCTTCCACATCCGCAAGAACATTAAACAGGGCGAAGAGAGCATGCTCCCGACTCAGTCTTTTCTGGAAACCGAACTGATGCGAAGGAACAGAACACTTCCGGGAAATTTCACTAAGAATAATAGACTCAAAAATTTTAAACGAAGTGCAAGAAACGGTTATAGGACGATACGATCGACAATCATCAAGATCTTTTTTCCCTTTTTTGGGAATAGGCGTGATCTGGCCGACGCAAAACTGCTGAGGCACAATGCCTGATGAAATTGACATCTGAAACAACAGTGAAAGATGCTGCGCAAGCAGATCGCGAGGGGTTGCGCACTGGCCGATTTCGTGTACACCATGAGGCAGAGGCAGATGAGGCACGTGAGGCAGGCATGAGGCACGTGAGGCAGACATGAGGCACGTGAGGCAGACATGAGGCACGTGAGGCAGACATGTGGCACTTAAGGCAGGCATGAGGCACGTGAGGCAGGCATGAGGCACGTGAGGCAGGCATGAGGCACGTGAGGCAGGCATGAGGCACGTGAGGCAGACACGATGAAAATACAACTTGCGTAGAATTGAAGTCATCGGACCAAAAAATCTTAGCAATGTCAGTGTCAAAATGTCGCAACATTTTTGTTTGATATTACATATTGATTAAGCAATTCGTTTGTGGCGAATCTCTGAAAGTACCCAGTACCGACAGTACTGTTCAGGCCACAGAGTATCATGATAGTAATATAAGAGGTCTAACTCGCCTATCTTGCAATGTAACGGATTGGATGGAAAAATTCCCGCGCGCCATCTGCAGAAGATTCTCATTTGACCATTTGATTTTGGCCTACATTTGACGGTTCGTTTTCACACCATAGTCATTGAGTGTGAAACCCTGACTGGTTTTACAGTAGACCCAGGGGCATCACGAGCCCTTCCTTGTAGAGGGAGGGGGTGGGGAGGGGCAGCTCCAAGATCATACCAGAGTTGTTCGAGATTTTACCTTGGAATTTACCGGAATTTCTTTGCATTCCTACGTCATTTCTTTGAAGTTTATTCACTGCCCAGATCTTAAAATATTTTTCTACATCCGGAGAAGTGGGGAAATAATCATTATAAACATGCATCCATATGCGACCCTGTATTCAGCCGAACGCCGAAACTTTGGTTGCCTTCTTAGCCATTTTTGACATGTTATTATGGCACTTGCCTTTCGTCCAAGTGCCATATAGCGATTGCAATTTCTGTCCGTCCGTCGGTCGGTCCGGATTTTGCTAGTTCGGGCACTTCCATATACACTAGGACGATCAAACTTGGCAGGCATCTCAGGGACCCCAAATGATTGTTGCATCATTTCCCCGATCCGAGCATCGTTGGGGGAGTGGAGGGAGGGGAATCTGGAATCTTGAGGTATTTATAACTTTTGAACGGGTGATCGGATAGCAATGATAAACTAGACCTACGTTGCCTGGGCAACGTGAAGTGTTGCGAGAGCAACACTTTGGTTTTGTTTCTTTGCTTTCGGTTAAATGCTTTTTAAATCCTTTTCAATCCGTAGACATCGTGACGGATGAAAACTTGGAACAATATCTTATATAATCTAGTTGGTATTATAAAGCTATCCTTAACTTTTCAGGATTAAAATACCATAGATGACGCTATCAATTATTACGAAACTACCTCATTGTTTTACATTATCGTTTGTACCCGTTGCGGAAACAGTTAATCCTAGGTTCCAGCGATAGACCATCGATACAAACTTTCTTACCGTCAGATTTATATAAATCGAATACAATATGCAACAATTTGCACAAAATTCTAGCCCCTCGTGAACCGATTCTTACTTACAAGTCCGTCTCCCATGATAGACATCAAGTTCACCGGATAAAAATAATGGGTACACCAGGTAGCAAAAGTTGCAAACCCCTCATCGCTGAAGATTTGTGTAGCATAACAGCCGATTATTACTTACAAGTCCCTTGCATGTTTTACAATTGGGAACCAAATTGTTCTTACCATCGAATACACCGGAAACAAATCACAGATACACCAACTAGCAAAAGCTGCAAACCCCTCATTGCCGAAGATGATTATGAGCTAACATATATCGACTGTCGCCTATAAGTCCCCTACATGTCTCACAGCTGGTATCGCCTATTGTTGGTTTCGTGTGTACATTCCTACAGAAGTTGTCAACCCCTTGAAACTTTCAAACTGGTGTATCTCACGAAGGAATCTTTGTACCAAAAAACGGATGCCATATACTTTGATCAGCTCATCAACGGCTATCGATTGCCGTTGAAAAAAAAATTCTACCTGTCTTAGTTCAAAAGTTGACTTTTTTGCCGTAGGCCAACTTTCTAACGTCACCACTTAGAAAGGAGCAAAGGATAAGCTCCAATTTCTTTAGCAAGGAGAGAAGTTCTAAAGTTTAAGATGTACATCTGATACCATTTCTCTACCGCACACCCAAGTGCAAAAAAACGAATGATAAACTCAGCTGAAATCGCAAACACAAATGGATAGAAAAAATAGATGGCAGCACTTTCGGACCCGTGGTAAAAAGCCACTTTTTGATTTGCTCTAGATTTTTCTATTTATCACTCAAAGAAGATATGTTGGCTATGGGGCCGGGTAACTGCCGCATATATTTAATACTTATATTTAAACCAGATTTTAACACTATATTTACCAGATCTTTTTTAGATTTTTAACTAGATCTAACACTATATTTAACACCAGATTTTAATCCATCTTCAATTTGAAACTGGTGCCTGCCTGCTTGCGTGCTAGAGCGGAGCTTTCCACTCGAAAGCAGAAACATGGTTTGATGAAACGAAAGGTTGGCTGCACAACTTCAGATAGTCCTCTCTGGCATAGGCTATATAACTCCTCTTCACTTCGCACACCGTAGGCTGTGGCTCGAGGACAAGTAAAAACCATCCTTTTTGACCCCAGGCAAGAGTTCTACGGAGCTTTCCAAAATGTAATGTCATATTCATCAATCCGGCCTAAGGTCCACACTTTCCGTAAAAACCGCACAGGTTAGAAAGGACCAATTACCAGGAATAAAATGAAATCGGCGGCATAGGAAAAAAAAAACAAAAAAAAACAGGACAAAACCAAAGTGTTGCTCTCGCAACACAATGATGTTTGGAGAGATCTCGTGCCTCAGACGACCCACTTAAAATCCGGACCGGATCCGGTGACTTTGGGGGGAGATGGAGGGGGGAACCGGAAATCTTGGGAAACGCTTAGAGTGGAGGGATCGGGACGAAACTTGGTCGGAAGAACAAGCACAAGTCCTAGATACATCGTTGAGAGAACCGGACCGGATTCGGGCACTGTGGCGGGAGTTTGGGGGGGGGGCAATTAGGTGATCCCGCGAGTTCGGTACTAGGACGATGGAATTTGGTAGGCATATCAGGGACACGAACAGACTGCCTTAAGAATAGTCGTTGAGTAGTCTTTTGAATAGTCCTGAGTATACCTAAGTCTGTCAGAGATAATTTACCAGGGTTTATTAAAGGCATTAATCAACTAACAAGAAATATTTATTTTACCTTTCAAATAATCCGCATGGACAACCCAGTTCAAATTTCCCGAGGGGATAAGAAGCTCCCTCTCTTTTTGTTATTCATCACAGATCTCGTAGCTGAGCGAAAATTTTTCAAAAATCCCTAAACTTGTCACCAGAACGGGCGATGAGGCACGTGAGGCAGGCATGAGGCAGACATGAGGCAGGTGAGGCAGACATGAGGCACGTGAGGCAGGCATGAGGCACGTGAGGCAGGCATGAGGCACGTGAGGCAGACATGAGGCACGTGAGGCAGGCATGAGGCACGTGAGGCAGGCATGAGGCAGGGAACTTGTACACCATGAGGCAGCAGTGCGCAACCCCTCGGCAGATCGCTAGCGTTTTCAAAATGTTTTGCGGAGTCCAGATCAACACCAGTGGATTCTTTTTTCTTAATCTTTCTTAGGGCACCCTTTACGTCAGACGGAGTCACTGCAAAAGCAGACCGTGGAAATTTAACCAGTGTACTATCAAGCTCTTTTTCAAATTTACTTTCTGTAGCCGGATCGGGTGACGAAAACTCACTTTTATAATAATCAATCCAACTAATTTCAGGAATACTGAGAGCAGAGGCCCGGTCTGTACGTTTAACAACTTTCCACAAAAGAGAAGGGTCACTCGCTATCTTATCAACATTTTTTTGAATCAGCATAATTTTGTGGTCCTTAAGTGCTCTTGTGAATTTTCTTTTTGTTTTCAAACGCAAATCGTTTACTATACCAGAACGCGGTTTATCAGACTAATTCCAAATTCGGAGCCACAGTTTAGCCGATTCACATGCTGAAACAAGATTCGAGTTTTTTGACCAATCGGCCAGTTCTGTTTTTTTGCGAACACGTCTGGTCGGAATCGCGCTAAGCTCCGCACATCGAAGTGCGTGATTTACTTCCGCGAGATAACTCGTAATCTGCATTTCAATCTCACGCTCACTTAGATAAGAACTACAATCGGGGCTAAGCAGATGGAACGGAACTTTGATTTTATCGAGTAGCGAATCACATTCAAACATAAATAACTGGCGATTAACGCGACCCCAATCTTGGATATCGCACCATTTTTTGTATTTAGTCGTTTTGCTAACAGCAATACACTCAAAAGTCACACAGATCGGAAGGTGATCAGAGTAGAAGCCTTCACGTAAAACTGCGGCTTGGTTCAGGGGGAGAGGAGAAACAATGTGATCAAGGTTCGATGTTGAAGAACGAGTGCCTATATAAGTAAAATTTTCATCTTTTTCAACTAACGAATAAGATGGTGGAATGGAGCTCCAGAACAACTGGCTCCTGGGGAGCGTTTTGTTCGTCAAGTCACAATTAAAATCACCGAGAATTATGACTCGTGAGTCTGAGGACTTCTCCACTTTCTTGACCCGGCGGCACACTTTTTTGCAGGCCTTCAGGAACTTTGAGTCTGAATTTTCGTTGCGATAATTCGTCGGGAGGTAAACGTTCATTATCGACATATCCAAGCATGACACTGCAAGAATATGATCGCCCGATTCAATGAGATCGCAGGTTAAACTAGTCAAAATGGCAAGGCCGCCTGAGGGGCGTCCACGAGCTGCAGTAGATTTCGCCGGCGAGAAAAACACAGAGCAATCGGGCGAAATTTTTAACAGTTCCTTCGTATCTGTTGAAAGGAAATGTTCTTGAAGACAGACTATGTCATATTCCTTGAGTAATTGGGTTAGAATTGGAATTTTATCAGCGACTTTTCCGTTTATATTCCATGATAGAACCGAGATAGGACGCATCATTATCTCGGGATCTGTTTTAGCAGGGATTGAGCAACAGGGCACTTGTAGCTGTAGCAAGGGTGACTCGAGGACTTGCACAGAGCACATTTTATCGGTTTCGCACAGGGATCCTCTTTAGAGCTGGAATGTCCCCCTTCACCACAAACTGAGAAAGTACAGGAGTTCTTGCACGCGGCGGATATATGGCCAAACTGCTGGCAGTTATAGCACCGCGGCGGGAGAAATCTGTAATCTTCGATTGGCAGTCGCTCATAACCTACTACAATGGGGGAGCGCATTGCGTTGAGCAGATGCTCTTTGTTTTCAAACTTTAGCTTGTATGACTGGGTCGAGCCGATCTTAACCGCCGAAACGAAGTTTTCCACCTTAGCACAAACATCTTCGGAGCACGAGTCGGCTGGTAGTCGACGCACAATTCCGTAATAAGCGGGGGATTTTACTTTTGCACCGAGGGAGAAATCGGAGGTAGAAATAGCTTTAGCTACAGAATTAGCGGCGTTCTTGCTATCTACAATGACCGTCCAAAGAGACTTACGAGGCTTCAGTTCGATGATGCTAGCAGCATCGTTGCCACAAACCTTGTTCAGATACTCTTTCCGTGCTGCCGCATCTGTCATGTCCTTGGGAGGGTTTCTCAAAACAACGGCATAAGAGGGGATCGGAAAGGTAGACGCGGTGTCCTGTCTACTGACCGCACACTCGCTAGCAGAAAGGGATCGACCTGACTCAACAAAGTTGTCAAACTTGACAACCAATTCGTTCACTTTTCTAGTGAGAGTAGCGCTAGTCTCTCCGGGAATAACTGGAACCTCGTCAGGTTCAAATATGACATATCTTGGGAGACTAATTTTCTTTTCATCGCACTGTAGCATAACTTTTACGATGTCTAGAACGTTGTCAGCGGGATTCTTTCTAGCTGTCGCACGGGTTGCTATGCTAGCATGAGTCCACACTAGCTCCTTAGCTGCAACGACCGAATCAAGACCGAAAAAGTCGACGGCCTTCTTCGCAATATCATCGGGACGGACAAGTTTACATGCGCGAGTTGCAAAGTTTAACACAGCGTTCCAAACAAGTTTCTCGCTTGCCATCTCCAAGGCGAATGGACAACGTCAACGTTCATCAAACCATGTTTCTGCTTTCGAGTGGAAAGCTCCGTTCTAGCACGTAAGCAGGGAGGCACCAGTTTCAAATTGAAGATGGACTAAAATCTATAAGTGTTAAATATATGCGGCAGTTCCCCTGCCCCACAGCCAACATATGTTCTTTGAGTGATAAATAGAAAAGTCTAGAAACCAAAAAGTGGCTTTTTCCCACGGGTCCGAAAGTGCTGCCATCTATTGTTTCTATGCATTTGTGTTCGCGATTTCAGCTGAGCTTATCATTCTTTTTTTTTTGCACTTGGGTTTGCGGTAGAGAAATGGTATCAGATGTACCTCTTAAACTTTAGAAGTTCTCTCATTGCTAAAGAAACTAGAGCTTATCCTTTGCTCCTTTCTAAGTGGTGATGTTAGAAAGTTGGCCTACGGCAAAAAAGTCAACTTTTGAACTAAGACAGGTAGAATTTTTTTCGGCGCAATCAATAGCCGTTGATGAGCTGATCAAAGTATATGTCATCCATTTTTTGGTACAAAAATTCCTTCATGAGATACACCAGTTGAAAGTTTCAAGGGGTTGACAACTTCAGTAGTAAGGTAAACACTGAAACCAAAAATAGGCGATACCAGTTGTGAGACATGTAGGGGACTTGCATGCAACAGATCGACTGTTAGCTCATAATCATCTTCGGCAATGAGGGGTTTGCAGCTTTTGCTAGTTGGTATACCTGTCATTTGTTTCCGGTGTATTCGATGGCTAGAACAATTTGGTTCCCAATTTTAAGACATGCAAGGGACTTGTACGGCTGTTATGCTACAAAAAAATTCAGCGGCTAGGGGTTTGCAACTTTTGCTAGCTGGTGTAACCATTATTCTTTTCCAGTGAACTTGATGTCTATCACGGGGGAAGGACTTGTAAGTAAGAATTGGTTCACAAGGGGGTTAGAAATGTGTGCAAATCGGTGCACATTGCATTCGATTTCTATAAATCTGACGGTAAGAAAGTTTGTATCGATGGTCTATCGCTGCAACCTAGGATTAACTATTCACGCATCGGGTACAAACGATAATGTAAAACAATGAGGTGGTTTCGTAATAATTAATAGTCTGGAACAAAAATCCTTAGGTAGTTCCAAGAGATTGACAACTTCAGTAGTAACGTACACAATGAAACCAAAAAT
Source organism: Branchinecta lynchi (assembly GCA_023053575.1). Taxonomy (NCBI): domain Eukaryota; kingdom Metazoa; phylum Arthropoda; class Branchiopoda; order Anostraca; family Branchinectidae; genus Branchinecta; species Branchinecta lynchi. The sequence goes on from JAKZAP010000003.1 coordinate 32,907,629, forward strand.
AGGCGATACTAGTTGTGAGACATGTAAAAACAACAGTAGATTGTTAGCTCATAATCATCTTCGGCAATGAGGGGTTTGCAGCTTGTGCTAGTTGGTGTACCTGTTATTTGTTTCCGGTGTACTCGATGGTAAGAACAACTTTGTTCCCAATTGTACGACATGCATGGGACTTGTAAGTAATAATCGGCTGTTATGCTATAATCATCTTCAGCGATGATGCGTTTGCAACCTTTGCTAGTTGGTGTACCAATTATTGGTTTCTGGTGAACTTGATGTCTGTCACGGGAGAAGGACTTGTAAGTAGGAATCGGTTCACGAGGGGCTAGAAATTTTTGCAAATTGGTGCACATCGTATTCGATTTCTGTAAATATGATGGTAAGAAAGTTTGTATCGATGGTCTATCATTATAACCTAGGATTAACTGTTTACACAACGGGTACAAACGATACGGTAATGTAAAACAATAAGGTAGTTTTGTAATAATTAATAGTGTCATCTATGGTATTTTAATCCTGAAAAGTGACGGATAGCTTTATAATACCAACTAGATTATATAAGATATTGGTCCTAGTTTTCATCCGTCACGATGTCTACGATTAAGAAGGATAAAGTTCAACTGACCGCAAAGTCAATTTAGTCCCTTCTTCCGATAGTGTTTTGTTGTTGTTTTTACAACGCTAAAGAATAGCTTTGGATCTTGTGATTATTCTATTTAGAACGTAACGTTTTAAAAGCTTCGATAAGTTGACAACTTCAGCATTTAACCGACAGCGAAGAAACAAAACCAAAGTGTTGCTCTAACAAACCTTTAGTCGGCGAAGCCGGATAAAGATTGCCGCAAGACTTCACGTTGCCTTGCAACACTTCACGTTGCCCAGGCAAAGTAGGTCTAGTTGGATTTGTGAAATGACGGTTTCTAAGCCAATCTTGCCGATTCTCTAATATTCCAAATTTCCCTGGCATCCGATCACCCGTTAAAAAGTTACGCATGGCTCACCCCCCCCCCCCCTTCACTCACCCCACGAAGACCGGATCGATGAAATTGTTGTTTCCAAGCCAGTCTGGTCCAAAGATGGGTGAATCCGGATTCGAATCCGGATTCGGATTCGAATCCGGGATCCATTTTTTTGGCCAGATTCGATTCCCCTGCATGTCAGGCTGGATTCGGACACGGACTCGGATTCTAAACCTTGAATCTTACGAATCCGCTCCAATTTTTAATCCATTCCCAATTTTGACACACAATGATTTAGGTTTTGTGCTTAAGGAGCCTCAAGTTCATTCCTGGTTGTGAAGAGGAATATAAATTAGATCTACCATGCAGAGATATGCGAATCCGATTCCGGATACAGATTCGAATCCAGGATTCGCCCTTTTGGCCAGATTCGAGACCGGATTAGAATCCTCTGCTTGTCAGGCTGGATTTGGACCCGAACTCGGATTCTAAACCCTGAATCTTACGAATCCGCTCTAATTATTAATATTTTCCCAATTTTACACACTGTGATTTAGGTTTTGTGCTTAAGGGGCAACAAATTCATTCCTGGTTGCGAAGAGGAAGCCCATATCCTACTAATAACAACCACACATAATAAGACCAAAGATTTCGATGGGATTCCAAAAATTTAATATCTCATCCGGACTATTGGGTCATGTCTTTTCCAGACTCCTTAAGCATTTTCACTACAAAAATTCAGAAACAGATCAAGGACAAATAGCTAATCACCTATAGTTAACCATGATCAAATTTTTAATTTCTTTACTTCTAGTGTATTTTTCTTCTTTTTTGTGCCGTCAGTACCTTTCTTCAATTCAATTCAATTCAAGACTTTTATTTCGGCCAGAAGCCATAAACAAACACTACAACAAACACACACACAAAAATAAAGAACTTATTAGGCTACAACACCACGTAAATTAGCCACACCCGTCTTTTTTATACATATTAACCCAAACGGGCAAAGACAGGCGAAGCCACGGGTTGCATAATGCCACAACTATGCAATTTTGCGATAGTAGCAACCGATTTCTTAGACATGTACGATGCGCGTATGCCAACTGCGAAAAGTTCAGAACACGGTAATCGTCGAACATCTCTGTAGCACTGCAAAAACGCGGAAGACGATGAAGTAATCGAAAACTATCATTGTAAGCAATGCGTATCTCACTCAGACTTTGTTTCGTGTAACTGTTGACAAGTGACAACCCAAAAACGCACAAACAGTAAGATTGAAACAAAAATGTCTTAACATCAGCAGAGCAATAAGAAAACTTCCTAACTAGCATATTACCACGTATGTACAATGATCGAAGAGAGTGGCGTATATGAGCATCATCATGAAGGTTTCCAGCAAATATGTAACCGAGGTACCGAAAAGATTGCACGAAAACCAGCTCAGACCCAGCGAGAAGTACTCGTGGTAAGAAAGGGGGTTTTGCTTTACTAGGGCGAAAGCACATGCACACAGTTTTGGATGTATTGAATATGATGTCAAATTCAGAAGCAAAACCTTCACATATTTTTAACAGTTTGTTCAGACTACCAACACTAGTAGCAAGCAAAACAAGGTCGTCAGCATAACTTAAATTATTAGCACACTGCGACCCAATATGGCAACCAAGCCCTGATTTATTTAAACGTCGGTTAAGCTCATCACAATACACAATGTAAAGTACTGCAGAAAGGACACCGCCCTGGCGAACGCCATTCCTTACACTGAAGGATGGGCTTAGACTCGACCCCCATCGAACATAAAACTTCTGATTATCAAACCAATAAGCCAGCAATCTGACATAGGCCATCGGGACCCCTCTTTCAATTAGAAACTTCTCTTGGTTCACTCGGTCAAAATCTTTTTTCACGTCGAGAAAACATACATAAACCCATGTAGAGAAGAGCCAATAGTATTCAATGATAGCGCGAAGGGAAAAAATTGCGAATTCAACGGACAAACGCTTTTTGTAAGCAAACTGATTATCAGATGTAACAAAATAACCCTGGAGTCTTACCAGCAGGATTCACTCTAGAATTTTAGACATACATGATGCAAGAGCAATCGGTCTGTAGTTATCAGCCTTTGTTTTGTCATTCAAACGATTCTTAGGTATGGGCAGCAGGACCACTTCCATGAGCGAATCAGGCAGAAAACCGTGTCTCAGCATCAAAGACATAATGATAGCGAGGTAAGGAGCAACTAAATCGGAGCAATTTTTTAAATGGTTAGATGAAATTTTATCCTTACCTCCAGCCGAATCATTCTTTAAGCCCCGTATGGCTACACAAACTTCTTCAGCAGAAAAATCGCCATATTTAATATCCACCTCTGAACCAAAAAACGCACTGTGAGATGTACGGGGAAAAAAATAAAAAAAAATCGAAAAATTAGTCTTCCAAAACTCACAAATTTTAGTTTCATCATGTAAACCCTCAACAACAAGAGGGGGAGCAGATCTACTTTTTGTAGAAGAAGATATAGACTCCCAAAATGCCGTGAGAGTTTTGGAACGAAGAGCCAAAGCCATCTGGTTAGCTCGAATTTCAGTATGTGTAGTTTATTTATGCTCGTAATGTGATGTAATTATTGTAATGTGAATTTTCAGTGTAGGTTAGTATATAGGTAGTAGATCCCCAAAAAGATAGCTTCAGGGTGTCTTGTTTATCGCATTATATTTTTTGTTATGTAGTCTATGTAGTACAAATAAATGAATGAATGAGTGAATCTGACAAAACCAAGTTCAGACGTGGATTCAGCATGTGTGTTTACCTCTATAATTGTGTTGCGAGAGCAACACTTTGGTTTTCTCCTCGTTTTTTTTTTTTGTTTTTTTTTTCCTAGGCCGCCGATTTCATTTTATTCCTGGTAACTGGGAAGGGTCTAACCTGTGCGGTTTTTACGGAAAGTGTGGACCTTAGGCCGGATTGATGAATATGACATTACATTTTGGAAAGCTCCGTAGAACTCTTGCCTGGGGCCGATAAGGATGGTTTTTGCTTGTCCTTTAGCCAGAGCCTACGGTTTGCGAAGTGAAGTGGAGTTGTATAGCCTACGTCAGAGAGGACTATCTGAAGTTGTGTAGCGAACCTTTCGTTTCATCAAACCATGTTTCTGATTTCGAGTGGAAAGCTCCGTTCTAGCACGCAAGCAGGCAGGCACCAGTTTCAAATTCAAGATGGACTAAAATCTATAAGTGTTAAATACGGCAGTTACCCGGCCCCACATCCAACATATCTTCTTCGAGTGATAAATAGAAAAATCTACAGAGACAAAAAGTGGCTTTTTCCCACGGGTCCGAAAGTGCTGCCATCTATTGTTTCTGTCCATGTCTGCGACGATTTCAGCTTGAGTTTATAATTTTTTTTTTTGCACTTTGGTTTGTGGTAGAGTAACGGTATCAGATGTGCCTCTTCAACTTTAAAAGTTCTCTCATTGCTAAAGAAACTAGAGCTTATCCTTTGCTCCTTTCGAAGTCGTGACGTTAGAAAGTTGGCCTACGGCAAAAAAGTCAACTTTTGAACTAAGACATGTAGAGTTTTTTTTTCGACGGCAATCGATAGCCATTGATGAGCTGATCAAAGTATATGTCATCCATTTTTTGGTACAAAAATTCCTTCATGAGCTAAACCAGTTTGAAAATGTCCAAAGGGGCTGACAACTTCAGTAGTAAGGTACATTGAAACCAAAAATAGGCGATACCAGTTATGAGACATATAGGGGACTTTTAAGCAACAGTCGACTGTTAGCTCATAATCATCTTCGGTAATGAGGGGTTTGCAGCTTTTGCTAGTTGGTGTACCTGTTATTTGTTTCCGGTGTATTTGATGGTAAGAATAATTTGGTTCCCAATGGTAAGATATGCAAGGGACTTGTAAGCAATAATCGGCTGTTATGCTACAATCATCTTCTGCGATGATGAGTTTGCAACTTTTGCTAGCTGGTGTACCCATTATTTGTTTTCGGTTAACTTAATGTATATCACGGGAGGGGGACTTGTAAGTAGGAATCGGTTCACGAGGGGCTAGGAATTTTTGCAAATGGGTGCACATCGATTTCTATAAATCTGACGGTAAGAAAGTTTGTGTCGATGGCCTATCAATGTAACCTAGGATTAACTGTTTACACAACGGATACAAACGAAAATGTAAAGCAATGAGGTAGTTTCATAATAATGAATAGTGTCATCTATGGTATTTTAATCCTGAAAAGTTACGGATAGCTTTCTAATACCAACTAGATTATATAAGATATTGTTCCAAGTTTTCATCCGTCACGATGTCTACGATTGAAAAGGATAAATTTCAACTGACGGCAAAGTTAATTTAGTCCCTTCTTCCTATATTATTTTGTTGTATTCATTCGGAAGCTTCGAAAAGTACGGCTAAGGGCGTAAATCATGCTTTCCGCGAGTGTGAATTTTCTCCTGATCTTTACTGTCAGTTTTTGAAAAAGCAAGTTACAAAAGGCCCTGGTGCTGATCCAATTGCTTCGAGCAAAACGTCTGCACTTCGAAACCAGCTTACTTTGGCACAAGATGAAGTAGTAAAACTTAAGGCTGGCCTGGTTCAAGAAATCGAGAAAAAAGTTCAGGAAAAAATTGCTTCCGTGGCAGGAGCAGGAGGCTCATCACAACAAGCCACTCTAAACCCTGAACTGATTGTTTCGGAAATTTATGATTCGATCACGCTAGAATACAACGGAAAGTTTGAGAAAGTTGAAAAAATATTCTCATCTCTGAACAGCCAGATTCAGTCAATAGAGCTTCGGGTCGCTACTATTGAGGAAAAGTTGGACGATTACGATCAGGAGCGTTTGCTTGATTCTTTGGTGCTTTTTGGAGTGAAACAGGACCCCGGGGTTGACCTGGGTACTGCTGTTCTGGAAATAGCAAAGAGAATGGGTGTAAATGTTCAGAAAGAACAGATGTTGTCCGTGTACCGTTTTAGTCTTCCGGACGCCAAGGGGAATATCCAGACACCTACGCCTGTTGCGCCAGTTCTCGCTAAATTCGCGACGAAAGATATGGCGTATACTGTTTTCAAAGCGAAATCAAAGCTGGCAAAATCGGGTGTATTCGTCGCTGAATATCTCACGAAAATGAGAAAAGTGATTCTCGATGGTGCGAGAGACAGATATGGTGTAAAGAACGTATGGACTGATCGTGGCCGTGTTTACAAACGTGAGCAAGGTGATATTCACCCAACACGCATCCACTCACTTGTTGACACCCTCTAGCTTTTAGTAAAAGTTGATTATTTATGTTTATTTGTATTACTATTTCTTTGTATTATTCAGTTGCTTCAAAACTTGTGATGATTTGCTTATTATTGGTTCAAAGCCTCTTCGCGGAATTTTTGTCTTTTTCGCGGGAAAGGAAATTAGTTTACTTCTTTATTTATGTTGAATGATTTTTCTTCATTCAGTAGATTTATGTGTAATCCGCTCCGTATTGAAGATCATTTGGAGGCACAAATTGGACGTGATGATTTGCCTATTATTGGTTCAAAGCCTCTTCGCGAAAGTTCCTATATATTGCCGTCACAAGTTAGTTCAGACATGTCGCTGTGTCTTTGCTCGTGGAATTGCCACCTTACTACAGGATATTTAGATGTTCTGCAGTTAATTGAGAAATCTTCTTCAAAATTTGATATTATGGGTATTTGTGAAACTTTTTTTAGTGCTGACCAATCTCTCTCGGCTTAATATTGTCCAGGATACGATTTTGAGGTAAGAAACCGATCAACTATGAACCGAGGAGGCCTGGGATTTTTTATTAAGAAGAATATGAGGTATATGGTGAGGGAGGATTTGGGTGTATGGATAGAAGGTAAGTTTGAAAGTTTTTGTTTAGAATTGGAAATTGAAAGAAAAAAAGTTTTAATTAGTATGGTGTATAAGCCGCCCAGTGCTCGATTGGATGAGTTTGTCACAGGTTTTGATGAGTTGATGAGGTTGGTTTCGTCTACAAGAATTGATTTTTTTTGTATGGGGTATTTTAATTTAAATTTTTTAGAACTTTCAGGTGATAATTTTGATTTTTTTAATTATATGGTTTCGAATGATCTTTACCCTTTAACTTGTGTACCCACCCGAATTTCTAGTCATTCAGCGACACTAATTGATAACGTTTTCGTGGGACGTAGTTATTTGAGTCAAAGCTGCTCTGATGTGATTATATATCCAGGCCTGGATCATCTCCCGGTAATTGCTCATGTGACGTGTCTTAAAAATGGACGTATCCCGTCAAAGAAAATACTGACACGTGAGTTGAAAAAGCAAAATTTGAATAACTTTGCCGTGGAGTTGAGTTGTATTAAGTGGGATTCTGTCCTTGAGATTTCCGATGACTCTTCTCTAGCTTATGACCAGTTCATGTCCATTTTTCAACCGATTTATGAGAAAACATGTCCCTTGCGACTGGCAAAACAAAAGAAGGACGATCCCCGCAAGCCGTGGATTACGGAAGTCACGATAAACAAGACAAATATGTTATATGAGCAATATCTGAATAGTCAGGATGACGGAGATTTTGCAGATTTCAAGCGAGTGAGAAATATGGTGAACAGTATGAGAAGGCAAGCAAAGAAGAAGTATTTCGAAGAAAAGTTTTCTGATAATAAGGGAGATACAAGAACCACATGGCAAGTTATTAATGAATTCATGGGAAATCAGAAAAGTAGCCAGTCGCCATGCATTGATATAAACGGAAGTTCTGTGAGTGACAAAAATGTAGTCGCGAATCATTTTGGCCAGTTATATTCTCAAATTGGCTTGTCGGTTCAAGAGAGTGTAAGGTGTGACAGGGTAAATGTTCACAGTGAGGAATTCGAGGACTCTCGTTGAGACAGTGTTGAGTTCCAATTTGAAAAGTGTACAAATGATGAAATGGTTAAGATAGTGAAAAACATAAAATCGAATTCTGCTGGGATAGATGGCGTGAATCTTAGAACTTTTAAAGCTGTGATGACGTATATACTACCATGTATCCTTCATATTATTATCCTGTCTCTGGAAACAGGGACCTTTCCAGAAGCGCTGAAGCAAGCTAAAGTTATCCCACTTTATAAAGGGGGTGCCAGGTCAGATGCCGGTAACTGGAGACCAATCTCGATACTGCCTCTACTTTGACAAATTTTGGAAAAGGTGATTCATCGTCGTCTATATGACCATCTCACGAAACACAGCCTACTCAGTGACACCCAATTCGGGTTTAGAAAAGGTCATTCTACTAGTCATGCTGCCATTCATCTTGTTGATTTTGTAAATAATTGTTTTGAAAAAGGTGAGATCCCTCTAACAGTATTTTTTGATTTTAGGAAAGCATTTGACACGGTAGATTTTGGAATTTTATTGCAGAGGCTAGAATACTTGGGTATTAAAGGAGTGAGTCGGAAGTGGTTTGAAAGTTATTTGTGCGGGAGGTCTATTAAAGTGATGATTGATGATGTTTTTTCTTCCCCTTATCGAGTGTCGTGTGGTGTGCCGCAGGGGTCGGTCGTTGGTCCACTTCTTTATCTGGTTTACGTAGATAGCATGAGGTTTTATCTTCTGGATTGTTGCTTAACGTCATTCGCTGGTGACACTGCAGTCACATTTTCTAGTCGTTGTTTGGATAGTCTTGTCTTGAAAGTGAATGGTGTCCTGAGAAATTTCTCCGTATTTACTAGATTGAGTTTGTTATCAGTAAACATTGCTAAGACTAATTTTATTTTATATTCTAGAGTTGGTAAGCCCAGTGATATTAATGGTAGAATTCTGTTTGATAATAAGCCTCTAGTTCAGGTTCAGGAAATCCGTTATTTAGGTTTTTACATTGATTGTAATCTTTCGTGGAAACGCCACAGTGATGTTGTTGCAACAAAGGTTGCCCGTGGTCTGGGAGCAATTCGACGTTTCAAAAAAAATTTACATCGGAGAATTTTATTGCTTTTATACCACGCTTTGATTCACCCATATATTTCGTATGGCTACATGTTATGGGGCAAGCAAATTCTATGTGAATTTTAGACGTGTTCAGATTCTTCAAAATTAAGCGATGTGTCTTATTGGTGGATATGTTGAGGGTGTACACAACACTGCAGCTTGTTTAAAAAAATTGCAAGTGCTTAATGTACGACAGCTGCGGGAGTACCAAGTCGGAATTTTTGCTTATCAATGTTGGAGTGATGTAAGTCCAGAGGTTTCTTGTGTTTACTTTAGTGACTATAGATCTGTGCATCATTATGAAACGCGTCATGCTAGTGACTTCGTTGTCCCGCATAGAAGTGGAACCAGGGCCGGCTTCCCAACTAGATTTGCAGGGCCTAATGTGTGGAACTCTGTTCCGGAGAGCATTCGGGAGGCTGAGCACCTGGGGCTATTTAAAAATAAATTGAAAAAGTATTTGTTAGGCCAAGGTTCATAGTTTTTTCTTCTTGTTTTTCTTATTATTTTTCTTTTTTCTCATTATTATTATTAAATGAGTTGATGAGAGATTGGTTATTATTTCTTGTTTGAGTGCTCTTTTCTGGTATGTTTTGTTTTTAGTTAATCATTACTTAGGAAATGAGTTTTATGTACCCGCCCAACTGCAAGTGCTTTTTTGTACCTTTCTTGGGGCGGGTACTGGCAACATAGTTAAATGTATTTGGGTTGTAAAAATAAATAAACTGAAACTGAAAAGTGAACTGTTGTTTTTACAACGCTGCAGAATACCTTTTGATCATATGATTAATTTTTTTAGAACATCCCGTTTAAAAAGCGTATGCTATAATCATCTTTAGCGATGAGGGGTTTGCAACTTTTGCTAGCTGGTGTATCCATTATTTGTTTCCGGTGAATTTGATGTCAATCACGGGAGATGGACTTGTAAGTAATCGGTTCACGAGGGGCTAGAAATTTTCGAAAATTGGTGCACATTGTATCCGATTTCTGTAAATATGAAGGTAAGAAAGTTTGTATCGATGGTCTATCGCTATAACCTAGGATTAACTGTTAACGCAACGGGTACAAACGATACGGTAATGTAAAACAATAAGGTAGTTTTGTAATAATTAATAGTGTCATCTATGGTACGGTAACCGATATTGTTTTGTTGTTGGTTTTATAACGCCAAAGAACAGCTTTTGATCACGGGAGAGGGACTTGTAAGTAAGAATCGGTTCACGAGGGGCTAGAAATTTTTGAAAATTGGTGCACATTGTATTCGATTTCTGTAAATATGACGGTAAGAAAGTTTGTATCCATGGGCTATAGCTATAACCTAGGATTAACTGTTAACGCAACGGGTACAAACGATACGGTAATGTAAAACAATAAGGTAGTTTTGTAATAATTAATAGTGTCATCTATGGTATTTTAATCCTAAAAGTTACGGATAGCTTTATAATATCAACTAGATCATATAAGATATTGTTCCAAGTTTTCATCCGTCACGATATCTACGATTGAAAAGAATAAAGTTCAACTGACCGCAAAGTCAATTTGGTCCCTTCTTCCGATATTGTTTTGTTGTTTGTTTTACAACGCTAAAGAACAGCTTTTGATCATGTGATTATTCTTTTTAGAACATACCATTTTAAAAGCTTGGATAAGTTGATATTTTCAGCACTTTACCGACAGCGAAGAAACAAAACCAAAGTGTTGCTCTCGCAACACTTTATTCGGCGAAGCCGGACAAAGGTTGCCGCAACACTTCACGTTGCCCGGGCAACGTAGGTCTAGTTCATATTTGTTTTGACGAAAAAGTTCCTGCCTTAGCTTACTTCTGCCCAATTTCCGGTTTCTGCCGAATTCAGGAAATACTTAGCCGACATAATAACAAAGCTCAAAAACGAATTATCGAACATCTAGTCAACTTCAAATAAACCTTTACTCATGACAAATTTTCCGGTTTCAGCCGGATTTCGGGCGAACTATACGTCTGGGTAAGAAAACGAATGTCATATACGGATTCAGCATCTTCTCTTGCCCCTAAATCGGAATCTAATCAACTACAAATAAGACTTTTGCTTTAACAAGTTTTCCGAATTTGCCCAGATTCCGAGCGAACTACTTGTCCGGCGAGAAAATCGTTCTAATAATCGTGTTTAGCATGTCTTTCTACCCCTAAATCGTACATCTAATCAACTTCAAACACAAACTTTTGCTTTTAACTAATTTTCCGGTTTTGGCCTGATTCTGGGCGAACTACTTGTCCGGCGAGAAAATCGTTCTAATAATCGTGTTTAGCATGTCTTTCTACCCCTAAATCGTACATCTAATCAACTTCAAAACACAAACTTTTGCTTTTAACTAATTTTCCGGTTTTGGCCTGATTCTGGGCGAACTACTTGTCCAGCGGAAAAATAGTTATCATATTCGTGTTCAGCATCTCTTTTTACCCCTAAATTCAACATCAAATTAACTTCTAATAAAAGATTCCCTTTTAACCAGCTTTCCGGTTTTGGTCGGATTCCGGGCTAACTACTTTTCCTGCGAAAAAAAATATTTTCACACCATCCTGTCCAGCCTTACCCCATACCCGACTATCACATTAGCTGTTTAATATTATTTTGCTTGCCCCTTAATTTAAACCCCCCCACCCCTAAACGTAGGCTACAGAGCCCATCTACGAACTCGACCTTACTCTTGACCCAGAGAACCCTCACACCAAGTTTCATCAAAATATGTCATTCCCTTCGAGATTTATCGTTCTTACAGACGGACGGACGGACACACGGACGGACAAATGGACGGACAAACGGACGGACAGACGGACGGACAGACAGACGGACAGGCGGACGGATAGACGGACGGACATCCAACTTTTGCGATGTCATAGGTATCCCTCCACTTACGTTTTGGGATCCCAAAAACCTTGAAATATGGCTTACATCGCCCTATTAACCGTCTCATTTGTCTTCGGTATCAATACTTTTTTATCACCTCTGGTTTTTATGACACTTGCAGCTCCGCTGAAGTGCCAAATACGGAACACTTTTCGGTCTTTCGGTCGGTCTGTCAGGCCACTAATCTCGAGTTAGGGTAGTTCCAGAAACGCTAGAACGATGAAACTAACTTGGAAATAGTCACTTTCTCGATTCGACCACCATGGGGGCAGTGGAGGGAGGGGGGGTCTAGAATATCGACGATTTTTAACTTTTGAACGGAGTATCGGATCGTAATGAAACGTGATATTTCGAATGACCTCCTGTCTCAGGTACCACACTTCAAGTCCGGATCCCCGATCCGACTTCCCCCGGATCCGGGAGTCCGGAAACTAGGAACAAGGGTAGCAAAAGGGGAGCAAAAGGAAAATGTCCAGATGTGGTATCGATCCGACATCCTGAAGTCGGATCGGGTATCCGGAAACTAGGAACAAGGGTAGCAAAAGGGGAGCAAAAGGAAAATGTCCAAATGTGGTATCGATCCAACGTCCTCTTTCATAGAAGCCCGACACCCTAGCCCACTGGGCAGTGCCTGCATGTATTTACAGCCGAATGCAGCAGGTAAATTTTAAGAATTTTGGCAACAAATGCTAAACTAAACTTTTATTTGACTGTGTTCTGCCTTTTCCAAAGAAAGTAAGCAACTTCCGTCTCCATTTTTTACTCTGGGGCAAGTGAGGTCAAAGTAGCCCAATCATATTTTAATACTGTTCCAGGTTGGTACTCCAAAACAGAGACTTCCAGTCCTTTTAGTTTGAATAGTTGTACAGACCCAAACAATCGCTTCCCTGTTACGGCCATCGTGGGGGGAGCTTAGGGGAGTTGAGAAACTAGTAACATACATAAGTCTGGAACGGGTAATGGGACATGCATGAAATTTGACAAGTGTCGAGAAAAAATGTCTCGGATGTTCTATCTCAACGGTTTTGCTTACAGATCAATTCCTTAAATACAAAATATAATTTGAGCAAAATATATATTTTCATGACCCCGATGAGCTTATCATCATTTGCGCTTCAAGAATGTTCGTTACGGATGAATCTTTAGTGCCCTTTAAGTGCGCATCATCATATCCAAATGCAAAAATAAAATAGTTTTTACGAACGATACATGCTCGTGATTTATAAGGAAGCATGATCTTTGTTATCTGAAGGGTTCTGCTTACAAATGATTACAGCAAAGCCACGAATTGACAAACTCCTACTTTCGTCCTCTGACAAATCCGTGCAAGTACCATATGAGCTTCCAGCTCTTGTTAAGCTATAACCTATTATATGGTTTGACTTTTAAGGTCGGAATTGAATGCTCAGCTTGAAAAGGTGGATTTGGAATCCTATTCGTACCTAACCCTGGATTCGGATTCGAAACCTTTCATGATCGGGTTTGCCCACCTGATATGCCTGTCAATTTTCGTTGTGGAAATACCCAAACAGCCATCACCGGAATCCCGCCCCCCCCTCCAACTCCCCCCACAGTGTCCGGATCCAATCCGGTTCTGTAAATGATTGATGTAGGGCATTTTGTTTGTCATTCCCACGAAGTTCCACCCAGATCTCTCCAGTCTAAGCGGTCAACGTACCCCCCCCCTTAAACAGTTGACGGATCCGGTCCGAACATGAAGAAGAACATCAGAAATGTCCTCTGTTCAATTATTAAATTTTACTGGAATCCGATCACCCGTATTAAAGTAACGCATGACTCAATATTCCGGATCCCCCCCCTCCCTCCGATCCCCCCATGATGATCGGATCGAATAAAATTGTATTTCACTGATATGCCTGTCAAGTTTCTTCGTGAATATCCCGAAACTGATGCCGATGCTTGTTTTTTCCAGGACGTTCCACTCCGATCCCTCCAATCTAACCGTATCACGAGATTTCTGGTCCCCCCCCCCCTCCCTCCATTCATCCATAGCTGTCGAAATCGGTCCAGACTGTTCAGATCTTCTATTCAATTATTAAGTTTCATTCGAATCTGTTCAGCTATTCGAAAGTTACGCACGACTCAATTTTCCGGACCCCCCCCCCCTCCTCTCCCCTCCAGATGGTCGGATCAAGAAACTAATTATTTCCCAGTTAGTTTGCGGTAAGGTCCTTCAGATGCCTGCCAATTTACATATGGAAGTACCCTAACTCGCAATCCTGGGACAGACCGCCCGACAGTGAGTCAGAGGCTCCAAGTACCATAAAAAGAAGAAAACAAGAGCTACGAGCTCATATGGCACTTGTTACGAGTAGGCGGTACAAGAAAGTAGATGAGAAAGTCTCGAACCGCCATCCAAAAATGCGGTTCGGACAGAGAAATAGGATACTTAGTTTCACTAACTTCTGAGCAGTTCCGGCATAATCTCGTATTATCTGCAGCATATGCGCATGACTGTTCAAACTTCCAAGCTTCAGCCCAATAAATCCACTCGTTCGATCCCTAGACGTGCTACACCATTTCCAGTACTCCCTCCATCTTCCCCTACCGTGGTCGAACCTGGTTCGGACTCAAAAATGGATCATCTAAAGCATCTGCTTTTATACCTTCTATCAAGTTTCACTCGAATCTGATCATTTTTGGAAAATTCCGGTACCCCCCCCCACACCGTTGGACCTCTGAATCCCTCTTCCCCTCCATCAAGTTTGACTGAAATCGGAGCATAGCTTATCTGCAAATTTTCAGTACACCCCCCCCCCCCCCACCTTGGCCGAATCCGGCCCGAACACCAAATAACAAATCTAGGCCGCACAAGCTCGGCACTGTCGAACCCGTTTCTCATTCGGTCCATTCGTCTGATTTTCGTGCATGTCAGAAGTTTCCGACCCTAACTCCCCCAACCATGGTCGCATACTGTTCATAGATTCTTATCACCCATTAAGTTTCACTCGAATCAGACCACTCGCGCAAATTGCAGCAGTTTCCATATTTCCCCTCCCTGCTCCCCCCAAGATGCTGCCTGCAAAGTTTCGTTATCTTAGTACATCTGGAACTATTCTAACTCGCGACTACCGGAATTCTAGTAAACTCCCTCCACCCCCCAGAGCCCAGAAACCATCTGGCTCCGTCAATTTCATATATCGGCCTAATGCATGTTCTCCCAATTAAGTTCCGTCCCAATCCCTCTGCTTTAAGCGTTTTCTTAGTTCCCCCCTCCCCCACAGGTATCGGACAGGACCCAGAATTGACACCGAACATCTGAGGCGATAGCTCTTTCGAACTGACAAGTTTCATTCAAATCCGATCACCCGTTCAAAAGTTATGCATGCCACTAGATTCCGGACTTCCCATCCATCCATTCCCCCCACGATGGTCGGATCGGGGAAGTGACTATTTCCTATTTAATCTGGTCGGGTCCTTGACATGCTTGCCAATTTTCATTGTCCTAACACATCAGGAAGCATCGAACTCGCGGGATCACTAGAAATTAGGACTCCCCCCCCCAAACTCCCCCAAAGTGAGCGGATCCGTTCCGGTTATGTCAGTCAGGTATCTAGGACTTTTGCTTGTTCTTTCCACCAAGTTTCATCCGGATCTCTCCACTCTAAGCGTTTTTCAAGATTTCCGGTTACCCCCTCCAACTCCCCCCAATGTCACCGGATCCTGTCTGGATTTAAGATGATGAGACTTCATTGGAAATACTAAAGTGGAAAGAGTAAAGTGGACAGACTATAGTGGACATAATAAAGTGGAAAGACTATAGTGGAAAGACCATAGTGGACAGAATAGAGTGGAAAGACTAAAGTGGACAGACTAAAGTTGACAAACTATAGTGGACAAAATAAAGTGGAAAGACTAAAGTGGACAGACTAAAGTGGAAAGACTAAAGTGGTCAGACTAAAGAGGACAGATCATAGTGGACAGAATAAAGTAACGTCTGAGACACGAGGTCCTTCCATATGTCAAGTTTCGTTAAGGTCCGATCACCCGTTCGTAAGCTAAAAATATTTCATTTTTCCTAATTTTTCCGGATTCCCCCTCCCTCCACTCCCCTCAAAATAGTCGGATCGGGAAAGCGAATATTTCTAATTTAATCTGGTCCGGTCCCTGATGTGCCTGCCAAGTTTCATCGTCCTAGCTTATCTGGAAGTGCCCGAACTAGCAAAACCGGGACCGACAGACCGTCTGACGGACAGAAATTACAATCGCTATACGGCACTTGGCCGAAGGCAAGTGCCATAAAAAGAACGGCAGGGAGAATACAAACAAAATACCAAAACATCCGGTTCCACCCAAACAAAACTTGACAAAATCTAGAAATTATATTTCTTGAAGAATATATATTCTTATCATATCTTTAAAAGGACCGAACTCCTCCTCACCCGGATCAAACCACCCAGATTATTCCAAGTCCGAATACCGCGGTGCAAGACGGAGAACCCAGAACGTGTAGAACTCAACCGAGGTACAACAAGATCCCCAGTAAATCTCTTCTGAAGCCGGTCCGGAGATCAGAGATCCATGCCCATAGGCAGGGAGTAGACTGTCAGACGTTAACTGAACAAGAGTTGGAAGCTCATATGGCACTTGCAGGGCTGGGTCAGAGGTTGAAAGTAGGAATTCCTCAATTCTTGTTTTTTTGTGATCATTTGCAATCAGATCTCTTTTAGATAAGATCGATCATGGGTCGGATCCTTGGAAATCACGAGAATGTATCGTTTCATAATGTGATAATGTGTACTTTAAGCGCACCAGAAATTCATCTGTAATCAAAACTGTTGCAATTCGCTCACAGACGAAGCCGAACATTGATTTTCTTCCGTCATGAATAACTTAACAATTAAGCAACTGCAATTAATGTTATTCATTTGGTCAATGTACATGTATCTCACTTTAAAACTCCAAGTAAAACCTTTAATTATACGTAACATGTCAATTAATCAAAACATCTATTTTTTTTTTTTTTTTTTTTTTTAACTTCGTAGTATCTTTTCTGTTCTTCCAGTCCAATATGAATTGGCCAGGTGACTAGGCGTCCACTTACCCTCGGTGACGCCAACGGTCTTATCAACTTTTTTTTTCATTTCGTATTTTCTTAACTTAAACACATGACCGGCCTATCTAGTTAGCGTCACCTACACTTTCCTCTATCTCTACGTTTATTTTTTAATTTCTTAATTATTTTTTTTTCCTTCAATATTTCTAATCTTTACACTTCCATCCTATCTTTATTTATAAAATTTAATAAACAAAACTAAATTCAATAACAATATTTACTCTTTCCACTATCTATACATTTCAATCATATTGTACAATTTTAACGTGATTACCTTTCAACTATTATTATTCTCATAATTCAAACTGTTTCTATTACAAAATTCAACCTAGAAAAAAAAAAAAAAAAAAACATCAAACTTGTCAAATTCACACCAAACTAAAAACTAGATAATATCAACAATTATTATATCTACAATTCAGTAACAACACACACAGAAATACGATTAATCTATGGAGGTGCTTTGGAATGCCCGTTAAAAATGTCAGTGAACGAGGGAACACATAACGGTCATGGGAACATGGGAACAGGGTACTGGCTGCAACTTTGGAACAGGCTGGGCAGCAGCTCGTGCTGGTCTTGGCCTAATTGGTAGATATTCAGGGGGAAGAATTTCTCGTAGACTCTCTGCTGACAATTCTAAATTAAATCTTTTCAACAATTCGAGATATAGGACTTTAGGGGACTTTGAGGCCACAAGGAAGGCTTTATACTGGACCCGTTTGAGTAGATCCGACTGATCACGGGTCAACCCGAAATGCCAAACCTGGTTATGGTATTCAAGGGTTGGACGAACAGAAGTAAAAAAGATTACCAACAGATGGCCAGTGGGTACTCCATAACGGGCCAGGAGTTTAAATGACAGGATTGCCATATTGCCTTTTTTAAGCATGCTATCTATTTGCTTATTAGATTTTAGATCATGAGTGATATGTATTCCAAGCAGCTTGATATCATCAACCTGTTGGGACTTAGGAAAGGATGGGAAAAACTGCAGTTCAGTTTTAACAAAATGTATAGTTAAGGACGACAGATTTGTCCATGTTGAACATTACATAGGAAGAGGCTCTCATTAAACTTGACATTCCTAAATTATCTGTACGTAGAAATACTCTTTCAAACAAATTTGGAGCTAAGATAATGTGTTGTCACCAGATGACCCGTCTATTCCCCCCTCCCCTCCCGTCTTCCGTGCGTCGGTCCGAGAGGAATACTGGCAATAAGTTTTCCCCATATCCCGCTAATTCGTCTACTCAATTTTTACGTAGTTTCATTCCATCATTTATTTCTGGTAATTTCTTGTAAGTGTATTAGTTAAATTGTTTCTTGTGTGTCTGTGTATTTTGTAAATTTGTATTCCTTTTCTAGCTTTTAGCTATTCGGATTAAACTTGATTGATTGATTGATTGATGTTGACTACCATGTGTTCCACAACAGCCTCCTCACAGATGTCGTCAATGATGACTTTTGCACTGCTCTTTATGTTCTTTCGACAAACTTCCAGGTGCGACAGATCATCCACGTATTTCCAGAGACAGAGCAAGCTCGTTGATCATAACGTCAACCGCTCCCGCTCTGTACTATGAACTTCAAATAAGACGCAACTCTAGTCTCAGTGACCATCGATGAGGCTGCAGAATTCCGACGTTTAAATTACTATACATTTTTTTTAGATCTCACGTTGTATGACACTGAAAAAGAAGTAACAGACAAAAACAAAGAAAAGCAACAACAATATTTTTTTTAAGGTCATTTACCATGTCCATATCTCTAAAATCTCAAGCAGCTCCAAACACTGCTTCGTGTCTTTCTCCCACCCGGGCTGTTGCGAAGCGCAACGATGTGATTTTTGCAACAAACCAGCAACTTTTTCTAGGACGTCTGGCGTCTTTTCTTCTTTGGTTGCTTCAGGCTGAGAGTAAAGAAGCCAAATCTGCGCGTTATTGGGTACCTGCAATGAAGAGTCTTTGGTTAATTTTCCTATCTGAACGAAATTACGACAACCAATATTAAATTAAATTTTTTTTAAAGGACCCATCCTACCTATAATGCCAATGCAACCTACATCCATAACTGAATTCATTTATTCTTAAACTTGGGACCCTAATTTCAAATTTTACATTCTAAGCCCACCAACGACATCTCACTAATCTTTGCACTTTTAATTGGCCATGATCCACTAGTTTCCATGAGCAGTATTCTCCCGACGAGTGC
The DNA here is from genome assembly GCA_023053575.1 of Branchinecta lynchi. Classification (NCBI taxonomy): domain Eukaryota; kingdom Metazoa; phylum Arthropoda; class Branchiopoda; order Anostraca; family Branchinectidae; genus Branchinecta; species Branchinecta lynchi. The sequence continues at coordinate 32,926,724 of JAKZAP010000003.1, forward strand.
TCGCGTATCACGCTATTGATGCCTACATCTGGTATCTGAATTTTGCCGAATTTTTGCTAGAAGTCAATGGACCTGGGCGGAGAAAGGCTTAAAACAGCCAAAGCCGTGGATAGTTTGATAATCAAGACCAAGTTTTACAGCATTTAGATAGTACTTCAGAGTTCAGATACTACTTCTTTCGTGATCAGAAATTTTGCACCCTCTGTATGGGATATAATTCCAGTCCAAGGTAGAAATTCGAGTCATCATCTGGCATCCTTCAAGGCTACAGCGAAGAGAGTTTTCCTTGCAAAAGAATAGTGCGTGATGCGTGAGTGTTTTTTGTAAGCAGAATTTTTGTTGTTGTATGAATGGCATGTAGAATAATGTAAAAATAGCGTTACCACGATATGTAGAACAGAGTAGACTGCCACCTGCGACCAACAAGCCCTTTGGGGCTTTCTTAACAGGTGCTGCAAAATGTTTTGTAAACATGTGTAAAATAAAATTTAATTTAATCTAATCTAATCTGAATACTGGAACATGATCAGTAAATAGAGCGAGCTGTGCTTTAACCCGTCTAGGTACAGACGGAGTTTAGTAGAAAAACAACAAAGAAAGAAACGATACTGCAACTACAACCAAAATAGAACGTGTCCGAAAGCTTTTTGTTGCTGTAAATGCTGCATTAATGCTGCATTTTCTTTTTTTTGTCCGAAAGCTGTTACCTTTTTTTCTTCTCTGACACTTCTAGAATACCCAAATTTAAGTCAGGACGAAGAAGAAGAAAAAAGAATTAACTGTATAAAGCTGACAAAATGGATCAGCTACTGATATCCAGCCTTCTTATCTTTCCTTTCTTCGTTGGCCATGATCACCAGTTGTCTTAGAATTTGGAATGTTTGCCGAATTGTCCGTTGTCTTTTTGAAATTTGTTATGTTTACCGCCAAAAACATTGAGAGAATCGCCGTTCCCCCCAGTTTATTCTTGAAAATTCAGCATAAAATTTAGCATTCTTGCTGTATTTTTCGATGAATTTTATGCTGAATTAAAGCTGCATTAATTGAGTGAAAATTTAAGTCCGAAAGCGAAATGCTGCACAGAATGCTAATTCAGCATTTTCGTTCGTTTCGGAGCTTTCGGACACGTTCATAGTCAAAATGTCCTGAAGCGAAAGATCACGGAGATACAGGTGGCTGTTTCTTGTTCTGTGGAGGAGGGAGGCGTAGGAAACACAGTATACAAATAACCACAAAGGGACGACACCGAAAGCCAAACGAAAAAGAAAGTTGAAGTCCAGCATCCTACTGGCAACACTGTCAATTTTAATGACCTAAGTGAACCTAGCTTGCAAAAAAACACCCATTACCACAATGAACATCAAAGGGATTTCACCGAAACGATTATGGCTTGCATTGTATTTGCCAACTTTACTTTTTTTTTATTCAAAAGCTCGGATCTTATTCTGCAGTTGAGTCGAAACTGAAGACGACCTCAAAATAGGCTGTTTTGGCTTCAGCCCACGTCTACCGTGATACACGCAAGCTTTTACCTCCACCAAAGTGTCATATAAATGTGCTCTCCTAGATCGGACTTCGAGTGATGACTTTTGTAACAAGACCAAAGGTGTCGATGGGATCCCGAAAATCTAATATTTGATTCAGACAATTGGGTCTTGTCTTCGCCAGATCCAGACTTAGCCAGGCTAATCATCAGAGAAAACCAAGTTCAGATACACCTCTATAAGCCGCATCTATTTTGACGATACTGACCGAGACCTCCTGCTTTACTTCTGCCAGATTTCCTGTTTCACCCGAATTTCGAGCGAACTTCTAGTCCAGCAAAAAAAAAGAAAATTCAGAAACGAATCCAACGTATCTCCTTATCCCAATAAAGAACATCTAATCAACTTTAAATAAAACTTTGACTTAAAAAAAAATCCGGTTACAATCGGATTTCGGACTAATTACATGTCCGGGTAAAAAATAATTTTCATATACAGACTCACCTCTCTTCTTACCCCTTAATCTGTCATCTAATCAAACTTTTGCTTTTAAAAAATTTTCCGGTTTTGGCCGGATTCCGGGCCAACTATTAGTCCAACTAATACTCTTAACCGGCTTTCCGGTTTTCGCCTGATTCCGGACGAACTACTTGTTCGGCGAAAAAATGGTTTCCACCATCGTGTTCAGCATGTCTCCTTACCCCTACATCGGATATTTAATCAACTTCGAATAAAACTTTTACTTTTAACCAACTTTCCGGTTTTCACCGGATTCCTGACGAATTACTAGTCGGGCGAGACAATGGTTTTCACTATCGTGCTCAGCATGCCTTCTTCCACATAATCGACTATCACATTAGCAGTTTAAAAATATTTTGTTTGTCCCTTAATTTAAACCCCCTCCCCCACCCCTAAATGTAGGACTACAGAGCCCATCTACGAACTTGACCTTACCCTTGACCCAATGAATCCTCACATCAAATTTCATCAAAATATCTCATTCCCTTCGAGAGTTATCGTGCTCACGGACAGACTGACATTTTTGCGATGTCATAGGTATCCCTGCACTTACATTTTGGGATCCCAAAAAGACTATCAGCCTGATTTACGTTTACGACCCTCTTCGGCCCTTTTGCTGCTGCACTAGTTCATGTTGTTGTTTTTTTAGTTTGGATATTTTGTTCCTTATCGATTTGGTCATTTATGATAGGCTAATCCGTACTCGGTGTTCCATCCACTTCCTCCAGTTTGCTAACTGCAGAATATCTAATCCCTTTCCCGCCACGCCGGGATTTCTAATTCATCAGTGAATGTAAATAGTACAAAGGTCATCGGTAAATGGCCCATTGGAAGTTCGTGCGGACCTGTAGTAAACTTGCGAATAATTCGTCCTTACAACTTATTTCTAAGGTCTTCTTTAAGAGTCTGGTGGACATATTCAAACAATGCATAAAAAGGATACGTCAGCTATGATGCTTTGGCAGCGATAAAGGTAGGATAAGGTAAAATTTTATCAACAAATATAAAGAAACCTGACGTTGCTTAAAAGCGTCAGACGTGCCAGACAATGCCAGTGGTATAACAAGACCAAAGGTTTCGATGGGATCCCACAAAGTCAATATTTGATCCAGAGAATTGGGTCTTGTCTTCGCCAGACTCCTGGAACAGTATTAATATTAAAACTCAGCAACAGATAAGGTCAAATAGCTAATCATCTGAGAAAACCAAGTTCAGATATGGATTCAGCATGTGTGTTTACCCCTGTATGTCATATCTGTTCTGACAAAAACTTCCTGCCAATTCTGACAATTTCCCCGTTTCAGCCGAATTCCGGAACTGCTTGTCCGGCGAAAAAAGAAAGCTCAAAAATGAACTCAGCGTATCCCCAATATTGAACATCTAATCAACTTTAAATAAAAATTTAACTTATAACAAATAGAACTATATGTCCGGTCGAACTATATGTCGAACTATATGTCTGGGTAAAAAATGATTTTCATACACGGATTCAGCATCTCTTCTTACCCCTAAATCGGACATCTAGTCAACTACAAATATAACTTGTATATTTAAATACAAAAATTTAAATTTTGTAAAATTTCATGCAAAAAATCAAATGCAAGAAGATTTACCTTCTTGCAATTAGTAAAATAGCCCAAAGTTCTTCAAAAGAAAACGCTCTTGAATTTCTTTGCATGAATTTATCACGAGGACTCGTACCTACTTGCCGTGATGCAACACGGGTACCGATCACCCTCGTCGTCTGTAAACGGAGTTTATTGAATGTTATAATCGTTTGATGAATGACATTCAGAAGACAAATTATAATCAACTAATAATAATGGGTGATTTCAATATTGACCTTCTGGCAATTAATAAAACAGCCCAAAGTTCTTCAAAAGAAAAGGCTCTTGAATTTCTTTGCATGAATTTGTCACGAGGACTCGTACCTACTTGCCGTGTTGCAACACGGGTTGCAAATGAATCCGCTACCCTTATTGATAATATGTTTTCTACCCTTCCTGTTATTTCTACTCACACGATCTTAAATGATTTTAATAACAATAACGGCAGAAAAAATGATTGCTTTAAAAAATAAACTAAGTCTACATGATTGGAGTTTAGTTTTTCAGACAAAGTGTGCGAATGGACTACTGAACATTGTGTTGATGTTTTTAGACGGTAATTAGATGAGATTTGTCCCATGGTTTCGAAAAAGCATAAGAAAATGCCTAAGAAGGCATGGCTAACAACTGGTCTTTTAAGATCTGCCATTGTGAAAAATAAATTGTTCAAAAAATGTAAGACTACCACAAACAATGAAAATCTGTCAGTTTTTAAGATGTATAAAAATAAGTTGGTAAAGATAATTAGGGTTGCTAAAGCCGTGTATTATCAGAGTACTTTTTCGGATGTAAGTGGCAACCAGAAAAAAAAAATGGGAACTAATTAATGACCTCTTAGGACACAGAACCAAAATTTCTTATCCCAAAGAATTAATTGATGATACTAATTTTAATGTCACTGATGAAAAGATGGCCGACATTTTCAATAATTATTTTTCGACCATTGGAGAAAAAATAGCATCCCTTTGTCCGAAAGATGCAGAGAATTCTTTAACAGAATATCTACCACTACCTATGGATAAAACAATGTTTTTAGCACCCGCTACACCGACAGAACTTCAAAATATTGTGTCTTTAATGAAAAATGGTCATTCGAAAGCCGTTGACGGGTCCTGATCATCTATCCTAAAACAAATTTTTCCTGGTATATCTGAAATGTTTTCTCACAAAGTTAATCTGGTTTTTCAATCTGGAGTATTTCCTTCAGCTTTTAAAGAATCTAAAAGCGTGCCCCTTCACAAAGGGGATGACCGCCGGCTGTGTTCTAATTACCGACCTATATCTATTTTCTCATCATTTTCAAAGGCGTTAAATAATAGAATGTATAGTTTTCTTGATAAATTCAATTTTTTTCTAAATTACAATTTGGATTTCGGAAAAAAACACAGCACGGAAAATCCTATGTGTATAATAGTTCAGTATATAGAGGACTGTTGTGTCGGTCTCTATGTCAAGTGCTTAACTAACTATATGTACATACCGAAGTGAACATGATCCTTTGGTACTTCGTAGAATCTAATTGCACAAATGAAGACTCAGAACTAAACAACATCCTGTTAAACTGAAGTCCACGTCAGTTGGATATTGCTAAAGTCCATACTACGTCGACATCAGATAGTTTCCGGTCAGGAAGCTAAATTGTATGTTACGTCAGGACCTTTACTTGTGCAGTTAGGAGTATATAAGCTTTTTCCAGTCTTAGCGCTGGGTCTTTCGTCTTTCATATTTTTGTAAGTTACACCTGACTTAGTCTATTATCGTTATCGATCGTGATATTATTTACCCGGATTGGGATTGCCGTTATAAAAAGTAAGTCAGAAATAATGCCACTATATGTTAACGTAAGCCTTGTCTACTACCGCCCTTACTTACCCGCCGCCTTACACGCTACGGTTACGCTACCTCAAGTTATAGGCTACTACCACCCGTAGTTACCCTACGCTCCATCTTCAGTTAGAACAATACGCCTGCCAATTTTTATCGTCCTAGGTCATGTGGAAGTGCCCAAACTAGCAAAATGCGGACAGACCGACAGACAGAAAGACATTACAATTGCTATATGGCACTTGAGTAAGCTCAAGTGCCATAAAAAGACAATGATTCAGGACTAGCCTATATACACTTAATCACTAAAACATATATGTATATTTTATAGTAAAGTTCATTTGACGGTGCAAAACGGTGAAGTCAGCTATATTTTGTTAGAGCTATATTCCGGCCCTTCATGGTCCTCTTAAGGCTAAAGCTGGAAAATGAACTTCATTTCATTTAAAGCTCAATTTCCAGCTAGAACGGCTTGAGCCTGAACAGGACCCTTGCCTAGAAGGGCCGAAATATAGCTATACATGCAGCTGTTTTGCACGTCAAATATGATTCGCAGTCAGCTTGGGCTGAAGGAATGTCGGATAAAGCTTACAATATTTAATATAAGATATACAAATATTTTAGCTTAATTCTTATAAGCCTGATCTTGGTTTATACAGGAAATTACTGACTTTCAGTTGCGAATCATAAAGTTCGAACATGAGTTTTTGCCAGACCATTTTGCTGAGCTTACTCTTTCAGCCAAGCATTATATTACTGCCATAAAAAGAGTTTAGCATTTTTGAATGGTCATGAAAAAAATAATTACGCTGTGCACTTAAGAAACGAACTTTAATGATGCTAGGAAAGGAAGAAAAGAAGCATAATTGGAAATGATAAAAGCAAAAAAAGAGGTATCAGAGTATTTTGAACGGTCATGAAAAAAAATCTGCTGTGTGGTTAAGATGGGCTTTAAAGAATATTAAGATTAATTTGAAGCATGGTAAGTAATCATGGACCCTTGTGGGAAATGAAAATATGACGTTTGTTCAAAACCTTAAAATAGTATGATAAGGGCAGAAAAGAACTTTAATGATGCTAGGAAGAAAAGAAGCATATTCAGAAAGGATTGAAGCAAAAAGAATAGTTATAAGAGGTTTTTGGATGATTGATCTTGATAGAAAGCTAGGAATTCATTTGAAGCAAGATACGAGTAATCATGAGCCGTTCGGGAGTTTGAAAATGTGCGTGGGTTCGAAAGCTTGGTTACCTAAGATAAGGATAGTTTTTTAACGCTTTGGGGGAAACGGGTCCGAAAATAATGGAGTTGTGAAGATAATAACTGAATATTTTATTTGAAGGCCTTTTGGACTTGAAAATGTATTGTTTGGGATAAGGAATCACGGAAGAGCAAAGTATCCTAAGGAAATTCTTAATAAAACTAAGGTCAGTGTTTTAAACGGTACTGAACAAGAGATCAGTTGCCCTTTACTGTAAATTTAAGATGCAAACTTATTGATGTAAGAAAGAAAAAAGCTCATAATGGAAATGAAAAGAAGTGTGAAAAAAAGAATTTAGCTTTTTGAATGGTCACGAATTTTTTTTTTATAGCTGTACTCTGTGGTTAAGATTGGTTCTTTAATGATGCTAGGAAGAAAAGTAGCATAGTTGGAAATAACGAAAGCAAAAAAGAGTTATGAGAGTATTTTGAACGGCCGTGAAAAAATAATTCCGCTGTTCGGTTAAGATGGGCTTTAAAGAATATTGGTATTCATTTGAAGCATGGTATAAATATTAATGGGCCCTTGTGAAAATGATGTTTGCCCACAAACTGGGAATTTAAGGTGTATTGTCTGGCCAAAAGCGTTGAAGTAGTATGACTAGGGCATTTTTAATAACTGTGGGTTAATAATGGAATTGTGGGGAAATAATGGAAGGTTTATTTTGGTGGCCTTTGGAACTTGGAAATTCATCACTGGACCAGAAAAAAGGTTAATCGCTCTTTTCGGTTAAGAAAATAACTTTAATGATGCTAGGAACAAAATAATCACAGTCAGAAGTGATAGAATACAAAAGATTTATGAGAGTATTTTGAACAATCATGAACAAAAAATAAATTCCGCTGTACGGTTAGAATGGGCCCTTTAACTCTTTAAATGATGGGAATTAACTTAACTCAAGGGGTAGGAATAATCATGAGCCCTTGTTGAAGATGAAAATTTGTGTTTGTTCAGAAGCTTGGGAGTTTCAAGTGTACTGGTTGACCAAAGTGTGTAAGAGTAGGTAAGGATAGTTTTCAATGATTTCGGGATATCGAGGCTGAAAATAATAGAATTGTGCGGAAATTATGAAAGGTTTATTTCAAAAAGGTTATGCTGCAAATATATTTTTTGGAATTTCTACTGTCTCATAAATATAATGGACCTGTAAATGGAACCATGCATAAGCCTTGGCCGTTCAGTTACTTGGTCTGAACAACAATACGTCCTTCTTCACCTCTTCTTCGATGTAGGGATGATCGCGACTTCATCTGGCCAACGGTTGCTTTTCTTTAGCTGGACAACCATGTTTACGATTACAATACTAGGACTGATACTTTCGAATCCAAGTCTCAGGCGTTATATACACCACATACAACACTTACCTTTCAACCTTCAAGCGGGAGAACAAACAATTATCCAAAGTCATCACCTCACAGTTGGATTTCTTTTTTCTGAAAATTTAATATCTTCAATCAACATAATTATTAATCAATCAACGCAATTATCATCATCCAATTATAAATTGTAGCCATCTAAATTCACGGCTGGGTCTCAAGATGTAATAGCTTCAATTACAGAGTGACCCGAACAACCGCACGCCAAAGACTTAGGAATCTAAAAACCGACCAGTAAGAAAAATTATACAAGAATATGAAAAATGTCCCAGTAAGATATATTGTACAGAAAAATGAAAAATGTCCCAGTCAGAAATATTGCACAGGAAAATGAAAAATGTCTCAGGAAACATAATGTTCCAGGGAACACGGCTTCATCATCTACTGTCATTTTTCCGTCTGTGACTTTAGTGTCACGCCAGGCAGTGTCCTCTTTCCGACTGTGACTTCCGTAACACGTCAGGGAGGCTCAAACAGAATAGCGAGAGATAGACTGGAGATTATGCCGTCTTTGAGTTCTAACACCTGATTTATACAGCCTTTCTGCCTCCGGGCAGTGTGAAACTCTTCAGACCTCGGTAGTTTGAGCCCATCAGCACAGTTCAGTTATTCATTTGAAGACTGAATACTGACCCGCGTTGCAGCCCATCTTTATTCTTGAGAGATGGAATTCGCTTCCTTTTGGCCTGCACAGGTCGATTGGTATGGATATCTTTGTAACGGACCAGAAGAAGAGCAAGGTGTTGTCGTCGTCATCGAATTTGTCGTACACGACAACATAGTCCTTTCCTTTCAGACTGTCCGTCTGTTTACGTAAAAATCTTATCTCGTAGCACAAAATCAGCGAAGGGTAGCTCTGTAACTCCTTGCATACCTTGATTTACTTACGTAAATATCCAGTATCACTCGCTCGGCTCCAGAACCTCGTTTGTGTTGCAATAGCGCTGCCGCATCGCTGCTGCAGCACTTCTTTGCTTTTGCACAATATTCGTTTTTGGATTCGCTTTCTTCTTGGTTGAAGTGGCAGAGCTGCAGCATTTTGCAGGGAAGCACGGACTTGGTCGGTGAGCAAGGCCGTGATTCTCGAGAAGCGCTTCCGTCTTCCTCGGAAGCGCTGCAGTACAAAACGGGTGTAGAAAGAATCAGTCCAGAATCGGCATAGAAGCGCACCTGCAGTATGCAACAAAACGAGGCTCATGTCTTGTATCCTGGTCTGATTGACTTCTGTGGGTAATAATGGTTCAGGATAATCGGCCCTTGGAGAATCTTGCACGGTAATTTTCTTAGTAGAACTGCCGGCGGTTTAGTAGGTCAGTCACTGGCAAAAGCTTGTAACTTCGCAATCATATTTGTCGCTATTATGAAGACGTCGATTGCAACAAAGTCGATATGCAAGTCCGGATTACATTTTTATTTCTCATTGACGGCAGTTGATGGTGTCCCATGAAGAGATTCATAGCAATTTCTTGTGAGCTTCAGAAATTTTTAGTGCGGCCTTGTTGAACACAGATTTTTACAGTATAACAACCAAATCGAGGAAATCGCACCTGAGCCAACTAATCGAAAGAGCTACCGCGGTCCGAGAAGACTTTGACCACATTGTTCAGCGAAATCAGACAACTTCGTTTTGAACTTCTTTCTACTCCATAGTAAATTTGATAGTGGCCATCAGGGTCTGGCCAGAGCCACTTTCAGCGTTAACGTCACTTTTGTCAGAAGAAGAATCTTCATCAAAAAGTGCTAGAAGTATCATTATCTGCCACAGGATCAGATGAACTGGCCGGCATAAATTCATTCAATAAAATTGGCTGGGTTGCAATGACTGGTTGAACTAGTTTGAATAAAAGAAAGTCTGATAAGAAAATGTCTCCATCGTCCTCATCTAGTCCAGGAGGCATGCAGTCGTCCAGATCTAATAACTGCAACAGCGCATATGCCATTGGGCTAATGCCTAGGGTATCTTTCGACTACGCAGATACTGAAACCTTGAAACCCCCTGAAACCTTGGTCTACTTGCGTTTTCGAACCGGATTTGATCACGGTGCCGGGGGGGGGGGGGGTGTTGGATGTGGGTCGGGATTGGGGAAACGAATGGATCGACTGGAATGAAACCTGGAACGTGCAAAGGTCATTCGCCCTAGATGATTCCTTCTGGTTTCTGGGAGGATTGACCCCGGCAGGAGGAATTGGACGGGGTAGGGGAAATTTCTCTGGAATGCTCGAACTCGAGTGAAACTTGATGGATTGGAGGTATATATGCCACAGATATCCCATTTCTATGTTCAAACCGCATTTTTCCACGGTGGGTAATATTCAGGGGGGTTGTTTCGTGACTTTTTTCTTAATTTCTTGCACGCCAACTACTTATCACAATTGGCATACGAGCTCGTGTCCATAGTTTTCATTAGCACCTGACGCCTTTCAACCTGAAGATGTACTTCTAGCGGATTCCGAAGACGACCTCCACTCCCCCCCCACACCTTTGTTGCATTGAGCAATACTGGAGAAATCCCCTCCCCCCTTCGAACTTTAATGATGACATTTAATGTATATTTTTTCTTACTTATTTATTCGGGAAATCTTTAGGACTTACTTAATTCGAATTTAGGTTGCTTTAGATGTTCCTAATAATGCATGTCAAGATTAGATAAGTTTTCGTTGTCTATACACAGACTAATCGAGTAGCAGCAACATAAAACAAAACGAAAATCTGACTTTCGGTCAGGAAATAAAACTAAAAAATGCTTTGTGTGACTAGTTTCAGAGAGCTCAGATTTGGAAAATAAAAAGACATAAATTAAGAACAGCTGCATGTGCAAAAAATTGCAATGCTAAGTTTCTTTGTCAGTAACCAGAGCACAACTTTTCCAGTTGTTAGTTGACCGTGGTCTGTGAAATGAAAATGCGATTATTCCTAGTTCTTCTCGTTCTCTGTTGCTGCTATGCAGCCCGCATTCAACGCTCCAACCCAACCCAAGACAAGCTGGCTGGAGCTGTTGAGGAGAATCGTCCCGGTCATTTGCCACTCTTTCAAGAAAATCTACATGCCGTTATTTACAGACCCGAACAAAAAACTCTATCGATTGAAGCACAACCCAACTTAACACCAGCTGTTCTGAGGACGGAAGTGATCGACGGATGGGTTCGTATTTGTGTAGTGGCTGGATTTGTTCGTATTTGTGTCTTTATGGGGGAGAAAATTTAAAATAGAGGGCTGAAGTCAATATCGGTCTACCTCGATTCATTCAAAGTCGACATATCTTGTACGTCTGCTCGGCATTAAGCCATTAAGATCTCCAGCATGAAATAATGCATTCTGGTGCAGTAATAACTGAAGGAATCAACCGAAATTGAGAATTATGACACTATTGCCGTGTCCCGTGACCTTGAGCCTCCTACAGACGAATTTTTAGCGTCCATAAAATATAGCCTTCAACTTAAACATGCAAATTGAAACAAGAGCTGAAAGCTCATATGGCACTTGTAAGAACAGTTAAAATGTTTGTCAGATACGGTTTGCAGTTGTCAAGGCTGAATCTCTCTCCCGATACTCATTTCATCAGAAAATCGGTAGGATCTACTAAATCCAAAATGGTTATTCCACTCACTGATAACTATTTCTCCCACAACGATGATCGGAAAGGGGCAGGGACTATTTTTCAGCTAATCTGATAGAATCCCTAGCATGCCTGCCAAGTTTCATCGTCATAGCCAGAGTCGTTACTAGCCAAAATGTTTGGGGGGGGGACGAGGCATTAACCGATTGGCTGGTGATTTTACCGACTGTTTCTGCAGAAAAAATTACTGTTTTCAACAACAAAAAATTACAGTTTGGAAAAAAATCTACAGATTTTCAGAAAAATCGACTATTTTGACGAAAAATCAACCAAATTTCAGAAAAACCGACTGTTTTCATGAAAAAACCCAACTGTTTTTAAGAAAAATAGCGGCTCTTAGCGCCGACTCGGTTATTTTTTACCGACTGGCCGACAGCACTGGGGGAGGGGGGGGGGGCACCCCCCTCCCCCCAGTCGTGACGGCCCTGGTCATAGCACAGCCGGAAGTACCCCAGCTCGTGATGACCAGAATGGTGGGAAACCCTTTCAAACTCCCCCAACTGTGACAAGATCCGGTCCTGTTTTGTCAGTATTGTCTCTACGGCTTATGCTTGTTCTTTCCTCCAAGTCCCATCGCGATCTCTCGAATCTAAGCGTTTCACGAGATTTCCTGCACCCCCCCCCCCCCGTTATTGGATTTGTTCCGGACTTGAAATTGATCATCTGAAACACTCGTCAAGTTTTCTTCACGTCCGATCACCCGTTCTAAAGTTATGCATGTCACTAGATCCTGGATTCCCCATCCACCCACTCCCCCCAACATCACCGTATCGGTGAAGGAATTATTTTCAAGTCGACCTGGGAGAGTACCTAATAATTATGGGATCGACTAAAACCAGGAAGGGAAGGGAACGCGAAAAAAACAGGAAGTCATCCTAAAACCAGGAAGGGCATACTAAAACCAAGAAGGGCATACTAAAACCAGGAACGCTGTCGCCAGCATTCAGAATTTGAAAGCCGCACCGTTCCCTTCCTCTGTTTAGTATTCTTCGAGGGGTCGGTAACTTCTCAAACCCAAAGTTCAATTAAAGTTATTACCGACCCCTTGAAGGAGAATGAGAAATGAAAAACGATAAGGGCGTTAGTTTGATACCCCTCACATGATACTAACGAACAAGGTAGTAAGTGGTGGACTTGAAATATATGAGTTGCCGACCCCTCGCTGGACTCCGAGGATTTTAGTCGTCTACCCCTCGGAGAAGAGTAATTTCCTTCCTCATTTTAGTACTTTCAAGGTACTTAATCGAGGAAGGAAATGGTATACTTATCTTAGTTGCCAACTCTATTGTCCGGGGATTTTAGTCGCCCACAGTCAGAAGAAGAAGTGAAAAGGTGAATTACAATTTTGATATTTGCCGACCCATCGCTGATCTTACTGCCTACTCGCAATACAACGAGGAAGGGATTGTGAACTTCGGGTTTGAAAAGTTGCCAACCCATCAATTAGCAGACTACCGTCAGAATTTGCCGACCCCTCGCTGATCTTAATGCCTACCCCTGGCACGATACTAAAACGAGGAAGGATGGTGAACTTCGGGTTTGAAAAGTTGCTGACCCCTCAATAGACTCGGGGAATTAGTCGCCTACCGTCAGAACTAAAAATGAAAAGGTGCAGTACAATTTTGATATTTGCCAATCCCTTACTGATCTTAATGCCTACCCGTGCTAGGATGGATGAATTTCGGGTTTGAGAAGTTGCCGACCCCTCGATTAGTCGCCTACCGACAGAAATATAAATTAAAGTGTGAATTACAATTTTGATAGTTGCCGACCCCTTACTGATCTTAACGCCTATCGAAATCAAAATACTAAAATGAGGAAGGGATGGCGAACTTTGGGTTTGAGAAGTTGCCGACCCCTCGAAGAATACTAAACAGAGGAAGGGAACGGTGCGGCTTTCCAGTTCTGAATTCTGGCGACAGCGTTCCTGGTTTTAGTATGCCCTTCCTCGTTTTAGTATGCCCTTCCTGGTTTTAGTGTGCCTTCCTGCTTTTCTCGCGTTCCCTTCCCTTCCTGGTTTTAGTCGATCACAATAATTGTCTGCCAAATTTCATGGTCCTAGTACATCTGGAAGTACCCTAGCTCGTGATTACCGCGGAAATCCAGAAAACCCCCTCCGACACCCTCCACCGCGACCACCAGGTTCTATTCGGTCCTATTTTGTCAATAAAGTATCTATGGTTAATGCTCGTTCTTCCCTTGAAGTCCCATCCTGATCCCTCGACCTAAGCGTTTCAAAAGATTCCCCCCCCCCAACCCCACCCCCACCCCAAGTTACCGGATTCGGGCCAGATTTGAAATCGAAAATCTGAGACACTTGTTCTTCACACTTGTCAATGTTCATGCATGTACGATTACCTGTTCCAAAGTTATGTATGTTTCTAGTTTCAGAATTCCCTATCCCTCCACTAACACCCGCGATGGCTCGATCGGGGAAGTGATTATTTCCCAGTTAATCTGGTCGGTTTCGTGATACGCCTGCCAAGTTTTATTGTCCTAGCTTATGTGGAAGCGTTTCAGGATATTTCCGGTGCCCCCTCGAGCCCCCCCCCCCCCCACAGGTATTGAATCTGGTCCGGATTTGAAACTGACTATCTGAAACACTTGTTCTTGACACATATCGAGTGACTATTTGTAAGTTAATCTGGTCGGGTCCCTGATATGCCTGCGAACTTTCATTGTCCTAGCTTGTGTGGAAGTGCCCGAACTAGAAAAACCTGGACCGATTGGACCGTCCGACCGACAGACCGACGGACGGGCAGAACTTGCGATCGCTATATGGCACTCGGCCGGAGGGCAAGTTCCATACAAAAAAAAAACGTTTGGCCGATGATACTTGTTCATGTTCACCAAGTCCCATGACAATCCTCCAAACACGCAATTTAACCTCGAGAAGACCGAGAATGTTACCCAGACGAATCCTCAAACTTGATTCAAATTCTATTTCAATCAATCAACAACGTTTGTTGCGTGTCGCGCCAGCGACGTTTCTGGCTCTTCGCTAGGCTACCGGCGATTCTTCTTCGACGAGAAGAGTTGGTAATCAAAGTATTGCTTGAGAATAGAGTATCAGGGTTTTTAAGAGACGAGGGCGATTCTGAGGATAGCGATGGAATATAGGAGAATATTTTTTAAACAGGGAATATCCTAATTGTTTTATTATAATAGATAAAGGTTATAGAGGAGTTTTTTTTTGTCGTTGTTTTGTTATAAGTCTTTTATTCTTCTGTCTAATATTATTTTTGATTAATTGTTGCCATGGCCGTCGGGCTGTTTCGCAATCAACAAAACTAAAACACCCTTTCCCATTTTTAGTGGTATTTTGCTTCAGAACCTTTTCTCTTTTTAGTTTGTTTGCCTCTGAGCAAATAAAGCGTATCGTGGCTCTCAGCTCCCGTATGGAAAGAATTTACTCGTAAACAACTGTTTTCAGTAGTTTACTATCTTGTTGGGTTTAGTAATTGTTTACTACTGGAAACAGTTGTTTCCAATCGTAATTTTACGATTGTTTTATCGTATCCCTCCAAAACGATCGTTTTCAATTCTTTTCAATAGCTTTTCAGTTGTTTCAGCACTGAAAACGATCAAAAACAACTGAAAACGACCGGAAACAACTGAAAACGATCGTAAGCAGTTGTTGAATGACACTTGAAAGAAACAATCGTAAACAGTTGTACAAATTACGATTGGAATTTCAGATTCACCATTTCGATTAAACTATTTTGATCGTCACAAAAATTCAACTTCACTACTCCTGTAGTTAAAATCAGGTCTTGTTACAGGACTTGAAAACCAAAACAACTGGAAACATCGCAAACAGCGGTTTTAGGATAATTGAAAAAAACAATCGTAAACAGTTTAAAGTTACGATTGTGATTTCAAATTCGCTGTTTCAGTTAAATTATTTTGATCGTTTACAAATTTTTTTTTTTTTAAGATTGGAAACAACTGTTCACGATTGTATTTACGGACTGAAGAAATCGATAAGTTGTAAAAGATGTGGAAATGATTGACGTTGAGCGCTGTCATCCTTTTTTTTACTATTTCCACTTTTTTTTAAGCGCGAAATATTTGAAAAGCAGCTTGAAAAGCAAGCAAATTAAAATATTTTTCATTAATTAATATTCACCCCAGTTTTGGACACAGTATCTGCCTACTCACGATCCCAACCAGAAGGGACAAAGGATGACTTATAATGACGTCAACCAAATACAAAACAGTAAAATTATTATTAATTGAGTAATAAGTAATTATTAACAATGAGTACAGTACAGTTGTTAACTGGCCATTCCACACCTCGGTTTCAGTTTCTATTGGTCCTAGGTGCGAACAATGGATAATGTAATAGAAATCTGGATTTCTGGAACAGTGTGAATTTGAAACAATTTCGGTTGACCGTATCTTTAATCTGATGTGATATTCGAGTTCAGCAAATAAAACTAAATAAGAAATGTGTTTCACTTCAAGTAAACACTGAGACGTAAGAAAACGAAAATTTCAGCCGAAAAATATAGAATTAAAAAGAAAACGCTGAAAACACGAATATTGCACCCCGCTAGGCTTCTCAACTTTTGACATGTTTTACAGGTTTTTTTGTCTACAAGATGGTGTAAAAATCATTTCTGTTGCAATTTGTTTATTGACTGTACTGTTTGATGCAGTGTACTGTTGGTGTAAAAATCATTTCTGTTGCAATTTGTTTATTGACTGTACTGTTTGATGCAAGAGAATCATCTAAAACCGAAAAAGAAATACATAGGCTATAATACAGAAAAAAAAAACAGCAAAGGATATTCGCAACCCCCTAAGGGTGACGTGGCGCAACAACCGTGACGACTAAAAAACACGACCTTAACTAACTCTTCGGAGGTTTGGCTCAGTTGGTTCTAGGGAATACGAATGGTTTTATTTACAAATAAAAATTGCGACCACAAACAGATGTCTATAAATTCAGTATTCTGGAACTTCGACCAAGCTAGTTTCTCCTGAGAGATGCTCGGCCCGCGCAATCAAATGTAGTAAATTCAGTATCAATTCCCCTTTCCAAGAAGTCAGCCCAAAACGGATCTTAGAACTAATGAATACTAGTTGGAACTCGTGCCCAGTCGGGCGAGGGCTATAGCTGAGCAATGCTCCCTTGAGCTCTTCTACCCTACCTCTGAAGAGGTGACCAGTTGGTTCTTTGTTTGCAGTTTAACATACAGTTGGGCCCTAGTTAGGGGTTAAGGGCAATAAACCTCTAGGCGAGAACTACTCTGCTTAGGCACTACGACGACCCAAGTTTCGGGGAAAGGCAATAAACCTTATAGACGAACACAACTGGCCTCTACAGACAGCGATTATAGTTGGAGCTATTCTGTCTGAAGTTGCATGTGTGCTTCACGTCCATGGAGCAACCTGCAAGTCGCCGGACGTGAGAGAAATTTACTCGTTTAGTGCTGACTCTTTCCACTTGAAGGAGAATCCGAACTTGTGTCGTTAAAATAAAATAATATGATA
Source organism: Branchinecta lynchi (assembly GCA_023053575.1). Taxonomy (NCBI): domain Eukaryota; kingdom Metazoa; phylum Arthropoda; class Branchiopoda; order Anostraca; family Branchinectidae; genus Branchinecta; species Branchinecta lynchi. The sequence continues at coordinate 32,943,909 of JAKZAP010000003.1, forward strand.
ATTCTCTTCTCTACAGTATCTAATGTACCAATACCGTACTCTCCTTGAACACTCAATTCGAGTTCTCTCAAAAATATATCCACCTTCCAGAACCGACTTGACGAGAGCAAGAATCTATGCCACATTATGTATATCTCGAACCCACCACTTCGTCATCCATGGCTGACACGGTCTTGTTTGTAACAGGAGAATAACATCATTTCGCACAAAAAGTCGTACCAAAACCATAAAGCACAACCGAAAATACTCTAAAACTAAGGGGAACTAACTTGATGTTAACTGAATTGAAGAAACAACAAAAAAAAACGTTGGAACCTTAGCAGTATCTTCACATTATTAAATGTTAATTGTGTGTGCTTGTGATATTTTGCACGGATGATCTGAGAATGTCATCTTTTGTATTTGGGATCCCAAAACGTCAGTGGAGGGATACCATGACATCGCAAAAGTTGTCCGTCTGTCTGTCCGTCTGTCCGCACGATAACTCTCGAGTACACTGAGATGTTTTGATGAAGCTTGGTGGGAGGATTCTTTGGGTCAAAGTACAGGTCAAGTTCCAAGATGGGCTCTGTAGCCCTATGTTTGAGGGTGTGGGTTTCAAATTAAGGGACACATTTTTTTTTTTTTTAAAGCTATTAAGATAGTTTCTTTAGGGTAAGGAGACATGCTGAATCCGAATATGAAAGTTATTATCCCACCGGACAAGTAGTTCACCAGTAATTCGGCAAAAACCGGACACAAAATGTATCAACAAAACTTTGGCTATAGCTGTCCCTCCCCTTTCTTCACACTAGTATAGCACTGCGCGTGGATGATAACATAATCTATAGAGAGATTGCACCCTAACCGATGAAAACTGATATCACCACACCATCATCACGGGAACTTAACAAAAAACAATTAACATCGGGAGGTATAGGCTTTTGACCATCATTCTGAGCCAGGGCCATGTTAATTGGGCTAATCCTTAATCGTACAATTCTATTTTTGCAAAAGAGTTTCCAAGGAAGTAAGAGCTTGAAGGCTTCAAAGTTTGAACACAAAAAAAGGAGTCTCCTATTGGTCGGCGATGACGCGGATTTGAAAAAATGTGTCATAACTGAAAAATAGGACGAGACTCCGTCTTTGCTTACAAACTTTGACTCCTTCAAACTCTGATGAGAAAGAACACTCATTTACAAAAGGTATATTATTCCAACAAAGATGGAGCCAGATTAACGATCGTGCAATTTGCTGGCTCAGAGTGGCTATCAAATGCCGGTTATTTAGTCTCAAAGTCGAAAGTCCTATACTTCCTAATGTTAAATTCTTTCGTTACGATCCCGTCCGTTTTCGTTGGGTATGGTGCAATCTCTCTATGAATGTTGGAGAGTGCTAGTGTAATCGAAGGTCGAAGGGGTTGGTATATGTTGTTGAAGCTTAAACGGGATTGATATATGCTGTTCAAGCTTAGTATGAGGATTCATGGGCGAAGTACAGGTCAAGTTCGTAGGTGGATCCTTTAGTCCTATATTTAGAGGCAGAGGAGGGTTTTGAATTTACGGTAAAAACATGTCTGTTTTCTTAGCTAATAAGATATGCATTGAAGGGGTAAGGAGGTCCGCCGAATCCATATCTGAACTTAGTTTTCTTGCTGGATAAATGGTTCATCACGAATTTGGCTGAAACTGGAAATTTGGTTGAATCTCAAAGCTGTTTCTGAGATCGCTTATAGATTCGGTATCGGGGCAAGAAGACATGCTGAACCCATTTCTGAACTTTATTTTAACAGTAAAATATTCAGGGAATCTGACGAAGCCTGAATGGCGAAGACATGACCGAAATGTTTGAATCAAATGTTAGATTTGTGGGATCCCATCTAAACCTTTGGTCTTGTTCATTTGTGTCATTATAATTTCCCAGTAATCACGTTCTGTCTTTCTTTAGCTACCTTTAGCTTGCTGTGGTAAAAATTAATAGGAATGAGTTATATTTTGTGTGTTGAAAGTTATACGTGACCAATCACAGCGTAAGTTCCCATCACGTGAATGTTAAGGAAGAAAGAGACTAAAGAGATAAGGAGAGATATTTGTAAAATAATTGAAACTGAATGATATCTTCGAATGGAAAGCCAGTCATACTAAACTGTACAACCAATTGTGTTTTGACAACTGCAAGAGTTTACCTTATCTCAAATAATTTAGAGCAATCCTGGTAGGCTCAAAACTAAATTGAGGAATTTACAATGGTCCAACAGACACAGCAACAGATATTCTACTGAATTGTCAAAAAACTGGTCGACGCTGATCTAAAATTCCACATTTCAGGATGTTCAGTGTCCCTAAAGTCATCAAAGGTTATGTTCTCTTGGGATTCATTGTCAGGCTTCAGACTCGGTTTTGATAATCTGAGGCTCTGCACAGACGTGGGCGTACAACTTGATTTTCAAGTTGAACGGAAGATAAGTATTTTTATTCATGTTAGAACAAAAGTGTGAACGATCCTTAAAGCAACCCTTATTCATGGTAGTAATGGTGTTAGCTCCCACACGGTGGTAAAATTAACAAGAGCCAGAAGCTCATGTGGCACTTGCAAGATTTACAAGGCTGGGTCAGGGGACGAAAGTTGGAATTTGTCAATTCTTGGGTTTGTTCTGATCCTTTCTAAGCAAAAACCTCGAGATGAGAATGATCTTGGGCCGTTCGGAATCACGAGAATGTATCGTTCGGTACAAAGCATTCATTTTTGCACGTGGCTGTGAAGACGCGCACTTTAAGGACACCAGAAATTGATCTGTAAGAAAACAAGACCAAAGGTGTCGATGGGATCCCAAAAATCTAATATTTGATTCAGACAATCGAGTCTTGTCTTCGCCAGATCCAGTCTTGGACAGGCTAATTATCAGAGAAAACCAAGTTCAGATATACCTCTATAAACCATATCTATTTTGACAATACCGACCGGGACTTCCTGCCGATTTCCGAGCGAACTACTAGCCCAGCAAACAAAAAAAATACAGAAACAAAACCAGCGTATCTCCTTATCCCTATAAAGAACATCTAATCAACTTTGAATAAAAGTTTGACTTAAAAAAAAATCCGGTTACAACCGGATTCCGGAAAAATTATATGTCCGGGTAAAAAAACATCGTCATAAACCGACTCAGCCTCCCTTCTTACCCCTTAATCTGTCATCTACTCGAACTTTTGCTTTTAACAAATTTTCCGGTTTTGGCCGGATTCCGGGCGAACTACTTGTCCGTCAAGAAAATGATTTTCACCATCGTCTTCAGCATGTCTTCCTACCCCCAAATTGAACATCTAATCAACTTCAAATAAAACTTTCACTTTTAACAAACTTTCCGGTTTTGGCCGGATTCCGGGCGAACTACTCGTCCGATGACAAAATGATTTTCCCCATCGTGCTCAGCATGTCTTCTTACCCCATAATCGACTATCAAACTATCAACTCGAAATAAAACTTCTAATTTTAACAAACTTTCCGGTTTCGGCCGGATTCCGGGCGTACTACTTATCCTTCGAGAAAATGGTTTTCACCATCGTCTTCAGCATGTCTTCCTACCCCTAAATCGAACATCTAATCAACTTCAAATAAAACTTTTACTTTTAACAAGCTTTCCGGTTTTGGCCGGATTCCGGGCGAACTACTCGTCCGATGACAAAATAGTTTTCACCATCGTGCTCAGCATGTCTTCTTACCCCATAATCGACTATCACATTAGCTGTTTCAAAATATTTTGTTTGCCCCCTTAATTTAAACCCCCTCCCCCACCCCTAAATGTAGGGCTACATAGCCCATCTACGAACATGACTGGTCCGACGACCCAACGAATCCTCACACCAAGTTTCATCAAAATATCTCACTCCCTTCGAGAGTTATCGTGCTTACAGACGGACGGACGGACAGGCGGACAACTTTTGCGATGTCATAGGTATCCCTCCACTTACGTTTTGGGATCCCAAAAACCTGAGGCAAAAATGATGATGGGGCCATCGGAGCCATGAAAATGTATATTTTGCTGAAAACTACTATTTTGTACTTTAAAGAATTCACTTGCAAGCAAAACTCCCCGTATGGAAATAATTCAAGTAGTAAACGATCGTTTTTTTCACTTGTATTCTGGGACATTTTCCAATCGTAACGAATTGGAAACGATTGTTTTTTTGCTGGTTTTGATCGTTTACGATCGAAAACGATTGTTTCCAATCTTTATTTTACGATTGAAAACAACTGTTTCCTATTGTATTTTTACGATCGAAAACAGTTGATTCCGATCACAGCTTATCAACCATTCCTAGATTGATAAGCTGTGTTTCCGATCGTACTTTCACGATCGGAATTTCCGACTGCAGACTCTTGTAACACACCCTCCACCTCCACCCGTATGCCCTTAACTGAAGCGTGTTGATAAGTGGAAGGACTTTGACTCCTCTCTAACTTGAGCCAATACTTAATGTTCTGTGATTCAGTTCAGTCAACGATATTAAGGAGCAATATTTGGAAGGTGGTATATAGAGGCAAATTTTTTTTCTTCGAATTCCGATTAAACGGAAGCAGATGACGCTTAAATAGTATAGAGGAGGCTTTGACTGCGAAATCCTGTTTAGAAATATTTTGCGCTTCAAAGAAAAGTGAAAATAGCAAACACACGGATGACTGCTCTCAACTTCAAACATTTCCACGTCTGTTACAACTTTTGGAAAAAAACAATCGTAAACAGTTGTAAAATTACGATTGGCGTTTACGATCGGGATTTCAGATTCAGCGTTTCATTTAAACTATTCTGATCGTTTGCAACTAAAAACAAGAGCTACGAGCTTATATGGCACTTGTTACGAGAAGGCAGTACAAGAAAGTAGATGAGAACGTCACAAAATACACCCGCCATACAAAAATGCGGAAATAGAAATAGGATATTTAGTTTCACTCACTTCTAAGCAGTTCTGGCATCTTCTCAATTAACTGTAGCAAATGCACATGACTGTTCAAACTCTCAATAAATGAACTCGTTTGATCCCTAGACGTGCTCACGATTTCCGGTACTCCATCCATCTCCCCCTACCGTGGTCGAATCTAGTTCGGACTAAAAAATGGATCATCAGGAGCATCATCTTTTAAACCATCTATCAAGTTTCACTCGAATCTGAGCATTTACGGAAAATTCCGGTACCCCCCCCCCCCCCCCACCAACATTGTCGTAGCCGGTTCTGGCCCAAAATATGTCATCTAGGGTATATGCTCTCTCTGCGTTCCATGTTTCATTTATACTGATGCACTCGTTTGACCCGTATGCGAGTCTCAAAGTTTTGACAATCTCCCTCCAACTCCCCCCACTTTGGCCGAACAGGACTGAAAACAGAAACGTCTTATCTCTTAATTCCCTCTTCCTGTCTGTCCAACAAGTTTTACTGAAATTGGAGCATAGCCTATCTGCGTCGCATATAGTTCGAACGCACGTTTTACAATTCAACGCCATCGATTCACTCATTAAATTTCAATCGAATCAGAACACCCGTTCGCAACCTACAGAAGTCAAATTCCATATTTCTCTTCCCATGCTCCCCCAAAAATACTCGGATATAGGAACGGAAGTTTCCGGGGGTATGTTGTGTCAGGTTCTTAAGTCATTTAAGTGGGGTCGCTAATATGCCTGCAAAGTTTCGTTGTCTTAGTAAACCTGGAACTATTTTAACTCGTGACTACCGGAATTCCAGGAAACCCCCTCCAACTCCCCCCACAGAGCCCCGAGCTCATCTGGTTCCGTCAATTTCGTATCTAAGCCTACTGCTTGTTCTCTCAATTCAGTTCCGTCCCGATCCCTCTGCTTGAAGGGTTTCTTGAGTTTTCCGGTCCCCCTCCCCAATCCCCCACAGTATCGGACCCGACCCGGACTTGACACTGAACATCCGAGGTAATGGCTCTTTCAACCAGATAAGTTTCATTCAAATCCGATTACCCGTTCAAAAGTTATGCACGCCACTACATTCCGGACTCCTCATCCATCCACTCCCGTCACGATGGTCGGATCGGGGAAACGGCTGTTCTTTTTTTTTTTTTTTTGTAATATTCTAGTTTTCGTCAAACCCCTACCGCTTTCATCGCACTAGTATAGCTCTGCGCGCTCAATTAAGACGGATGTTCTTAAGTCAATCTGTTCCGATCCCTGACGTACCTGCCAAGTTTCATCGCCCTTGCACATCAGGAAGTAATCCGAACTTACGGGATCGCTAGAAAAACAAACCCCCCCCCCAACTCCTCCAAAGTGCCCGGATCCGGTTCGGTTATGTAAATAACGTATCTAGGACTTGTGCTTCTTCTTCCGACGAAGTGTCATCCAGATCCCTCTATTCTAAGGCGTTTCTCCAGATTTCCGGTTCCCTCCTCCAACTCCTGCCAGTGTCATCTGATCCGGGACTTAAAGTGGGACGTCTCAGACACGAGGTCATCCTAAATATCAACTTTCATCAAGATCCAACCACTCGTTCGCAAGTTAAAAATACGTTAAATTTTGGCTCCCCCCTCCCTTCACCCGCCCCCCAAAGAGGTCGGATCGGGGAAGTGACTATTTCCTATTTAATCTGGTCGGGTCCCTGACATGCCTGCCAACTCGCGGGATCACTAGAAATTAGGATTCTCCCCCCAAAAGAAAATTGACCTAAAGTGAGCGGATTCGTTCCGGTTATATCAGTCATATATCAGTCATGCACACTATTTAGATAGTATACAACTCAACAAAATTCGACTATCCTACTATCCTATTATGGTATTGTTTCAGGACTTAAAAACCTAACCAACCGTTTCCGAATGAAAACAACTGAAAACGATCGAAAACAGTTGAAAACGATCGAAACAACTGAAAACGATCGTAAACAGTTGTAAAATTACGATCGGAAACAGGTGTTTCCAATTGTTTACGATTGGGATTTTAGATTCAGCGTTTAGTTAAATTGTTTTGACCGTTTACAACTCAACAAAATTCAACTTCCCTACTACCGTTGGTAAAATTTCGGTCTCGTACTAGAACTTCCCCTATGGAAATAATTTAATTCGTAAACAATTGTTTTGAATTGTTTACGATCGATAACAACTGGAAACAATTGTTAACAACTCGAAACGATTGTTAACAACTGTAAACAATTGTTAACAACTGTACACAATTGTTAGCAATTGGAAACAGTTGTTTCAGATCGTAATTTTACGATGGATTTTTTCGTATCAATTCAGAACGGTCGTTTTAAATCGTTTCGTATCATTTTATCATTTCGAAGCCACGTCTTTGTCCTGACGGAACTACCTGTTCCCACGGTGGGGGTGTCGGCATTTTTGTGAAGTCAAACATTACTCACAAATTTTTGGACTTACATGAACTCACAAGGGATAATTTTGAAGTGACCTGGGTCATGTTGCGTCCTTCACACCTCCCCAAAGGTATCCCCTGCCTCGTTTTTGCGACTGTGTACTATCCTCCACGTGCAGGTTACAGGCGCCATCTTGTATTTTACCTGAAAAATTGCCTGGACACGATCCGCGCAAAATATCCTGGATGCTCAATTTCGATAGCGGGTGACTTTAATGATATAAAGCAAAGTTGGCTTGAAAATCAGTTAGGGCTTGAACAAATCGTGAAGCAAAAAACAACTGAAAAAAGTCTGCTTGACTTGATTCTAACCTCTAGTAGTGCTTTCTATGAAGCTCCCGTTGTTCTCCCACCTGTTGGGAAAAGCGACCACTATTGTTTAATTTGAAAACCAAACGATTCAATACCAGTTCCCAAGAAATACCAGTTTTCATACCGCCCATTATCAGAGAATTCAGTTAATAATTTCCTGTCATGTCTGAGAAATAAATCCTGGAAAACATTGTATGACATGTCAGACGGAAATGAAATGGCGCAATACTTGATGAATGAATTGTTTAGTATTTACTTGGCTAATTTTCCTCTTAAAAAAGTTAGTAAGCGTGATAATGATAAACCGTGGATTGACCAGTCAGTGAAAAATTTGATTAAGCTGAAATGCCAGTTGTTTCGAGATTGTTTCACTGATCAGGCAAAACAACTCCGTAACAAAAGCGTTACTATATTGAGACGAAGACGTAAGGAATACGGGAAATCTGTTGTAAATTCTCTTTTTGGATCGGTTCTAACTTCAAAGAAATTTCATGACAAGCTGCAAAATCTTAGCGGGAAGCAGAGGCCCACCGTGAACCTTTGTGATGATCTGGGTGACCCTGTTTCCGTTGATCAAATGAACAAATTCTTTGCCGATATTTGCAACTCGTTACCTCCCTTGAGTGATAAGCCCCTTGAGCCTAGTATTACTGATATACCGACCATTACTCCTGCTATGTTCGAGGAAAAAATTCTACGACTGAACCCGAACTGTTCTGACGTTAACAATGAGATTCCAATTAGGTTACTGATACAATGTGCATTTCTAATCTCTAGACCCATTGCAGCAGTATTTAATCAATGTCTTCTTCAATGTATATTTCCTAAGTGTTTCAAAATTGCTGAGGTTACTCCAATACCGAAAAAAACTAACCCCTCTAGCCTTGATGATATGCGACCTATATCTAAGACTTCTGCATTGGCCAAGCTACTAGAAACTTTTATGTATGATTGGCTTCTTTCTGAAGTATGTGACAATTTTGACCCTTATCAGTTTGGTTTTAGGCAAGGTATTAACACCTCCCATTACTTGGTTAGCCTGATTCACGACATACTAGCTGCTCTTGAGGAAGATGATTCGTTTATTGACCTAATCCTCGCTGATAAAAAAAAAAGCTTTCGATCTCCTGGATCACGCGGTTGCTTTGGAAGCCATTTCTGAAATGGGTGCAAGTCAATTTTCCCAGTGTATGATTGCCAGTTTTCTCTCAGACCGGAACCAAGTTGTTAAACTGAATGGTTCCGTCTCTGCAGTTGAAACAATAACTTGCGGTACCCCCCAAGGTACTAAGTTGGGTCCTCTGATTTTTCTTTGTTCTGTAAATAATGTTGCTAAAGATTTCCTTCACAGATACAAATTTGCAGATGATCTCTCACTACTCGTTATTTCTAAGCTTTCTTTCACACTTCCGAACAGTTCAAATCCGGTACAAGACTCCATCACTTCCCTTAAAACTCAACTGTTAAGCAAGAAAATGCAGATTAATGACAGTAAGTCTTCGGTTATGCGGTTTAGCAGACTAAGAAGAGAAACTGCTGAATATCCATAGTCATTCAGGCAGCTTGAATCCGTTAAATTGCTTGGGGTAATAATTGATGATGATCTGAAATGGAATTCTCATGTTGTTAATATTATCCGTAAAACCAACTTTTTAATTAAATCCCTTTCTACCCTTAAATCTTTCGGTTTGGATACTAAATGCCTCCTCTGTTATTTTAAAACTTATATCCGTCCTCATTTAGAATATGCTTCACCGGTTTAGCATTCTTCTCTTTCTGCAGAGCTCTCTGATCGCTTGGAAAATGTCCAAAAGAGAGCCATGAGAATCATTCTGGGTGATCATAACATTACATACGAAGAGGCTCTCATTAAACTTGACATTCCTAAATTATCTGTACGTAGTAATACTCTTTCAAACAAATTTGGAGCTAAGATAACGTGTTGTCCCCAGATGACCCATCTATTCCCTCCTCCCCTCCTGTCTTCCGTGCGTCAATCCGAGAGGAATACTGGCAATAAGTTTTCCCCATATCCCGCTAATTCTTCTACCCAATTTTTACGTAGTTTCATTCCATCATTTATTTCTGGTAATTTCTTGTAAGTGTATTAGACGGAAATGAAATGGCGCAATACTTGATGAATGAATTGTTTAGTATTTACTTGGCTAATTTTCCTCTTAAAAAAGTTAGTAAGCGTGATAATGATAAACCGTGGATTGACCAGTCAGTGAAAAATTTGATTAAGCTGAAATGCCAGTTGTTTCGAGATTGTTTCACTGATCAGGCAAAACAACTCCGTAACAAAAGTGTTACTATATTGAGACGAAGACGTAAGGAATACGGGAAATCTGTTGTAAATTCTCTTTTTGGATCGGTTCTAACTTCAAAGAAATTTCATGACAAGCTGCAAAATCTTAGCGGGAAGCAGAGGCCCACCGTGAACCTTTGTGATGATCTGGGTGACCCTGTTTCCGTTGATCAAATGAACAAATTCTTTGCCGATATTTGCAACTCGTTACCTCCCTTGAGTGATAAGCCCCTTGAGTTTCATTCCATAGTTTCATTCCATCATTTATTTCTGGTAATTTCTTGTAAGTGTATTAGTTAAATTGTTTCTTGTGTGTCTGTGTATTTTGTAAATTTGTATTCCTTTTCTAGCTCTTAGCTATTCGGATTAAACTTGATTGATTGATTGATTGATTGATTTTCAATTGTTTCCAATCTTTTCAAATTGTTTTCAATCGGAAACAGTTGGTTTTGTTTTCAAGTCGTAAATACAGACCTGAGTTTTAACAGCTGTAACAGGGAAGTTAATTTTTTTGTGGTTGCAGCCGATCAAAAGAAATTAACTGAAATGCTTAGGTTTTTTTCAAGTGTCGTTAAACAACTGTTTACGACCGTTTCCAGTTGTTTTTGGTCGTTTTCATTTTTTTTCGATCGGAAACAGTTGGTTGGGTTTTCAAGTCCTGCAACAAGACCTGATTGTTTACATCGGTAGTAGTGAAGTTGAATTTAGCTGAGTAGTAAGCAATCAAAATAGTTCAACTGAAACGATGAATCTGAAATCCCAATCGTAAACGATTGGAAAGAACTGTTTCCGACCGTAATTTTTGCAAATGTTTACGATTTTCATTGTCATTGAACAACTGTTTACGATCGTTTTAACAGTGGTTTTTAACAGTTTTTAAACAGTGGGTTTGGTTTCCTAGTCCTGAAACAAGACCTAATTTTTTACAGTGGCAGGAGGGAATTTTAATTTGTTGAGTTGGAAACGATCAAAATAGATTAACGGGAACGGTGAATCTAAATCCCAATCGTAAACGATTGGAAACAACTGTTTCCGATCGTATTTCCACAACTGTTTACGACTATTTGTTTTCAAGTGTCATTGAACACCTGTTTTCACAATTGTAAACAATTGTTCGGAAACAGTTGTTTCCGATCGTAATTTTACGATCATTTTTTTTTTTTATTCAAAACGATCGTTTTCAATTGTTTCCAATCGTTTTCAACTGTTTTCGATCGGAAACAGTTGGTTTTGTTTTCAAGTCGCGAAATCAGACCTGAGTCTTAACAACGGTTATAGGGAAGTTGATATTTTAGTTTTAAACGATCAAAGTAGTTCAACTGTAACACTGAGTCTCAAATCCCGATCGTAAACGATTGGAAACCACTGTTTCCAATCGCAAGTTTACAACTATTTACGATTGTATTTTTACGACTACTACTTAGAGGAAGCTAAGGGCTTTTATAAAAGTCCTAGCTATAGTCCAAGTCCTAGCTACTTAAGCTGATCTAGAAATAGCTAAACTTAGTTCTCCTACAGCAAAATAACCTAAATTTTGGTTTATGATCTTTTTCAGTTGTTGTCCATCGTTTTCAACTGTTTTCGATCGTTTTCATTTGTTTTTAATCGGAAACAGTTGATTTGGTTTTCAAGTTCTAAAACAAGAGCTTTTTTTTAACAACGGTAGTAGGGAAGTTGATTTTGTTGAGAAACGATCAAAATAATTTTTCTGAAACGGCGAATCTAAAATCCCATTCCTAAAGGATTGGAAACAACTGTTTTCAATCGTAAGTCTCACAACTGTTTGCGATCGTTTTCAGTTGTTTTCGATCGTTTCCAACTGTTTTTTATCGTTTTCAGCTCTTTTCAATCGGAAACAGTTGGTTTGGTTCGAGACCATATTTTTAGCAACTGTAGTAGGAAAGTTGAATTTTATTGAATTATAAACGATCAAAATAGTTTAACTGAAACAGTGAATTTAAAATCCCAGGCGTAAACGATTGGAAACAACTGTTTACGATTTTTTTTTTTTCGAAGCATCATTGAACTACTGTTCACGATCGTTTTCAATTGTTTTCGATTGTTTTCGGTTGTATTCAATCGGGAACTGTTGGTTTGGTTTTCAAGTCCTGAAACAACGCCTGGTTTTTAACAACGGTGGTAGGGAAGTGGAATTTTTTTAGTTGTGAACGATAAAAATAGTTTAACTGTAAATCTGAAATGTAAGTTTACAAATGTTCACGATTGTTTTTTTCAAGTATCATTAAACAACTGTTTATGATCGTTTTAATTCGCAAAACAACTGTAAACAACTGTTAACAACTATTAACAACTGTAAACAACTGTTAACAACTATTAACAACTGTAAGCAATTTTTAACACTTGAAAACAGTTGTTTCCGATCGTAATTTTTCAATCGTTTTTTTTATCCATTCAAAACGATGGTTTTCAATTGTTTCCAATCGTTTTCAACTTTTTTCGATAGGAACCAGTTGGTTTTGTTTTCAAGTCGTGAAATACAGACCTGAGTTTTAACAACGGTTATAGGGAAGTTGATTTCTTGAATTGAAAACGATCAAAATAGTTCAGATGAAACACTGAACCTGAAATCCCGATCGTAAACATTGAAAACAACTGTTTCCAATCGTAATTTTACATCTTTTTACGGATTTTTTTATTTTTTAAACTTGTAAAAGACTTTGAAAAGCTTGAAGTGTGCCGTTTAGTCGATAATTTTGAAGAAACAATATTTTGCTGTATATTCAAGATTGCAAATATTGCTTTTTAACGCTTACCATCGTTGACTGAACTAATCATAGAAAATTAAGCATTCGGGCAAGTTGGCGAGAAGCAGAAGCCCTTCCAATTACCAACAATCTACAGTTTAGGTCATAGGGTTGGAGTTGGAGGGTATGTTGAAAAAGAATCTGCAGTCGAGAATTCTGATCGGAAACGACTGTTTTCGATTGTAAAAATACAATTGGAAACAATCGAGTTCAAACGTAAATAACTGTTTTCGATCGTAAAAATACAGTTCGTTGTAAATAGTAAAAGTTGTTGTCAATAGTAAAATAACGATTGGAAACAATCAGTTTCGATCGCAAACAGCTGTTTCCGATCGTAAAAATCGACTGGAATTTGGAAACAATCGGTTTCGATCGTAAACAATTGTCTCCGGTCGTAAAAATACGATTGGAAACAATTTGTTTTGATCGTAAAAATACAATCGTTAAAAACTGTTTACAACCGCAAACGTCTGGCAACAAATATTTACAATCGCAAACGATTGGAAACAACTGTTTACAATCGCAAACGATTGGAAACAACTGTTTACAATCGCAAACGATTGGAAACAACTGTTTACAATTGCAAACGATTGGAAACAACTGTTTACAATCGCAAACGACTGGAAACAACTGGTTACAATCGTAAACAACAGTTCCCAGTCGTAAAAAAACAATTGTTTACGATTGGAAAAATGTCCCATAATACAATTGGAAAAAAAGATCGTTTACGATCGTTTATGACTTGAACTACTTCCATACGGGATGAAAACCAAACCAACGGTTTCTGATTTACACAACTGAAATCGATCGAAAACAACTGAAAACGACCGTAAACATTTGTATACTGAAACTTGAAAAAAAAAACAATCGTAAGGAAACAGTAGTTTCCAATTGTCTACGATTGGGATGTTAGATTCACTGTTTCAGTTAAACTATTTTGATCGCTTACCACTCAACAAATTTAAACTTCCCTACTACTACCTTTCTTAGAGTTTTAGAGCTGAAAGCCTTTTCTCTTGCTATGCATTATTATTATTATATTATTATTACTACCGTTGATGAAAATCAGGTTTGATTCAGGTCTTGAAAATCAAAACAACTATTTCCGTTTGAAAACAACTGAAAACGATCGAAAACAATTGAAAACGATCGTAAACAAATGAAAACGATCGTAAACAGTTGTTTCCAATCGTTTAACTGAAAACGACTGTAAACAGTTGTAAAGTTACGATTGGAAACAATTGATTTCAAACGTTTACGATTGTGATTTCAGATTCACCGCTTCAGTTAGACTATTTTAATCTTTACTTAAAAAAAAATCAACTTCCCTACTACTGCTTTTAAAAATCCGGTCTCTTTTTGGACTTGAAAACCGAGCCAACTGTTTCCGATCGAAAACAAATGAAAACGATCGTGAGCACTTGTTTAATGACGGCTGGGGAAAAACAATCGTAAACAGTTGTTTCCAATCGCTTACGATTGGGATTTCAGATTTGTCATTTCAGTTAACTGTTTCGATCTTTACAACTCCGAAAAATTCAACTTCCCTACTACCATTGCTAATACCAGGTCTTGTTTCAGGACTCCAAAACCGAACCAACTTTTCCCGATCGAAAACAACTGAAAACGATCGTAAACAGTTGTTCAAATGCAATTGAAAAAAAACAATCGTAAACAGTTATAAAATTACGATTGAGATTTCAGAATTGCCATTTCAGTTAACTATTTCAATCATGGAGAATAAAAAAAAAAAAAAATCAACCTTCCTACTACCGTTGTTAAAAATCAGGTCTTATTTCAGGAACTGGAAATCGCATCAACTGTTTCCGATCGAAAACAACTGAAAACAATCGCAAATAGTTGTTAAATTGTGATTGGGATTCAGATTCACCGTTTCAGTTAAACAATTTTTTTCGTTTTCAACCAAAATATTCAACTGCCCTACTACCATTTTTAAAAATCAGGTCTTGTTTCCCGACTTCAAAACTGAACCAATTGTTACCGATCGAAAACAACTTTTTCCGATCAAAACAACTGAACACGATCGTGAACAATTTTTTAATGACACTTGAAAAAAAACAATCGTAAACAGCTGTTAAATAACGATTGGAAACAGTTTTTTCAATCGTTTACGATTGGAATTTCAGATTCACCGTTTCATTTGAACTATGTTCACTGTGTAAAACTAAAAATAAATAGACTTCCCTTTTACCGTTGTTAAAAATCAGGTCTGATTTTCCTGATTTGAAAACAAAACCAAGTGTTTCGGATCGAAAACGATTGGAAACGATTAAAAAGGATTTGAAACAATTGAAAACGATTTTATTTGAAAACGATCGTTGTTTATTTACACCACCCCTTCCTCTTTTGTTGTTTGGTGGGCTATAAAGAAAATTCATTCATTCATTGGAAACAATTGAAAAGATTGGAAACAATTTAAAACGATCGTTTTGATTCGGTACAAAAAAACGATCGGAAAATTACGATCGGAAACAACTGTCTCAAGTCGTTAACAATTGTTGTTTCCAGTTGTCAACGATCATAAATAATTGTTTACAACTTAATTATATCCATTCGGGCCTTGAGCCCAAAATTATCATTGGCCCTTGGGGAACATATGTGAACATATGTCGTTTGATCAAAAGTATATTTTGTTCACTTTGGGGTGCAAGGACCCCTCGCACTATTTACTCTTCAACTTGCAGTATTTTAAAATATATGAATACTTTAAAACTAGGTTGTGCTTTCAACAAATAACCTACAGGTTTGGCTGTCTTAAGCCATTTCCGAGACTCGTAGAGTTATAGCGAAAACAGGGAAACAATTTACATAGCCGGTTTTTCTGATGAAAAAACTTCTCGCAGACATACGTCGACACCGTGACACATATCGAAGGTATTAAAACACGGCAAGTGAGAAAATTAGCCTGGTTCTTTTAAAGGGGTTAGAATGTACCGTTCGAAATTGGGGTCTCCGGCTTAGAAATATATGGACTGATTATGGAAGTAGGTTGCGTTATTATAATAGGTAAGACAGGTCCTTTAAGATGCGTCCTTTTTAAGGGATGGTCTGATCCGGGAAGTAACAATTCACAAGCCAATCCTGTCGAGTCTATAGTCTACCAGCCAAGTTCATCGTCCTAACACATCCGGAAGTACCTTAAATCGCGAGTACCTTAACTTTTAGGTCCGAAATTGTTGAGAAATCTACCACTTCTAATATATCTCACCCTTTCTAAACAGGGGAAAATGAAATCTTACTGGAAAAAATAGTGGAAAATGAAAACTTTTATTTTCCAGGAGTCGAAGATCTTACCTGACCGGTGTCAACTTCTTGGTCTCCACCATGTAGGGTGCCGGCCAACTACAGCCTGCTTCTACACTGGAGTACCTGTCCCTTGTCCCGAAGACTCCAAGAAGGAATCTGCAATGGGACGCTTTGGATCCTTGAGAGGACTACCAGCTCTTCTGGCACCACCGACACTAGAAACAACACAGATTTTTGGAGCAACGCCACAAGAAGCTCCTGTTGAAGTGAAAAGAGATGAACGCCTCTTCGATCTTCCAGAAAGCTCCATTTCATTTCAGTTTTGAAAACCGATGCTTGTTTCACACTTATATGCACTTAATTATACTTTTCACCTCATATTTTTAGTTTTCGTTTGACAAGATCCGACCAAAACCTTCGCAACAGCTTGTATGGATTGAATTAATCTACATCAACTCTTTTCTTAGTGACTTTACCTGCCTCGTTTGGTTGCAAGCTCCCGACGATTCTGTACTAATTTTACCCTCATCAATATGCGCAAATGTCGTATTCTTTGTATTAGTCCCCTAGGTATTATTCCCTCCGCTTAATTCCTTTCTGTGACCCAGTCGACTTTGAACCAATAGGCGGGAATGAATTTTTGGGCGTAGCGACGGATTTTGTACGCGAAGTTACGTTTATGTCAACTGATGTGTAAGCAAACTGACGTGGAGGTGAACTGATGTGTAGCTGAATTGACCTGTCGATGATCTAGAGAAAATAACACTAGGGAGTACTGCCAAGACCTATGCTTTCCATGCTATCCAAACGGGCCATACTCGTAGCGCCGGCTTCTACCTTTGCCGCATTCAAAGCGAGACAAGCTTGTGGGTTTAATTCACCAAGACCTGCATTCACCAAAGAATCAATGCAGACTATATCATTTTTTGTCCAGAATATGAAGTTATCA
The DNA here is from genome assembly GCA_023053575.1 of Branchinecta lynchi. Lineage (NCBI taxonomy): Eukaryota > Metazoa > Arthropoda > Branchiopoda > Anostraca > Branchinectidae > Branchinecta > Branchinecta lynchi. The sequence continues at coordinate 32,960,867 of JAKZAP010000003.1, forward strand.
GAGCCAGCGCTGGTGAACGACTGGTGAAGTCTGTGTTAATTTTGTCAAGTCTTGGCGGTACTCCCTAGTGTTACTTTGTTCTGCGATGAACTGACAGATTTCTCAAATAGGCAAAATGACTGTGGTTCAACTGAAGTTTATGTCAACTGACGTTCAACATCCAAACCGTATGTGGTGGTCAATCCAATATTACTAGATTACCTACCCCTTGTGGGGGACCCTGTCTTTTCGCCCACCCGTCGAAGAATCATTAATATACTGAAGTATTATACACATGGGATGTTCCGTGCTGTGTTTTTACCGAAATCCAAATTGTAATTTAGAAAAAAAAAATTAGTTTATCAAGAAAGCTATATATTATACTGTATAACGCTTTTTTAATAACCTTTGAAAATGATGACAAAACAGATATAGGTGAAGGGGCGCAATTTTAAATTCTTTAAAAGCTGAAGGAAATACTCGAGATCGAAAAATAAGATTAATTATGTGAAAAACAACACATTTGTTTTAGGATAGATGATGAGGACCCGTCAAGATATTTTCTCCAATGGTCGAAAAATAATTATTGAAAAGATCGGCCATCTTTCTTTCATCAATGACATTACAATTGTTATCATCAATTAATTTTTTGAGAAATGTTTTTTTTCTGGTTGCCATTTGCATCCGAAAAATCATTCTTATAATACTCGGCTTTAGCAACCCTAATTATCTTCACCAACTTATTTCTATACATCTTAAATACTGACAAATTTTCACTTGTTTGGGGTAGTCTTATATTCTTTGAACAATCTATTTTTCATAATGACAGTTCTTAAAAGACTAGGTGTTAGCCATGCCTTTTTAGGTATTTTCTTATGCTTTTTCGAAACCATGGGACGAACATCATCTAAATACCGTCTAAAAACTTCCACAAAAAGTTCATTCGCTTCATTCGCACAACTTGTCTGAAAAACCAAACTCCAATCACGTAAACTTAGTTTATTTGTTAAAGGGGAACTCCAGAATTAGACCTAAAATTCGTCAGAGACCCACAATGGGTCAAGTGAATCCATTGCCGAAGTCCCGTGCTGGCGCATCAATTATTACCGGAGAAAACGGCGAAAAAAATAGTCTTGGTTGGCAACCCTGCTAGGTCCACTTGGCAGTCTTGCGGGAACGATTTTGGCGACAAATTTGAAGTTCGACAACGTGTGATGTTTGCTGATAATTAGAAGTCGTATTGGTATTCTCACTACCAAGTAATCAAACAACCGAACTGAGTGAATCCCCAGATGAGCAGACTTCACCTTGACTTCTGTCACCCTCCTCATTGTTCTGGCACCTTTTTTACAAGGTTGTTTGAGACTCTGTGTTTATATTTATTTCACTGTAGTCACTCTCAACCTTGTGGTTAAGGCCCAACATTCAGCGCACCATACCTACCCATTGCCTATCCTATTCATCGGCGTTGTTTGCCCCCAGCACCCAGGGAGTAGCTGCCAGTGGAAACACTAGAAATTATGGTAAGCAGTTTTGGTCTCTCACCTACACTGTAAAAAGTTTCTGTGAATAAGGATCCAGTATTTGCTACTGGGAATAACCTTATCTCTAAAATCAATCCGAATTAGGGATGATCTTATCTCAATAAAGGAAAGATTGATCGTAGTATCAAATACTGCAATTTTTTTTAACATTGTACTCGCTCGAAACTTTGATCTTTTTAAGCAGCTGATGACCTGAAATGACACCTCTGCTCTCTAAAAATGAAGCCCCTGATCACATTAAGAATGAAAAAATTGATTCCCGAAAAGCATGGAAGGAAAACAAAATAGATAACTCTCGAAAACACAATATAAAACACCAAAAGGAGAAAACTCTCTTTTCAAAAAAAGCACTCCCGATGCTACATAGCCTACCTGAAGGTACCTCCCATACCTACAAAGGCCAGGAATGTTTTTTTTTTCCTCGAGAAACAAACCAGATCGTTCGCTCCCGTTGATTCTCACCAAAAGTTAGTGTTTTAAAAAAATTTCAAATCTTTCAGCTTAAAATATCAACCCACTAAATGAAACACATCCTCCCCGTGTGAACCACACATATGCCGAAACGAGAATGTAACTTAATTTTCTTGTTTCCCAACCTACTCTCAAACTTACCATTCGTTTCAGTTCCTCTGGTCTAAGCCCCTCTTTACAAAAACAGTTCCCGACCAGAATGTAACTTAATTTTCTTATTTCCCAATCCACTCCCAAACTTACCATCCATTTACTCTGGACTAAGCCCCACTTTGGAAAAACAGTCCCCCCCTCCCCGTGCCTTTTTGGCTAAGATGTACCACTTCAAAGAAGATGAATTCAGTTCTCTACAGTTGAATCTCATGATCTTTTACCATCTGGGGCAAATCATACTGACCAGTAACCCTTTGAGAATGGGACCAAGTCTATCTAGCTGTGTAACAATTTAGTAGTCTCTTTCTGATCATTAGGAACTTTTAGTCCTCTGTAGCTACTAGTACACTGTAGTCATCAAACATTCTGTTGTGCTTTGAACCTACCACATGGTGCTTATAGGAATGTTTTGGCACCTTTGTTACAGGTTTGGGTGTAGAATTGGGGTTTTATTTACGTTGCTGGTCTCTCTAAACACTGTGGGCGATCAACATTTGACAGAGCTTACCTCAACATTTACAGACCATAGCGACCTAATACTTATAAGAGGAAAATCATTGCAAATAGTAATTCTCTAAGAATACATCAGTAACGACAACAATGGACCCTAGCGTGATGCCCTAAAAACTAGGCGACAGTTTGTGAATGATGAGCCCTTCGTAGTATTAGCACTGTGGCTCCTTGCCTCACACTACAGGGTTTAGTTGAGCTCCGACAAACATCAAGAGCTCATAAACTGTATTAGTCGACAAATTACATTTACTCAGAGAAGTAGGCTATCTGATTATGTTACACTGCTTTAGCAACACAGCAGCATACAATAAAGACCAGACTGACTGCTTACAAAGACATAATATGGCAAGGAATATACTTTAATTTATGCTATAGCATACAATGAAGCATTGGAAGGAAAACTGTATTATTCTTTACTTAATCAGTTTTGAACATTCTCAACCACTAAAAACTAAATGTTGTTCATTCCGGTGCATACTTGACTGATGATGACCCAATCAGCTCTTTCATTGTAACTGGCGTCCAAGGGAATATGAGACACACTTCTAAGTCTGACGAAGGTCAGGCGTTCACTATCCTGGAATTAAAAACTTCAATTAGAACGTAAATTAATGTCTGAATATAGTTGGTTGATGATGTTGTATCCCTATAGCAAACCCATCCTCTATTTCAACTTCACAGCTCATTAAGCTTTCTTTTCTCATTAAGCTGTTCATTCCGGTGCATACTTGACTGATGATGACCCAATCAGCTCTTTCATTGTAACTGGCGTCCAAGGGAATATGAGACACACTTCTAAGTCTGACGAAGGTCAGGCGTTCATTATCCTGGAATTAAAAACTTCAATTAGAACGTAAATTAATGTCTGAATATAGTTGGTTGATGATGTTGTATCCCTATAGCAAACCCATCCTCTATTTCAACTTCACAGCTCATTAAGCTTTCTTTTCTCATTAAGCTGTGGATCATTGACGCACGAAAGATATGACCGTTTTATTGACACTTAGCACACTTTGTTTCTGAACTCAGTCACATCCATATTTCCATCACAACAAAAACTTTTCGAGAAAAAAAAATGCATTTTTCACTGTCTAAATATTTCGCATTTCCAAACAACTCATAACATCTACTGTACTTGTTTAGGCTACTTGTACTTCTGCATGAAACATTTCTTATATGGGACCATTTTGTTACACTCAGCATCCCACCAGCTAAGGCTTCATATGAATCCATCCTCTGTTCCCATCCAATACTCTGTAGCTATGTTTGTTATGTGTTTAGTGTAAAGTTTTGCTACGTGCATTGTCTTTTTTCTTGTTGTTGTTGTTTTTTTGTTTTTTTTTGGAATCCAAAAACGTAAGTGGAGGGATACCTATGACATCGCAAAAGTTGTCCGTCTGTCCGTCCGTCCGTCTGTAAGCACGATAACTCTCGAAAGGAATGAGATATTTTGTTGAAACTTGGTGTGAGGTTGGGTCGTCGGACCAGTCGAGTTCGTAGATGGGCTTTGTAGCCCTACATTTAGGGGTGGGGGAGGGGGTTCAAATTAAGGGGCAAACAAAATATTTTGAAACAGCTAATGTGATGGTCGATTATGGGGTAAGAAGACAAGCTGAGCACGATGGTGAAAACCATTTTGTCATCGGAAGAGTAGTTCGCCCGAAATCCGGCCAAAACCGGAAAATTTGTTAAAAGTAAAAGTTTTATTTGAAGCTGATTAAATGTTCGATTTAAGGGTAGGAAGACATGCTGAAGACGATGGTGAAAACCATTTTCTCGAGGGACAAGTAGTTCGCCCGGAATCCGGCCGAACCCGGAAAGTTTGTTAAAATTAAAAGTTTTATTTCGAGTTGGTTAGATGTTCGATTTAGGGCAAGAAGACATGCTGAACACTTATGTGAAAACAATTTTCTACCCGGACATGTAGTTCGCCCGGAATCCGGCGAAAACCAGAAAGTTGGTTAAAAGTAAAAGTTTAATTTGAAGTTGATTAAATGTGTGATTTATGGGTAAATAGACACGCCGAACACGATGGTGAAAATCATTTTCTCGCCGGACAACTAGTTCGCCCGGAATTCGCCAAAACCGGAAAATTTGTTAAAAGCAAAAGTTCGATTAGATGACAGATTAAGGGGTAAGAAGAGAGGCTGAGTCGGTATATGCAATGGTTTTTTACCCGGACATATAATTATTCCGGAATCCGGTTGTAACCGGATTTTTTTTCAAGTCAAACTTTTATTCAAAGTTTATTAGATGTTCTTTATAGGGATAAGGAGATACGCTGGTTTTGTTTCTGTATTTTTTTTTTGGCTGGTCTAGTAGTTCGCTCGGAAATCGGCAGGAAGTCTCGGTCAGTATCGTCAAAATAGATATGGCTTATAGAGGTATATCTGAACTTGGTTTTCTCTGATGATTAGCCTGTCCAAGACTGGATTTGGCGAAGACAAGACTCGATTGTCTGAATCTAATATTAGATTTTTGGGATCCCATCGACATCTTTGGTCTTGTTTTTGTACTCGGTCGCTAGGGCTACATGCCCTTCATTGTTTTTCTTGTCGGGTAATAAATATATTGATTGATTGTTCTAATCCATGGCCAAGGCAAGAAAAGATGTAGGTATTGAACATTTCCATCCTAAATAGCAACGACTTTCGAATAAGAAAGGTCATAAAAGTGAAAGAAGGCATTCAAACAGTTTCTAAAGAGGACTCATTTTTAACTGATATCCGAAAAAAAATTAACTCGATCCAAAATAGCAACTGCTTCTGAGCAAGAACGGTAATCAAAATTAAAGAAGGCATTATAGATTTTAAGCGAACCTGGACACGTCAAAACGGATCATATAAATCCACATTTTGTTCTAATCCATGGCCAAGGCAAGAAAAGATTTCAGTATCGAAAATAAATAGCAGCTAGCTTCGAACAAGGAAGGTAATACAAATTTAAGAAGGCAGTACAAATTTGTATGCGGATGAAGCGAACCTGGCCACATCAAAGCGACTCATATAAATCCATATTCTGTTTTAATGAATGGCCAAGGCAAGAAAAGATTTCAATATTGAATATTTCCATCTTAAATAGCAACTACTTTCGAACAAGAAAGGTCATAAGATTTCAATATTGAATTTCCATCTTAAATAGTAACTACTTTCGAACAAGAAAGGTAATAAAAATGAAAGAAGACACTCATGTAAGGAGGACGAACTTTCTAACTGCTATCCGTAACAAATTAAATAACTTTCATCCCAAATAGCAACTACCTCTGAGCAAGAAAGGTAATAATAATTAAAGAAGGACTGAAAGTTGTGTGCGGATCAGAGCAAAATAACGCTAGGGAGTAGCGCTCTTTGCTTTATAAAACGGGCCATACTCGTAACGCCACCAACTACACTAACGACATTTAAAGCGAGAAAAACTTGCGGGTTAAGAAATTTCTAGTAAATAGATGTTCCTTCAGCCCAAGCTGACTGTGAATCATATTTGACGGTGCAAAACGGATAAGTCAGCTACATTTTTTAGTAAGCAAAGGTGCGGTCTCCACACACCGAGGAAAAAGTCGACATAATTTTTTTTCAATGTAATGAGAACGAATTTTGTAACTGATGACCGTAAGAAATTAAATACTCTCATCCAAATAGCAACTGCCTCTGAGCAAGAAAGGTAGTAAAAATTAAACAAGAGACTGAAAATTTGTAAGTAAATAGCATTAGGGAGCAGCGCCAAGACCTATGCTTTCCATGCTTTGCAAATGGTCCATACTTGTAGCGCCGCCCACTATGCTTGCAGCACTTGAAGTGAGACAAACTTGCGGGTTAAGGAATTTCTAGTAAAGCAAAGGTGCGGTCTGCACACACCGATGAAACAACTGAGGCTACATCATTTTTTTGCAATGTTCAGAATATGAAGTTATCGGAGCCAGCGTTAGTGAAAACTGAATAAGTTTCAGTAGGGACATTCTCTACCGTTAGGGGTGGTGGTATCGCTGCTATTCGAGTATCTTTCAATTTTGTCAAGTCTTGCTGCTACTCCCTAGTGTTGTTTTCGCAAACGGGCCATAGTCGTTAGCACCGCCCACTACACTTGCGGCATTTAAAGCGAGACAAACTTGCGGGTTAAGAAATTTATGCAAAGGTGGGGTCTGCAAACACCAAGGAAACAATGGAAGCTGTATCATTTTTGCAATGTTGCAAAAAGTTTTAGTAGGGACGTTCTCTACCACTAAGGCTGCTAGTATCGCTGCTATTTGAATGTGTGTCAATTTGGTCAAGTCTTGGTGGTACTTCCTAGCGTTATTTTGCTCTGGTGTGGATGAAAAAAAATTTAAACATCAAAACAAATCAAATCTCTAGCTTATGCTTCTCACCAACAGATCCACTGTTCTGGATCAGGGCAAGAAAGATTTCAGGTACTGAATATTCCATCTTAAGTAGCAACTAGTAACGAGCAAGAAAGGCAATACGAATAAAAGCCATTGAAATGTTTGCAGGGAGGACGCATTTGTAAACTGATATCCAAAATGTTGAACATATTCCCATCCTAAACAGCAACTACTTTCAAGCAAGAAAGATAATACAGAATTAAACTCTTATCATTAACTACATGCAAAATATTTACAGCCACCAGTTACTTGGATGCAGTAAGATTTCTATTGATGTCATGGGTCCTTTGGATAGAAAACCATAGAAGCCCTTTTAAGTTACGTTTTGAGTTAAAAACTTACCTAATGTGATTGTCTTCCAAGCCATGCTGATTCCTGTAACTGTTATGATGACAGAGCCTCTATAGATGCAGAAAATTCCATGGGTACATACGTCTGTGTCCTTTGCTTTATGGATGGTACTGACTACGGGTTGATCTCGGCTGACCGTATTCTAAATTTCAGAAGGCTTGACTGCACTTCAATCTAAAAGAGAAACCGTTATCAATGATTGAATGTGCTCTTCAATTATTTAGTTATCAGAATTACCCCAAAATTTAATTGTGACCTCACCAAGAAGTATGACAAGATAGTTCCTTAGAAGTCCCTGACCACATTTTTTAGATGCTACCTGAACGGTTCATTCAGTAAGAAAATGCTTTGGCCTAGAATACCGTGACCAGTTCCTATGGTTGGACCGTGGTATCTGAATATCTGATACCACAATAACTGGCCAGATACCACAATAACTGCAAAAACGACTTTAGACTATGGTATCAGATACCATGGTATCTGCAAAAACGCAACTATTGTATAACACTTCAGGAATAAGTATATGGTATCTCAGCCTTTAAAACCCGGTTCCATCACAAAGTTTGGAGTCAGAGCTTTTAATGAGCTGTTTATTTCTGGGTCTTCAACCGGCTCTGTTTGCTGGTTTGTTAACCTGCCGAGGACTGAGGTAGGAGCTCCTTCCGACAGACCTACGTTCTTGGTGGGGCGCGAAAATCAAAATCATCATTGGAGAGATGTTGCTGGCAACAGGAAGATGCCAGATGCCTTTTTTTCTTATTATTTTGTAGAACTCATTCAAACTGACCAATGAGATCAATAAACACTCAATAGCGACAAATAGGTCGGTTGACCGACTTACAGAGAAAAGTAACAAAAATGCAGCTAGCGTAAATTTCAAGTTTCTAAGTTGAAAGATGCCACTTTTAAGGTAATTCAAAGATTTTTGTTGGACAACTAGTCCTGTGACCCTACTTCTACCAGCGACCCCTGAAGTATTTCCTGGGGAAAATTTTTGGCACACCTTGATCGCTCACATTTTCAGGACAAAAATTACCTGCAAAAACCGTTTGGCTTACCAGATCTCGGGAGAATCCTCTGCTCCATGGGATGAAACTGAAACTTCCTTCACAGCAGCATCACAGAGAAGTAATCATGGTCGCTCAAGTGACATGACGCTGAGAGGCACTCATAGGTTGTTGAATTGAACGAAGCACTTGGGCAAGGGATATCCTGAGTGTCCTGGGCCTGATCTATTACAGCAGGAGTTACACCAAGGACACATGCCTATCTGGAGGAGCAACTGACACTGAATTTGAAACTGGATGCCTGAGAACCTGATGAATTGAGCATGGTTGGCACTGCATGCTCAGCAAGTCTTTTAATACTGTCCTCCTGTATAATCCTGACAGGAACTCAGAAAATCAGGTTCAAAGGAATGTTCACACAAAAATCTGAAGCCTCCAATTGTTGGGAGACAGAAATCTGGTGTTTGCTCTTGACAAAATTTTCCCAAGCACTTGTACTCTCATCACTACTTGGCCAAGAAAAGAAAGCTATTCCAACAGTGGGCTTACAACCAGGGTAGCAACACATCTGGTCTTGGACATTTCCATTTCACTCAGTTCAGCTGTCTTTTTTTGTGTGTTGTTTAATGGAGCTTCCAGAATTTCTTCTCTATGCTCCCTATTCTCACTACTTGGCCAAGAAAAGAAAGCTATTCCAACTGTGGGCGTACAACCAGGGTAGCAACACACTCTGGTCTTGGACATTTTCTTTTCACTCAGTTCTGCTGTCTTTTTTTGTTTGTTTGTTGTTTGTGTTTTGTTTGGAATTCCGTCACAATTTAGTCAACACCTCCAGAATTTCTTCTATGGGTCACTTTTGTAAACAACGTTGATGTTGTGTTACGAGTTTTGGCGTCGGTGCCATTCCCGCAAGACTACAGCATCAACATGACGGAACGAATGAGGGGTCTCATCAAAGGAGCCAATGGAATTAGACTTTATGAGGTATCTCTGCTTGGAGTTGACCCACTAGAATGCTTCTTACGTCAAAAAAAAAAAAAAAAAATCAGGTATCGAACTCGGTCACCCGGAACCCTTATTTTTTAATTCTGGAGTTCACCTTTAAAGCAATCATTTTCTCTGCCGTTATTGATCGCGATAATGTATGTACACGACGATTACTTGAAGGGCACATCGAAAAATCCGAGATCAAAGTGAATGATCTGAAAATATTTAAAATCGTGTGAGTAGAAATAACAGGAAGGGTAGAAAAAATATTATGAACAAGGGTAGCGGATTCATCTGCAACCTTTGTTGCAACACGGCAAGTATGGATGAGTCCTCGTGATAAAATGAAAGGAAATTCATGAGCGTTTTCTTTTGAAGAAGTTTGAGCTGTTTTATTAATTGCAAGAAGGTCAATATTGAAGTCAGCCATTATTATTAGTTTTTGTAATTTGTCTTCTGGATGTCATTCATCAGACTGTCATAACATTCAATAAACTCCTTTACAGACGACGAGGGTGATCGGTACACTACACTAAATACAACCTTAGATCCCTCCAATGAACATTCAACATTTAGACTTTCCAGCACCATAGGTTTATCGTTACAAGAAAGAGAAGAGTTTATAACTAACGGAATATAATCTCGAACAAACAACCCAATACCACCTCCTTTATGAGTTTCTCTATTTTTAACAACAAATTAAACCCCTTGGATGTTAGCCAATTTTTCCGTTACTGAATTAAGAAATATTTCGCAAAGAACAAAAAGTGAAATCCCATGTGACTCTAGGTCGGAAATGAAATCCATACTACTTATCAGACCATGGCAATTAAAAAACGCTGGTCTAAATTTACCATAACTTTCTATTTTACCGATACTATCCTGGAACAAAATTTTAGTGGGGGGTATATTTTGAAGAAATTCACCCACCCATTCATTCATACTGGGCATATGACTTCTACACGCATCGCTCAAATCAAGTTGGTTATTTTGTACGCACTCAACGCTTGCACCACGTCCATCCACAGTATGACTCATCTGAATACCAAATGTATTACCATAATCTTCAAACTGACGAACTTGGTAGACGGCGAACCTTTGGCTGATTCATTTTGACAACAAGTAAACGACGGAGGAACATAACCCGACGGCGGAACTGCAACAGGTACAAAAGGGTCAGGAGAAATGTAAAAAACACTGAACTTCGTAGAACACATGAACAAATAACACTGAACTAAACACAACACTCATAACAGGAAATTCAATGTACTACACGAGCGGTACACTAACTAAATCTCTCAAAATCATCACACGATCATTCTAGAGTTTTACCCACTGGGAATCCGCGTCAGCTTTATATTTTAGCCAGAGTTTCGCGCCTTTTTGTTTGACCCGTGTAAATCTCGCTTATCCCGATTCCCGCAAAGCTTTACCTCGAGTAAGAAGGTCATACCTGATCGCATTAGCTTAGGCGGCAAATCAGTTACTATGCGGATTTTCGGTCCCTTCTCGCAACAAGACCAAAGGTTTCGATGGGATCCCAAAAATTTAATATCTGATCCAGACAACTGGGTCTTGTCTTAGCCAGATCCAGTCATCGCCAGACTCCTTGAACATTATTATAATTAAAATTCAGAAAGAGATTAAGGCCAAATAGCTAGTCATCTGAGAAAACCAAGTTCAGATATAAATTCAGCATATGTCTTTGCCCCTGTAAGTCATATCAGTTTTGACGAAAACTTCCTGCCACTTCTGCCAATTTCCTGGTTTCGGCCGAACTCCAGAACTACTTGTCCGGCGAAAAAAGAAAGCTCAAAAACGAACTCAGTGTATCTTCTTTCCCCAATAATGAACATCTAATCAACTTCAAATAAAAATCTAACTTATAACAAATTTTCGACTCCAGCCGGATTTCCGGTCGAACTATATTTCCGGGTAATATATGATTGTCAAACACAGATTCAGCATCTCTTCTTACCCCTAAATCGGTTATCTAATCAACTAGAAATAAAACTTAAGCTTCTAACAGTTTTCCGGTTCTGGCCGGATTCGGGGGGAACTACAGGTAGACATTTTTTTCACATAAGTGTTCAGCATGTCTTCTTGCCCTAAATCGAACATCGAATCAACTCCAAATAAAACTTTTAATTTAACAAACTTTCCGGTTTAGGCCGGATTCCGGGCGAACTACTTGTCCGTCGAGAAAATTGTTTTCACCATCGTCCTCAGCATGCTTTCCTATCCCTCAACCGAACATTTAATCAACTTCAAATAAAACTTTTACTTTTAGGGTGTTCACTTACAGGTGTTCTTACTCCACAATCAAATATCAAATTAGCTATTTCAAAATATTTTGTTTGCCCCTTAATTTGAACCCTCTCCCCCACCGGGCTACAAAGCCCATGTACGAACTTGACTGGTCCGACGACCCAACGAATCCTCACACCAAGTTTCATTAAAATATCTCATTCCCTTCGAGAGTTATCGTGCTTACAGACGGACAGACGGACGGGCGGACAGACGTACAACTTTTGCGATGTCATAGGTATCCCTCCACTTACGTTTTGGGATCCTAAAAATCGTCTCTATGTCATTAATCGATGCAACGGATAAAAAAACTGGGGAAATGGTAGGTTTTTGAATGGTCACATTTGCATTGCTGGGAACACGGTAGCACTTAGTGATTGATACGTTTTTTGTAATTTCCATTTTCCCAGTGAATAGAGCTGTCACATTTGCTGTGACGCTTTCGTGATTTTTTTCTTTCGAGAGAGCATGTACAATCAAGTTCAGATTACGATCTTTCACTTCCACTTCAAGCAATTTTGCCTCCAGTACGTCGATACGAGATTTCTGAGCCTCTAGGTCTTTTTCCAGGCTTAGTATTTCTGCCCCGCTACGAAGAATCTGGAGATCCTGTGTAATTGACGTTAGGCTGTTTGTCAACTCCTGGTGATTAATCAGGATAAGATCCAGCTTGTCCTGCAGTGTCTTGATGTAAGCATCGAACGCCTTTTCGTCGTTTTTTGTCTAAAAATGGCTTAGACAATCATGAAAGTCAATCAACAGAGACTTACTGGCAAGGGGGGCGTATTAATACCCCCACTTTCCAAATGAAGCCCAAGAATCAAAAGTAGTCAAGCTGATTGCTTGCGCCTAGAATCCGAATGAATGAAGTAAGAGAAGGTAAACATAATGCTTGGATCAAGTCTTTAACAATAGCTTCAACCTTTCTCATATCTGGAGTTATACCAGATTCGCTCACTGTAAACCCGAAATAATCAACAGATGGCTGCAGAAAAGGAAACTTTGACAATTTCACTCTCAGACTATAGAAATTTAAGTAGCACATTCCGCAAATTTGCTAAATGCTCCGCATCTGTTTCACCTGAAACAATCACATCATCCAGTATAGATGCCGCAGCATTGCCATCATACAGTATGATATCCATTGTATGCTGGAATATCGCACATGCAGAGGACTCACCAAAGGGTAACCTTCTGGCCTTGGTGCGTATTCACCTGAGCAAAATTCCTCCGATACACTCCGAAATTGTAGTAGATTCCGTGGGGCAAAGTCGGATAGATCCTCTGATCCAGCCTCCAGTAAATTCCCTGAAACAAGATCCGGTAGATTCCTTGATTGATTTCTGTAGATGCCCTGAGCAAAATTCCTGTAGGGTCCCTGAGCAATAATCCAGTAGACTCCATAAACATCATTAAGTTTAGGTGAATTTGACAAAATTTTGAAAGGCGCGGCTTCGCCACACCAGTCAAAATTTACCGGATTTTTTTTCCACAAACCTTCTGGGGGGTGAAGCAACCCCAACCCCCTCTAGACCCCCCTGACCCGCCACCCCACCAACAAAAAAGCTCCTTGTAAGTGACCCTTGTAATTGCACCTACATGGATCCGGCCATTGTGAGGGGAGCTGAATGGGGGTCAGGGAAAGTTTTTGGCACACCTAGGGATCAAAATACTCGACAGACAGACAGACAAGATAGTCAAGATAGCCAGACAGACAGACAGTCAGTCAGTCAAGACAGACAGACAAGTGATTGGAAAGAAATTTGAAACAAAGGACGGTCAGATGCCTCATATAATCAACTTCAAGGTGTGGTTAGAGCTGACCTTCGTGAGGGGGGGGGGTATGGAAGAGGGGTATCAGGCATTGCGTAAAAATGCTCAAGATTTGAGTCAACTTAATGGATGATAAGAAAAGACCCCTAGATGATATACTTGTATTACCGAACCAAAACCGGCAATCAGCGGGGGGGGGGGGGGGGCAACCGGAACCTTGAAGCATGCGTTATTTGTAAGCTTGTGATAAGCCCGGCAATCAGCGGGGGGGAGGGGCAACCGTAATCTTGAAGCATGCGTAATTTGCGAACTTGTGATAGGACCTTAATGAAGGAAAAACTAGATTCTACAGGGATTGGTCCAGGAGGGTAGAGGGTCTTGCAAATATTATGGCACGCCTAGACACGATTGGAGGGGAGCGATCGCAATGAAGCTTTGAAGGTACAAAGAGGATGCACTCTAGATAACCGATTTGCGGCCACGATCGGACCCGACATTGGCAGGGGAGACAGGGGTGGCACCGGGTAATTCCGAACACACTCGGACTCAAGGGAAACTTGACCTTGGTAATAGTACAGGCAAATGGAGGTTTGACCCGAAACAAATTGCAAAAGGAATGATTTTTACACCATCTTGTAGAGAAAGAAAAGGTGCACAACATATTCAAAGTTGCGTATCCTGGCTCAACGCAAAATAAGCGTTTTTGGCTTTTAATACCATTTTTTTTACGTATTTAAAAAAAAAAATATAAAATTTTCTTGGTTGTCCGTTATTCTTGAACTGAAGTACGATTATTATGCAAAATGACAAGGTGAAACCCAAAATGAAGTCAGATTCGGCTTATAAAGCACCAGAAAAAAGTTAATGTAATTTTTTCAACCTATTTTGCAAAAAAGTACAAATATTAATACTGGTCCGATTTTCTTGAACGAAAGTGATATCCTGACATGGAATCCCCAGCTGAGACCGAAAATGGAATCAAACTGGTTTTCTGGTGTACGAGAAAGAAGTTTCATAATTATCAACATAACCTACCAAATTTGGTAAAACAAGAAAATATGAAGAAAAGTCAATTATGAACTAAGCTGGTCAATTTCAATGTTCGAAATCGTGCTTAACGCCCTTCGTACACCTTATAATTGTTATGAAAAAAAGATAAACAAATCGCAACTAGTGTTGAGTAGGTGTTCACAGCTTCGTCCTTTGGAATGGATTAGAGTACCGACAAAGCTTTTGGGTTTTCTGCATCATAGTAGTTGTTAATTTTGTAGAGCTGGAACACTTTGTCTCCCTTGCAGTTTCTGCATGCTGGATTAGAAACTGAATCGTTTTTTAAGCCTTCTACATCTCTCTGAAGTTACACTACTTCAGTTGTCACGAGCACTTAACGATTTTTAAGAGCATTCGCGGAGCTTGTGGAAGGTCGTTTGCTAACGGGTACAAGAAGTCATCTTGATTCTTCGACCCCCATTTTCTATATAAGGATCAAGCTGCCCGGTTCATACCTAAACTTGATAAAAAAAAGAAAAAAAAAAACACACACACACACAACAAGAGCTGGAAGCTCATATGGCACTTGCAAGGCTGGGTAAGAGGATGAAAGTAGGAATATGTTGCTCAAAAATTATTGTTTGTACTTTAAGAAATTCACTTGTAAGCAAAGCCCTTTAGCCTTGGGTCAATGGGCCCTTGTGAATCATGAATATATGTCGTTTTATAAAAGTATTTTTTTTTTACTTTTCGGTTAAGAAACGCATATTAAGGGTGCTAAAACTAATGATTTAGCAAAACCCCGAAACAAAATGTATAATTTGCTTAAAAGTTTTTTTTGTACTTTGTGGTAAGGATTAGTAATTTAAGGGATGGTCGGAATCTGAGAAGTGACAATATCTAAGTCAATCTTGTCAAGTTTCTAATGTTCAAGCCAATTTTCATCGCTCTAACTCATCTGGAAGTACCTTAATTCGCGATCACCGGAATTCCGCCCCCCCCCCCCAACTCCCCTCACAGTGCCCTTACGCGGTCCGATTTTGTCACTGATGTATCTAGTTCTTGTCCTTGTTCTTCCCACCAAGTTTCATCCCAATCGCTCCACTCTAAGTGCGCCACAAGATTTCCGACCCACCCCCACCCTACATTCATCGGATCCGGTCCGGACTTAAAATGGGACATCAGGAACGCGAGATCTTTCCAGATTTTAACTTTCGTTAAGATCGGATCGTCCGTTCTTGAGTTCTAAATTCCTTAAGATTCCGGATTCCCCCCCCCCCCCTCAACTCCCCCAAGGTGGTCAGATCGGGAGTGACTATTTCCAGGTTGATTTAGTCGGATCCTTAACTTGCCTACCAAGTTTCATTGACCTAGCCCACCTTGAAGAAACTTAACTCTTTATCACCTGAATTCCGGACCCCCCCCCCCCCTAACTCTCCCTACAGTGCACGAATCCGGTCCGTTTTGTCGTTGATGTATCTTGCGCTTGTGCTTACTCCTCCCATCAAGTTTCATCCTTATCGCTCCACTCTAAGCGTGTCACATGATTTCCGTTTACCCCCTCCGACCCCCCCCCCCCCCCCCACATTCATCGGATTCGGTCCGGAGTTGAAATGGGACATCTGAGACATTTCATCTTTCCAAATATTAAGTTTCACTAAGATCCGATCACCAGTTCAAAAGTAATGCATGTCACTAAATTTCGGATTCCGGCTCCCATCCGTCCCCCCACCATGGTCGGATCGGGCAAGTGACTATTTCCAAGTCAGTTTTGTCGGGTCCCTAATATGCCTGCCAGGTTTCATCGCCCTAGTACATCTGAAAGTACCCTAACTCGCGATCCCCGGACTAACCGACAGACCGACAGACGGAAAAGTGATTTTTACGAAGCCCCGCAGTATCAGATCATCTCCAAATACTGAAACTGTGGCTTTGACACCCGATACTGGAGCAGTCCGGATCAATTCCTGTATTTTTTCTAAGGAATGATTACCGAACCAGCGAAATCAGCTTCGAGTACAAGCTTTCAAGTTCCATGATTTCTTCATATTGTAGTCATGGAGCAGAATAGCGTGCAGCGCAGCCTCAGTCAGTACATGGCCACGTAGGGTATGGTTCTGTCGATAGCTTTCCGCTGAGAGGTGAGGGACATCTCCGAGTCCTGACTCCATCTCCGAACATCTCCGAGTCCTGACTCCGAGTCGGGACATCTCCAAGTCCTGAGTCCTCCAGGATGTAGCCCTATGCTTGAAATAAGCTCTTCGTGGTACGGAATCCTCCAAGTTTCATGACGAACTCTGAAAACCCACTTCATGGTGAAGCTGTTTCTACCATTTTCCTAACTTTCCACTACAGGAGTTGGTCAAAGGTTACATCGAGAATAAATACATGTCGGCTCGCCTGGTCTGGGACAAAAAGCATAACCGAGTAAATACATGTGTCGTCAATAGCTGGAAAATCAATCAATGAGTGGAAAAGAGTAAATTATTTCCCCGGGTGATTCCCGAATATAAAGATTGCTGTGTTCCATTCCACCAGGCTTGGGTATCAGAAGGAAGGCCAAAGGACGTCAAGACTAGAGTAAAGAGTCGATGACTTGCTGAAATTTTCTGAGACTTTCGGCTCGAAGGATTTCCAATTTTGGATCGCGGGTTATCGAATCATCTGAGTTGTGGTGAAAAATTTGTAAAAAAACAAGATCTAAGGTTTCGATGGGATCCCAAAAATCTTATATTTGATCCAGACAACTGGGTCTTGTCTTCGCCAGATCCTGTCTTCGCAAGGCTAATCATTAGAGAAAACCAAGTTCATATATACCACTATAAGCTATATCTATTTTGACGACACTGACCGGATCTCCCTGCTCTACTTCTGCCAAATTTCCGGTTTCGGCCGAATTCCGAGCGAACTACTTGTCCAGCAAAGAAAGAAAATTCAAAATAGGATTCAGCGTATGGTATCTCCTTATCTCTATACAGAACATCTAATCAATTTCAAATAAAACTTTAGCTTCTAAAAAAAAACGGTTCCAACTGGATTCCGGAAAAAATTATATGTCCGGTTAAAAAACGATTGTCATATACAGACTCAGCGTCTCTTCTTACCCCTAAATCTGTCGTATAATCAACTTCAAATAAAACTTGTTACTTTTTACAAATTTTCCGGGTTTGGCCGGATTCCGGGCGAATTAGTTGTCCAGGTAGAAAACGCTTTTCACATCAAGTGTTCAGCATGTCTACTTACCCCTAAGTCGAACATTTAAATAGCGTCAAAATCAAACTTTTACTTTTAACCAACTTTCCGGTTTTTGCCGGATTTCAAACAAACTACACGTCCGGCAAGAAAATGATCTTCACCACCGTGTTCAGCATGTCTTCTTACCTCTAAATCGAACATTTAATCAACTTCAAATGAAACTTTTACTTTTAACGAACTTCCGGTGTTTGCCGGATTCCGGGCAAACTACTTGTCGGACGAGAAAATGTTTTGCATATTCGTGTTCAGCATGTCTTCTTACCCCATAATTGACTATCACATTAGCTGTTTAAAAATATTTTGTTTGTTCCTTAATTTGAACCCCCTCCCCCTATCTACGAACTTGACCTTACCCTTGACCCAAAGAGTCCTCGGGTGCCGGCTAAAACCTCCCGGCGAAAACCCCCCGGACAAAACGCACCCGAATAAAAAAACCTGGTACCTAAAACACCCCGGTACCAAAACCCCCCGGTACCTAAAACCCCCCAAAACCTTTCATTTAAGACGAATCCAAAACATTTAGCTTGACTTTTGATATTTAGCTTAGCTTGACCTTTATATTTAAGACGAATCCGAAACATTTAGCTTGACTTTTGACATTTACCTTAGATTGACCTTTACATTTAAGACTATTCCAAAACATTTAGCTTGACTTCCCGTGATCTTAGTCTAACTCAATTGGAATCCTGGTACAACAAGAAAACGAAGCTAAGTTAGTTTTCAGTTGTACTTCCACTGGAATTAGTTCGCCCCTTGCGACGTGGACGCAGGGAAAATTGTACGATTTGCAGCAATGAAAGTGCAAATCATACCATTAAGGGGCATTTTTTTTATTTTTTTATTTTTTAGTTGCCAGCTACATAGGCATTTAGTTAACAAAAAGATTTGCTAGTTTCAAGTACAACAATTTTTGGTCAAGCTAAGGCTTCGGTCAAGAACGCCAAATTCAGGAAAGTTCTAATTAGCGATATTATAGCCTATCGATTTTAAATAGGAAGTTCCAGAAGTTGGGATGATGGCAAGCGACCGTAGATTGCATTCTGCGATGCCATCCCTCAACCGCGTTGCTCGTTCTGGGTAGTTCGTTGGTGCACCGCTCGAACATGTTCCACAGTTGAATTGGGAACAGCGGAACAGTTCGGCGGCTTCTCCCTTAGACGGCCGATGTAGGAGTCCTCGAAGTAGTTGAGAAGGCCATCAAACTCGGCATCCATCTCTGTTTGTAGAGTCTCGAACGCCTCTAAGACCTCTGCCCTCGGCACAAACGCTAGTGCGGGGATCATCCGCGCTTTCACGCTGAAGTCAGTGCAATTCTGATACCTTTCCTGGAGGCCGAGATTCTGGATTTTTCGATAAAAACTCTGGCTCAGGTGGTGAAAGCAGCCCTTAACTTCAGCAGAAGGAAACACAGTCCGGATCGCACTAATAGCACTAGCTTCAAAATCCACCATCACAGAAGACGGGCTCAAGTTTTGACCCAACTGTTCCACTTGGTTAAACATCCACACATATGTAGACTGGGATTTATTGGGCAACAAAACAAACAAGCATGGGACAGTTTTACCGTTGACAAGCACGTGTATGGTGTAGAGCTGGTAGAATATCTCTGGGGCTATCTTCAAAGTGCCATCACAAAACCAGTGACGGTACAACCCAAGTAGTTCCAGGCTAAGCTCTGTCTCAAACACAAGAATGCGATTATCATCATCAACGCCTCTGTCGTACAGTAAAAACTGCTGCCCATCTTCGAGTTTCTGGTATGAATCAGGGATAACTAAAGAGGAACGGGAATCAGGCAAGGGGAGAGGGCAATTGGCCGACTGTTTAAAGCGTCTGATGGCCCTTCGCATTGTTCGAATGGGTGGCATCCTAACTGAAGCTTCCTCGCCAAGAAGGGGAATGAATTGGGAAAGGATTTGTTGGGGGGGGATCGTTACACTGAATGGCACGTGTTTTGATTTGATCTTTCACTTTTAACACTTCACTGACAACAGCTTCAGGTGAATGCGTGTGTTCGTTCACTTCAGCAATTATTCTGTCACCATCAACCTTCACCTTCGCTTTACACTCCCCTTGTTTATCTTTGATCTGCCTGCGCTTAACGCATTCAAAGCTAAGAATACCTCCAGCCAGCACTTTTTTCTTCACATACACATAACCTTTGTGCACAAGCTTATTCTTACACCTGTTACTTACAATTACCAACCTGTACTTCAGACATTATTGTAGTCAAGTTTGTGAATGAAGCTGCGTCCAGTTATTCTAGTCGATTCTGGGGTAAGAAGACATGCTGAACACGAATTTGCATAACATTTTCTCGTCTGACAAGTAGTTCGCCCCGAAACCAGCAAAAAAACGAAAGTTGGTTAAAAGTAAAAGTTTCATTTGAAGTTGATTAAATGTTGGGTTTAGGGGTAAGAAGACATGCTGAACACGAGGGTGGAAACCATTTTCTTGCCGGAAAAGTAGTTCGTCCGGAATCCGGCAAAAACCGGAAAGTTGGTTACAAGTAAAAGTTTTGTTTGAAGTTTATTAGATATTTAATTTAGGGGTAAGAAGACATGCTGAACACGATGATGAAAACCATTTTCTCGCCGGACAAGTAGTTCGGAAAGTTGGTTAAATTTAAAAGTTATAGTTGAAGTTGATTAGATGAAAGTTTTAGGGATAAGGAGACGCTGAGTCTGTAAATAACAGTCAATTTTCCCCCGAAAATATAATTCGCAAGGAATCCGGAAAATTGTTTGTAAGCTAAAGTTTTATTTGAAGTTGATTAGATGTCCTTTATAGGGATAAGGAGATACGCTGAATTCGTTTCTTTTTTTGTGGACAAGTAGTTCGCTCGAAATTCGGCCGAAACTGGAAATTTGGCAGAAGTAAAGCAGGAAGTTTCGGTCAGTATCGTCAAAATAGATATGGCTGATAGAGGTTTATCTGAACTTGGTTTTCTCAGATGATTAGCCTAGCCACAGCTTAATGAGCCTGGCGAAGACAGGACACAGTTGTCTGGATCAAATACTGGATTTTTGGGATCCCATTCAAACCTTAGATCTTGTTACGATCGGAATTTCCGACTGCAGATTCTTTTTCAACCTATCCACCTCCACTCCTATGCCCTAAACTGTAGCTGACTTAGACTTCTCTCCAACTTGACCTAATTAAAACTTACTTTTCTGTGATTCAGTTCAGTCAACGATATTAAGGAGCAATGTTTGCAATATGGTATATCAAACAAATTTTGTCTTCAGAATTTTCGATTAAACATTAGCACTCTAAAAAATTACCAGCTGACGCTTTTGCAGTATAAAGCGGGCTTTGACTGCGAAAGCTGCTTTAGAAATACTTTGCACTTCAAAGAAAAGTGAAAATAGCAAAAACACAGCTTTAAACAGCGGAAAAAGCAATCATAACCAATTGTTAAATTACGATTGGAAAGAATTGTTTCCAATCGGGATTTCAGATTCAGCGTTTCAGTTAAACTATTTTTCGAGGGGCTACCAACTCCCAAAATTGGGTTACAGGTGTGCCCGACAATTGATGGCGCCCAGCGTGTGCCCGACTGTGCCCGATGTGTGCTCGACGTCTGCCCAAAGTGTGCTCGACTGTGCTCGACGTGTGCCCGACGTTGCACGATGTGTGCCCGACTTTGCCCGACGCGTGTCCGACGTGTGCCCGACTATTCCCGACAGTGCACGATTGAGTACCAAAGTCGTCGTTTACAATCACAGTTTTGTCAAAACAAAGAATCTACAAATCTTGACTAAAGGCTCATGGACGCAAAGTATATTAAGTGTAGGCATATATGCACAGTAGAGTAACATAAAAACATATTAAAAACAGTAGGCTACAGAATATAACTTACAACCCTTGCAAATACTTTAATGTCATTAGTGAGCCTGGAAGTTATTCGATGTTGTGGAAGCTTTGTATCACATCAGTCCAAAAGAAGGGAAGCAAATGATTTTACCGGTGTACGACGAATAACCTTGAAGCTTATTTATTTTTTACCAAGAGAGGTCATTCGGTGTTTAATGTAGTACATGCAATGAAATCCACAGTTTAAGATTTTGAATTGCGAGACTTTCATAAGATTTTTTTTTCTTTGAAGTTTTTAGATGTTTAATTATTGAGAGAAAACACCTCTAAAATGCGGCAGATTTCCTAGTTCATCCATAATATCAAAGTTAGTTATAGGTCCTACTTTACTCTTGCTTCTTTGTCGATTCCCCCGTTTGTGAATGGGTTCCTTCTTAGGTCTACCACGTACACCATTACCCACAACTCTTTGTGTTCCAGGAAGTTTTAGCGCTCCACCTGTGTTGGTTATTTTATCCGCTATTTTCTTACCAGCTAATGTACCTAAAGCAGCAACTCCGCTTGTTAAAGCTGCCTTGCCAAGTGTAATTGCTAGTGGTATTAAAAATGGAAGTAATCCACCTTTTTGAGTCGCTTCCCTCATCTGTTTGTATGATATATCAATATCACACTACTTTTAAGTTTTTCAATTTTTTTCAATCTTTCATTGACGTAAAAGTAGTTTTACTGGTTCTCGTTTATTCTGTATATAAATATTCTTTGAGCCCAAGCTGACTTTGAAACATTTATTCAAACAATGTTTACAACGGATTCGTCAGCTATGATTTTTCATCAGCGATATTTCGGCCCTTCTTGGCAAGGGTCCTCGTCAGGCTGTCAATCTTCTGGTTCAACTTCGGGGAAGGAAACAAACCTGTAATAATCAGGTTTGTTTCCTTCCCCGAAGTTGAACCAGAAGATTGACAGCCTGACGAGGACCCTTGCCAACAAACCTGTAATATTACAGGTTTGTTTCCTTCCCCGAAGTTGAACCAAAAGATTGACAGCCTGACGAGGACCCTTGCCAAGAAGGGCCGAAATATCGCTGATGAAAAATCATAGCTGACGAATCCGTTGTAAACATTGTTTGAATAAATAAATTCTGTATATTATGACTAACACGAATCTGACATTTTTATTTCGCGTCAAAACATTTCTTTAGCTTCGCTTTTTTTAGACTTGATAAATAAAGTGTATATTCAAAAGTTCCATCCATTTATTAGAGAATTAATTTATCATATGAATTCGTTTTTTTTATTTAACAGCCATAAGTTTTTCTATTCTTGAAACGAACGGTTTGTCAACAGGTTTTAGCTCTAGAAGCTTTTTGAAAATAGTTACTACTGCTCTTCAATATGATTGATATGGATTTGTTGTCAGCAATCTTTGCTTCAATTATATATTTATGGGTGTGTTGACCAAGAAGCTTTTTTTCATAATCTAAAAGATTTGTAATTAACGTTGCTAAATTAACAGCATAATTTTTGTTTCTAGGGTTTTGAACATTTGTTATCAGTAGTATAAGAATGCTGAAGCTAGAGCAAACCCATCCCAATAAAATAAACCCATAATTACATGAAATTTACCAATTTTAACATATTATATATCAAATTCACCCTTTTTTCCAAAAAAAAATCCAATTTCCTAATTAGAAAATAAAGGTCTCCAGAAATGAACATATTACCCTTTAATCTCAATAACCTATTGATATAGATGCTATAAAAAATAACGATATCCTATACACTACTACTGAGTAAACAGTTCTAAATCCAAATATGTTTCTTTGGTTCTGTTCCGGTTCTGTATTCCGGTTCTGTATTCGGAACAAATGTCCAAATTACGTCTGATTTACTTTTGTTTACTATAGAACTGTTTACAAGAGAGCAGTGAATTTGAATTTTATCTACGCCTCTTGTAATATTTGGAAGCTTTGTACCTTCATTGATTTTCCTAGAAATCTCAATTTCCTTCTCAAATCCTAAAATCTGATACAAGTCGCTAATAAATCTGTATTTTTCTTGTAATAAGATTACAAATCTCATAGATGCCGGATTTGATGAAATTACAACAGGACATTTATCTTTTGAAGTATCAGAGTACTGACAGAAAAAATAATTAAAACAATCATCATTGTGCATCCCATTAGGAATTGTAACATTAACCCACTCCTCCTCTTCAGATTTCCTATACTGAAATTTATTATTTTCAAATTTATCACTTATAGTATACCGCGAATAACACAAAGTGCATTGATTGAAACCTATTTCCTAATCGCAATGACGATTCAAATCGATTGGTTGACAAAATGTTGTATCAATGCTACTTTCATTACCTTCAATGCTTAATAACACCATTTATTAGAAATAGTTTTTATACAATAAATTATTATGTTTCTTTGTATAAATTTTATTTCGTAGAAAGGAATTCCTAATATAAATCGCCCCATTCCTAACCTCATCAGTTGTATTCCCGTTTACTCTACTACCTATCAAATTGTACAATTTCTTATTCATTTCATCCTGATTCATATAGATACCAGTTCCTTGTTGTTTGACTAATGACATATTAGATTGAACAGCTTTTAACCTATTCTTGTATTCTTTTATATTCCACATCCTGGAAGATCCCTCTTGTAGCTCCTAGTATTGAAATGATGAGTGAAATGGAAAAGGGATTGGCAAAGGATAGAAAGCATAATCTGATGTGGGAGGCATGTAATACTTATGTAAGCGATGTTCTTCGAAATAAGGAACACACGTGGAAAGTTATTTCTGAGAGAAACAATCCGACAAAAGTAGTTGTAATGTTACAGAAAAATGAAAAGCATAACAACCAATTAATGAATAATATGGTGTCTGATCATATGAATTTAACAGACATAGAACTTAGAAT
This sequence comes from Branchinecta lynchi, assembly GCA_023053575.1. Lineage (NCBI taxonomy): Eukaryota > Metazoa > Arthropoda > Branchiopoda > Anostraca > Branchinectidae > Branchinecta > Branchinecta lynchi. Next base: position 32,985,322 of record JAKZAP010000003.1, read on the forward strand.
TAATGGTGATAAATATCCTGAAGAATCACTCAAATGTGACTTTAGCGATGAGAAATACAAAAACTCTACAATAGATTCATACAGTGTATTCACTATTCTGTTTCGACGTTTCCAAACACGAATCAAGTATATATAATGGGACAACTGCTGATATTGAAATAAGTTTAACATTGAAAAACGCTCAACCTTTACCGTATAATGTTTGCTGTGTTCTATACTATGAAAGAAAAGCTACATTAGATATGATCAATAAAACTATGTATTTGAGTTTGTGGTTTGGATTTTTATTTAATAAAATCTTCCGTCCACAAAGGAAGTCTTGAATACAGTCAGAATAAACAAATACAATGAGACAATAAAAAAAGAAGCATTCGTATTAGGAAAGAAATATACTGTATAAAAAATGAGAATTGCTGAAACAAAATATGGTGATAAGTTGGTTGTAGTATTAACTCATAATGACAAACCATGTGATTTGTTTATAACTCAGAAATATAATGCTATTGCTAACCAATTACTTTTAAAGAAAAATTTAGTTTTGCAACCGAATGGACGGAAAAACAAGAACAAAGACACATATTTGGATCTAGAACTGTTTACTCAGTAGTAGTGTATAGGATACCGTTATTTTTTATTGTATATATATCAATAGATTATTGAGATTAAAGGGTAATATGTTCATTTCTGGAGACCTTTATTTTCTAATTAGGAAATTGGGATACATCTAAGGCGTATTCTCACCGTTCCCCGAGGACTCCGCTTGAGGAGTCCCCGCGTTTGGATTTTTTTTTAAAAAGGGGTGAATTTGGTATATAATAAGTTAAAATTGGTAAATTTCATGTAATTATGGGTTTATTTTATTGGGGTGGGTTTGGTCTAGCTTTGGCGTTCTTATACTACTGAAAACAAATGTTCAAAACCCTAGAAACAAAAATTATGCTGTCAATTTAGCAACGTTAACTACGAATCTTTTAGATTATGACAAAAAGCTTCTTGGTCAACACACCCATAACAATATGATTGAAGTAAAGATTGCTGACCAACAAATCCATATCAATGATATTGAAGAGCAGTAGTAAATATTTTAAAAAGGCTTCTAGAGCTAAAACCTGTTGACAAACCGTTCGTTTCAAGAATAGAAAAACTTATGGCTGTTAAATAAACAAAAAGAATTTATAAGATAAATTAATTCTCTAATAAATGGATGGGACTTTTGAATATACACTTTATTTATCAAGTCTAAAAAAAGCGAAACTAAAGAAATGTTTTGACGCGAAATAAAAATGTCAGATTCGTGTTTGTCATAATTTACAGAATGAACGAGAACCAGTAAAACTACTTCTGCGTCAATGAAAGATTGATAAAATTGAAAAACTTAAAAGTAGTGTGATATTGATATATCATACAAACAGATGAGGGAAGCGATTTAAAAAGGTGGATTACTTCCATTTTTAATACCACTAGCAATTACACTTGGCAAGGCTGCTTTAACAAGCGGAGTTGCTGGTAAGAAAATAGCGGATAAAATAACCAACACAGGTGGAGCGCTAAAACTTCCTGGAACACAAAGAGTTGTGGGAAATGTTGTACGTGGTAGACCTAAGAAGGAACCCATTCAAAAAACGGGGGAATCCAGAAAGAAGCAAAAGTAAAGTAGGACCTATAACTAACTTTGATATTATGGATGAACTAGGAAATCTGCCGCATTCTAGAGGTGTTTTCTCTATTGATACGCTACCCAAACAGATAAACAGTATAGAATGTGGTGTAGTTAATTATGATAAACGTGGAATGCCTGGAACTCACTGGGTTGCTTGTTATAATCTATCTGATTGTCCCTACGTAGAATTTTTCGTTTCTTTCGGTATTCCACGAGGAAAAGAAATAATTAAATATCTAAAAACTTCAAAGAAAAAAATATCTTATGAAAGTCTCGCAATTCAAAATCTTAAACTGTGGATTTCATTGCATGTACTACATTAAACACCGAATGACCTCTCTTGGTAGAAAATAAATTTCATTTATAATTTTTTTTTATAATAAATGGAGATTTATTGTCTGAAATGTAGAGAGATAATTTTCCCGGAAATGCTCGGACTCGAGTGAAAATTGATATGTTGGACAAACACATGCCATTGATATCCCATTCCTAGATTCAAACCGCATATTTTTCCACTTTGGGTAATATTAAGGGGGTTGTTTCGTGACTTTTTCCTTAGTTTCTTGTGCGCCAACTACTCATCACAATTGGCATATGAGCTCGTGTCCCTTGTTTTCATTAGCACCTGAGGCCTTTCAACCTGAAGATGTCCTTCTAGCGGATTCCCCAGCCGCCCCCCCCCCCCACTTTTGTTGCACTGAGCGATACTTGAGAAATTCCCCCTACAAATGTTAACGATGACATTTAATATATACTTGTTCTTACTTATTTGTTCAGACAATCTTTTGGACTTACTTACTTTGAATTTAGTTTGCTTTAATTGTTCTTAAAAATGCATGTCAAAATTAGTTAGGTTTTGGTAGTTTATGTACAAACTCAAAGAGTAGCAGCCACATAAAACAAAACAAAAATCTGACTTTCGGTCAGCAAATGAAACTTGAAAATGCTTTGTCAGACTAGTTTCACAGAGCTCAAATTCGGAAATTAAAAAGACATGAATTTAATGGCAGCTGTATGTGCAAAAAAATTGCAATGCTAAGTTTCTTTATCAGTAACCAGGAGCACAACTTTTCCAGTTGTTAGTTGACCCTGGTCTGTGAAATGAAAACGCCAGTATTCCTAGTTCTTCTCGTTTTATACTGCTGCTATGCAGCCCGGATTCAACGCTCGAACCCAAGACACGACAAGCTGGCTTTAGCTGTTGAGGAGAATCGTACCAGGCATGTGCCACTCTTTCAAGAAATTCTACATGCCGTGAATTCCAGACCCGAACAAAAATCTCTATCGGTTGAAGCACAACCCAACGAAACACCAAATGTTCTGAGGACGGAAGTGATCGATGAATTGGTTCGTATTTGTCTAGTGGCTGGACTGTGTGTCTTTTTGGGTTAGATCGCGGAAAATAGACTGGTGATGTCAATATCAGTTTATCTCGCTTCATTTAAAATCAATATAACTTGTATATCTGTTTGGCATTCAGCCATTAAGATCTCGAGCATGAAATATTAAACTCTGGTGCAGTTATAACTAAACTAATCAACACAATTTGGGAATCATGACAGCATTGTCGTGTCTCACGACCTTAAGTGACTCCTACAGACGAATTTCTACCGTCTATTAAATATAGCCTACATCTTTCACATGCAAATTCAAAAAGCTGTTTGGCCAATGGTACTTTTTCATGTTGGGCAAGTCCCATGACAATACTCCGAAGCACGCGAGTTAACCTAGGCAAGACCAAGAATGTCACCCGAACGAATCTTCAAACTTGATTCAAATCCTATTCCAATCAATCAACAACGTTTGTTGCGTTTTGTTTTCGAATATAATAATTGTATAGGTAGGACTTATTCTTCTTTGTTGTACTGTTTCGCTAAATGGGTTAGGAAATTTTATTTTAGTAAAGTAGTAACCTAAGCCTACTGCAGACCTACTAAAATGACTACTGTTGGGACCCAAGCACTTTGGTTTCTTTTTTTGGTGATTCAGATGCTCATCAATCTACCGGTCACGACTGCTCTAGGGGCTACTCTAAATGTGTGTTCCCTCTTAAACAAGATAATAGTTACGTTTTTGCAGATACCATTGTATCTGTTACCACGATAACTGGATTTGCAATTAGTCGTTTCTGCAGTAACCGTGGTATCTGATGTACGGTTACCGAAATTGCGGTTTTCGAAGTCATCCCAAAAGAAAAACTGATATCCAGTTACATCACTAGGTGCTAAACTTCTTTTCAATTTGACAAAATATGATGAAAGTGGGACGACTTTTCAGATACCACGACAACTGGCCAGATGCCACGTCAAAAACACTTTTTGACCGTGGCATCACATACCACGATAACTGCAAAAACGACTTTGGACCATGGTACCAGATACCATGGTATCTGCAAAAACACAACTAATGCCAGAACAAAGACAGTGATCAATGCTGAATAACTAGCCTTTGGAAAGCAAGGGATAGTAGGATGTTGTTTCAGTTCACAGCCTCTATTTTCAGTGGTACTCCACAAAAGTTTCAACCTAGGGCATAGATTGGTTGTCTAAGAGAGTAAAATGTTCTGTAATTTTTCAACATTTAATTTATTTCTTATTCTATTTCTTAAATAATTTTTTTTTGTGGTTTCTTACTGAATTTTTTTATTTCTTGTAGATCCGATTCTACTTTTCAGTATTTGAGGAAAAGTGCTCGATGAATTCAGAATCTGAGAAAAAGTGCTCGATGAACACTGCAGGCAGTTATACTGTTTTGTATCAGCCTCTCTGGAGGATCATACGAGGTCGTAACAACCTGAACAAAAGTAATTGTCATAAAATATCTTCCTGTGGGTAGGAAGATGTGCATTACATACCTCTTCGAGAAAAGCTATTATAGTTTTAATATTTTCTATTTTATTTCGCCTAACGCCAAACATACGATATTCAAGTTCACTCTGGATCTGAAATTTTCTGCAGATAATGGGGCACTGAAAACATTAATCCAAGTATGGAAACTACAGATAGTGCCATATACTAGGGAGTACTACGCGAATCTTCCAAGTAGGCTACTTCAGTCCAATCAAACTAGCCACACAGAGGATGGTGTACATAATTTAACCAAAAAATGAATTAACCCTTGTTATGTGTACTCTATTTAAGTTGGTATATCGCATTATCTGGTGTTTTATGTTTTAACTTGGGCAACCCATACCACTCCTATACTTAAACCCTCCGTAAAAGTTATACCACCCCACCGTATGCACTTCATCTTCCCCATCCTTCCGAATGCCGTATCAGCCACTTTCTGAAAATTTATATTGACTTTAACCTCTCCCATCGCTAGGCGGTCCGATACCGTTTTTTATCCACCTATCGGCTACGGTACTATTTTAAATTTCCAGTCGTGGATTAGAGTTTTACACTGTATGATCTGCAGAAAGTACTCATCTCTAAATCATCTCTATAAAGACTTTCTATAACGGTAATCCCTACTGAGTTCTTGATTCTTCCAACCAAATCCAAGACGAACTTACGGTTTAGCACCGAAGCAACATACCATTTGGCTTATACCCTCCCCCCTCCGTTAAAGTTCAAACAAGGATAGGCCCACCTTCAGAAAATACCACATCACATGGGGCAGGAAATCTGATCGTACCCGATGAAAAATTATCTCCAAATAGATAATGCAGTATGAAGTTGTACGAAAAAGTAGCATGCAGTATGTACTGATGCTACTACATGCTTCTATGTCAAGATTATCGTGTTACTGCGTTCTACTGCTTAAGATTATCCGACGCTAAACGCAGTTATATGAAAGTAGTCTGTAAGTCGCTGCAGAGTGGCACATACGATTCGTTACTACTTCATAGCACCATATTTTTTGGAGCTATAGCAGTATGAGCGGTATTCCGTGGTAATGCATATAATTCGTTAAACTATATACACCTGCATACGACTGTCCAAGTTTGATTCGATTTCGCATGGAAGTAGTTTGAGTTACGCCGTGATCCTACAAATAAAAGTTGCATGTAGCAGTCTGAGTGACATTCCATGATAATACGAATAATTTGTTTAACTATATACACCTGTATGAGACTGTCTGTCAGAATCGTAACAAACCTAGATATGCTAGAAATTCATCACTGCCTTCCACTTTTTTTCAAATGCCTTTTTTCTGTAAAGTTCGAAATATTTCCTACGTCGTTTCCGTAATTAAACTCTCTTATCTTATACTAAAGCATTACCACGCAAATTTTGAGAGTGCCCTTAACCGGTACATTTTTTAAGAAAGTTTGTTTCATCACGAATAATGCAATCAGCAAAATCTATTCAAAGCCGGTTATGCGACTTAACATGGATAGGAACAGAAGGTGAAGGTAGTAAAACAGTACATCAGGTAAAAATGGTGCAAGTATGATTTTAAAACAACGTACCCAGTTACTGGACTAATGCGGCGCTAGTCACGCTACCAAGCTTCCTGACAGTTCCAGGACTGACCCCTCCAACTAGCACAGAACTGAGTGGATCCGATCTTGAACTATAAATGGTATTAATGACCTGCCGGCAAAACCCGACGGTTAATTATTTTATTAACGACTACTATTTAGCAGCTGTAGGGGTAGCTAGAAATTGTAATGAGAACAAACAGCATTGAAATCGTAGTGGTTCCCTAACGGGGGTACGCGTACCCAAAGGGGCACGCGAGACCCTCGAAAGGGGTACGCGAAGGTCCCAAATTAGTGAATTCGAAAGTGTCTGCTTTCGTCAAGAAGTTAGAGTTAAGTAGCAAAGAAACAGCACAAGTGTCTTTGTGATCCTGGACCAGTTTACGGACGAGAATGAAATTGACAACCTCGCAGCCTCAAGTATCCCATTTATTTGTATATATATTTTTACACATTAATCCATTTATGACAATAAAAGACGTCTTTTTGGCCTTCTGATCTTGACAGATCTTAGTAGAACAGTAGAAAAATGATTCTTCAAAAATGGGTACGCAAGCTTTTTGAACCTTAATAAGGGGTACGCGATACGGAAAAGGTTGGGAATCACTGGTATAGAGTACAGACGCAGTGAGCCCGAAACAGATTTTCCACTCGGTACTTCCACCCCTCCTGATTTCTCGTGAGATCTCCCGACTTTTTTGGAAATATTCCTACCAAAATTGTCTCCTGATAATCCCCCGATTTTTGTAATCCTGTCAAAATGACACAAAAGTTACAAATCTTGAATCCGAAATCGGGTTTAAACCAAAATCTTAAAAAATCGCCGAGTTGCAACATTATTTGGTTTTGTGCAAAATCTCTGTATTTTTTTCAGAAAAGTAAATAGATTTAAAAAAAAATCCTGCAAGGCAAGTTTTGAACGCGTCATTTAGGTGGGTTTTTTTTATACAGTTATAGTCTTGGGATCTGAGACACATAATAAACCAGAATTTGTGTGCGAAAGAGTTGAATTTTGGTAGAAAAAAGCCAAATCTAAAAATTTTGCTGAAGTCACTTACTTGGTCACTTTAATATAGTCTTGGGAAGTTACTGCCGGGTCCTCGCTCTCTCCGGTTTGAAATTTTTCAGGAAATACTTTTCCGGAATTAAATGCCAGAATTTGCACGGGAAGTTGTTGTGCCAAATGCGAACTTAAAAATTTTTGCATGGAGCTCTCAGTTTAAAACTAGAGTTGGGTACTGATAATGGAATGGTTTCCAGTAGTATAGTGTCCATTTAGTCTTCGAAAAAGCGACGCCTAGTACTGTCTAATCAGCTTTCGTGCTGTCCTTTAGTATTACTAATTGTACTTCATAAGTTTCATTTTTGCATTTAATAATTTGAAGCTTGAATTGTCAGTTCGAAGTGTCCAATAGAATTCCTAACGGATTCGAAAAACAAAATTGGCTCTGCAACCCCTCCCAACGAAAATGAACCTGTGACGGCCCTGATGATACTGGTGGTTGTTTTGACAACTAGGAATCAAAGGGCCTGATCAGAAAAATTCAGGGTAGGCTAAGCACGATAACTCTCGAAGGGAATGAGTTATTTTGATGAAACTTAGTGTGGGGATTTGATAGGTCAAGAGTAAGGTTGAATTCGTAGATGGGCTTTGTAGCCCTACATTTAGGGGTGGGGGAGGGGGTTTAAATTAAGGGGCAAGCAAAATATTTTTAAACAGCTAATGAGACAGTCGCTTATGGGTAAGAAGACATCTGAACACGATGGTGAAACCATTTGGACAAGGGGTTAGCCCGGAGTCCGGCACAAACCAGAAAGTCTGTTAAAAGTAAAAGTTTTATTTGAAGTTGATTAGATGTTCGGTTTAGGGGTAGGAAGACATGCTGAACAAGATGGTGAGAACCATTTTCTCGTCGTGCAAGTAGCTCGCCCGGGATCCGGTCTAAACCGGAAAATTATTAAAAGTATTTGTAGTTGATTAGTTATCCGATTTAGGGGTAAGAAGAGATGCTGAATTCGTGTATGGCAATAATTTTTTACCCGGACATACAGTTCGCCCGGAATCCGGCTGGAACCGGAAAATTTTGTATAAGTTAAATTTTAATTTGAAGTTGATTAGATGTTCGGTTTAGGGGTAGGCATTTTCTCGCCGGGCAAGTAGTTCGCCCGGAATCCGGCCAAAACCAGAAAATTGTTAAAAGTATTGGTAGTTGATTCGACATCCGATTTAGGGGTAAGAAGAGATGCTAAATCCGTGCAGACAATTATTTTTTACCCGGACATATAGTTCGCCCGGCATCCGGCTGGAACCGAAAAATTTGTTGTAAGTTGAATTTTATTTTGAAGCTGATTAGATGTGAGATATAGGGGAAAGAAGATACGCTGAGTTCGTTTCTTAGCTTTCTTTTTTTTGCCGGACAGATGGTTCCGGAATTCGGCCTAAACCGGGAAATTGGCAGAAGTATAAGGCAGGAAGTGTTTGTCAAAACCGATATGACTTATAGGGGTAAACACAAACATCGACGGCTCCGCCACCTAACCTCGTATCTCATTTACACAAGATTGTTCAGGAGAGCAAAAAAACTTTTGTGTCCTAGAATTGTCAAAAAATAACAAAGATGATATTCTTTGTTATTTTTTGACAATTTTAGAACACAAAATTTACGAAAATAAGAAGGTTTTTGCTCTCCTGAACAATTTTGTGTAAATGTGATACGAGGTTAGGTGGCGGAGCCGTGCGGAGCCGTCGACATGCTGAATCCATATCTGAACTTGTTTTTCTCAGATGATTAGCTTTCTGGCCTTAATCTGTTTCTGAATTTTAATCGTAAAAATGTTCAAGGAGTCTGGCGAAGACAAGACACAATTGTCTGGATCAAATATTGAATTTTTGGGATCCCATCGAAACCTTTGGGGGATTTAAAACAGAAGGGAAGTGGAAGCACTGTTCCCACGCAGCACCTAGTAGCATCGCATAGTACCGTGGTGCTTCATGGTCATAGTTTGCAGGAGCATGAAATACTACCTTCGAATTCAGTAGTATCCAAATACTATAAAGCTGTACAGTAGTATACTTCTAAAAGTCTTAAAATATATTTTTTATCTGAAAGGCGGCAAACCTTGATTGGCTCGGTCCTTACAATTAGCCCTATCCTGTTGGGCCTGAAAGAATATCCAGGCGTGTCCAGAACGGCACAGTCGACACCTAAAATAAAATCGCTAATCGATCCAAGTCTCCAGTGCGGTCAAGAATATCACAAACAGCCAGAGCATTGTCATTGTCCTCGCGGCCAAAACATTGTCAGAAGATTCACAACAGACAACAGAAACACCAAACAAGAGCTGTAAGCTCATATGGCACTTGCAACTCTCTGTAGTAGGTAAGGGCTCTGTCAGATTGACAGGGTCCCTGAAACGCCATTACAGGGATTCCAGAAAGCCCCCGTCCACCCGACCCCCAAGTGTCCGGATCCAGTCGAACTGTGCAAACGATTTATGTAGAATATATGCGTGTTCTCCCCAGCAAGTTTAACTCCGACCCCTCCATTCCAACCGTTTCTAGAGATTTCCGATCACCCCCTCCCAACTCCCCCATAGCTGTTGAATCCGCTATCATAAGTTGAGATGAATCGTTTTTTTTTTTTTTTCTTATAAAAAGTACTTTTCAACTTTTCAGTTAACACGCGCACTTTAAGGAAGCTGGAACTTCATATGTAACAAAACCCTTAAGGCGAAAATGGTATTGGGCTCATGGGGGACATGAAAATGAATATTTCGCTTAAAATTCTTTTTCTTACTTTGCGGTCAAGATTGGTACTTTAAGGAATAAGTCGGATTTGGAAATTGGCGATTTCTAAGCAAATCTTGTCCATTCCAATATTCCAGCCAAGTTGCATCGTCCTAGCACATCTGGAAGTACCTTAGTTCATGATCACCGGAATTCCGGACCCCCCCCCCCACCCCTCAAGCTCCCCCCACAGTCGTCGGAGCCAATCCAGTTCTGAAAAAGATTTATCCAGAGCATATGTTTGTTATTCCCACAAAGTTGCACCGATTTCTTCAGTATCCGAAAGTCACGTATTCCCCCCCCCCCAACTGTTGTCGGATCCAGCCCGGATATGAAAAAGATCACTAGAGACGCGTCCTCTGTTCAATTAATAAATTTCACTGAAATCCGATCACCCGTTCCAAAGTTATGCATAACTCAATATTCAGGATTCCCCCTCCTCAACTCCCCCACGACTATTGGATCGAGTAAATTTTTATTTGCAAGTAAGTTTGATCGGATCCCTGATATGCCTCCAAAGTTTCGTCGGAAAATCACCAAAACTTACATCACCGGAATTCAGGGAAAATCCCCGTCCCCCCCCCCAAGGGTCTGGATCCATCCAAATGTGTAAACGATGTATCTGGGGTAGATGCTTGTTCTTCCCAGCAAGTTTCACTCCGATCCCACCATTCTAACTGTTTCTCGAGATTCCCCCCCCCCCAACTCCCCCATATTTACCGAATCCAGTCCGGACTTCAAATATGACATCAGAGATGCACATCTCTTACTAGAAATGATCCTTTCACAATAAAGTGGCTCAGCTCAGAAATATCGTATTTAAAAATACCATTACTTTCCATGAGAAATTAGCGATTTTCTTGTTACCGCTTTTCCACTCTATCCAGCCTTCCCTCGCTGCGACGTGGTGGCTGGACGCTATTTGAAAACTGAACGCACCAGTGGTTTAAAAGTTGCAAAATCAACCAAAAAAAAAGAAGTACTGAATAGGAGATGGACCTGATCCTCTACCATGTCTTCCAAAATGAAAACATTACTGTGAAGTATCGTGTCCTTGACTTGAGAAAGAGTATCAGCGAACCTTGAAGTTTTCGTCGAAGTTTGCGTTGTGTGACTGGCCAAACTCGGCACGGCCGAAAAAGCGTTAAACAGAGGTAGGAACAAAGAGAAACAGTGGCGAAAGGCGAGGATTTCAGAAGCATCGAAATACATAAGGGATCTAGGGATAATTAAAAGGGCAGAACAAAACTTATAAGCAATATCCTTGATCTTCCCGATGAAATGTGTAGCCTGCGTAGTTGTATGATACCTGTACGAAAAAGTTGCATTTATTGATATGTAATAGTAAAGAATACTCGAGAATACTATCATTTAATCTGCCTCAGACTGGGCCAATCTTAAGCAGTAGCATCCAGTAGCATCCTGGTTTGCTATAGTAACATCCAGTCTTGCTAATAGTAGCATGCAGTAGAATGCAGTAAACGGTAGCCTTGACAAAGAAGAATGTAGTAGCATCAGTTCGTATTGTATTCTACTTTTTTGTACAACTTCAGACTACTGTTTTCTGAAAAAATTTCATCGGGCTTATGTTCAATGCTATAAAGCAACATTTCTTTCGAGTCTCTACGTAGGAGGAGGAAATATGTAAATGTGTGGGCTATAAAACAGCAAAGAGAAGGTCGCTGTTTCTGGTAACAGAAAAATAATTTAAGAAAGTTTGCATTATCCAGAAATCCACTATTTCTAATATACCTCCTCCTTTCACAATATTTGAGAACCTCGTTGCTGAGACAAAGTTATATTACAGCCAGTTTAAAATTATGTATTTTCCAGGAGCAAGTGATCGTACCTGACCGGTGTCTGCATCTTGGTCTTCACCATTTAGGTTGTCGACCGGCTCACACTGCAACTACAAGATGCACAACAACTGGTTTCATTCAGATCTGTGTCTCAAACTCAGGTGTTGGAACTTGCAGCAACGTTCCTAAAACAACTTGCTCCACCGTAGGGAAAGAAATTGCAGTGGAACGCTGTGGATCCATGAGAGAAATACCAATTCTGACGTCACCACCATTATTAGAAACAACAACGCTACTTCAAGAAACCCCACAAGAAGCTTCTCTTGAGTTGAAAGGAGATGAAAACTTCGTCCATATCCCAGAAAGTTCTATTTTCTCTCCATTCTAAGAACGGAGACAGTGTTGTCAAATATATCCTCAGGTGGTTGTTTTGGCATTGAGTTCATTAAAGTTATTCAAGGGTTTTTTCCGCAGGTGTAAAGAGAATGACAATTTATTAACAAAAGAGAACAAACAAATACAAGCAGGGGGGCACCCCGGACATCTTTCACCTGTCCTAGGGCGCGACCCCGCATGAAAGGTTCGTAGCCTACTGCACTACTTCACCAACACATCACACACACAAAACAAGAAGAACAAAAAAGAACGGCAGGGGAATACAAACAAAACGTCACACCAAACCATCCGAGTCCACCCAAACAAAACTTGACGACATTTAGAAATTACCTTTCTGGAGGAATATATAGGTTCTGTATATCTTTAAAAGGACATAGCTCCTCACCCTGAATCACCCCCTCCCCCCTAAAATTATTCCGACTCCGAATACAGCGCGGTGCAAAACGAAGAACCCAGAATTTGTAGCCCATAACCGAGGTACAACAAGACTCCAAGTACATCTCATATGATGAAAAGGTTCGGAGATTAGAGATCCATGCCCCTAGACACGGAACTGTCGGAGTTTGATAAGACATAATAACAAATGTTTTCTTATCTTTGTGTTAAAGGATATGTGAGTATACCTTCTCTGATCCCTTTAGATTGTATGTTTCGCGAAACATAACACTTAAAGTTTAAACAAAAAGGGCAGAAACGGGGCAATCTAGCTATCCATCACTTTTTTCACCTAATAGGCTTGAAGACCCGGTGAAAATGCGTTACTTCGTTGCCCCGCTATTCAGAAATACTTGATTTTCGTATAGTGGACTTTCCCTGTCGGATTTGTGGTACCACTATGCGTTTGCACCTTGCGTTGCTTGACGAAAACGAGTATTCACGCAGTGAGCAGGGTTCACCAAGCTAATCTCTGGCCACTCAAAAGCCGCGTTTGTATCGAGATTCGAATTTTCCGCGTGATAGTAGAACTTCGTGTTGGGAGGACGGCCGTAGATATTCTGAACGTCATACCAAAGCATATAGTGCGACATAAAAAATCCCTTAACACAATCCAAATAATTCGGTGTATTCAATTGAATGATGCAACAATTTTTTTTTTTTTTTAGTTAAACTTTAAGAAAGTATGTGTCGAAACTCAACAGTTAGAAGGATCATAAGAGATAGAGGCTACTATGAAAAAGGTGTCGTGAGTCCTAATCCTATATTTCAAAAAATACTGAAAATGTGGGACAAATTAAAGATTACCAGATTGGTACGCTTGTCTACTATGATAGAACGGAATTCGGCCAAATGTGTTTTCTGGTTTGTATGGCACTTCGCCTTCCGGTCATGTGCCATATACTGATCACTTTTCCGTCAGTCGGTCGGTCAGTCGGTTGGTCCGGTGATCGCGAGTTCGGGTAGACGAAGAAACTTGTCAGGCATATCTTGGACCCGACCAAACTGACTTGAAAATAGTCACTTCCCCGATTTGACCATCGTGGGGGAGTGGAGGGAGGGGGAATCTGGAATATTGAGGCATGCGTAACTTTCGAACGGGTGATCAGATCTGAATGAAACTTGTAAGTGGAAAGAACACATGCCTAACATGAGGCAGGAGAACACGCATTAGGCCTTACTTGACGAAGCCAGATCGTATCGAAGCTCTGTGAAGGGAGTTTGAGGGGGTTTCCTGGAATGCCAGTGATCGCGAGTTAGAATAATTCCAGGGAAAACGGAAAGAGCAAGCAAAGAACCTGATTACTTTTTTGACATAACCTGATCTGATCTGGGTACTATGGGGGGAGCTGAAGAGGGGGTCCCGGAATTCCGGTTGTCACAAGTTAAGGTACTACCGGATGTGCTAGGACGATGAATCTTGGCAGGCATATCACGGACCCGAACATTGACTTAAGTATAGTCATTTCCTCTATCCGACCATCGTGTGGGGGGGGAGTATGGAGGGGAATCGCTTTTCACAGTTGCTAATTTTCAACGTATCCCTGTTCTGCATATTTCCTACTTTGATCTTGTTACAATCATTTCATCGTACGATGCTCTGAAAGCTGAAATAGACTCTTTTCGCCTGCTTGTGACTAATGCCTTGCCCAAGCCCTCCGGCGAGCCAAGTCAGTCCACTATCGTATCTGACCCGCCTCCTACTACTATGGGCGTCCCTATCATACCGCTGCCTACGCTATCTAGTGGTGGTAATGGAAGCAGCTCTAACGAAGATGGTGGGGGCATCCCATCTGCAGCCCCTTCTTATCGTGATCTTGTAAGAAAAAGGCCGCCCTCAACAGAATCATAACAACAACCCGAAGAATCAGAAGGGAAATGGTGGTAGCGGAAGTAGCGGCCGGCTGCAGAAAAATATTGGAAGCTCTTTTAGAGCTAATTCAAGTTTGAAATCTGTCGCCGTAATCCGCACGTCTAAAATCTTCGTAACGCGGTTTGCTCCAAATACGGCTGCCATAGAATGTCAAGTGAAGGATGAGCCCCTGCAAACGAAATAAGACAGCTACTGCTCTTTCAAATTGGAATTGCCAAGCCTATATTTGGATAGAGTTCTAACTCCACGGTTCTGGCCTGCTGGCATTCTATTCCGCAAGTTTTATGAAAACCGAATCCTGAGGAACGAGTTTCTCGCAGTGGTTCAGTCAGCGAACACCCTGATACCAAGAATAAATAAGGGAAGAATTGAGAAGACTTGAATCATGGGACGTTGTTTTCTTACCGATTCTCAAGTAGCGGGGGTGGAGCCTATTCGGCGCCTGTTCGACACAGAGTAATTATTGGCGCTATTTCTTCTGATCGCCGTTCTTCGCGTCAAGAAAGTGTGCCAAATTCAAATTTAACAGAAAGAGGACGAAATTTTGCTCTTCTCCACTGCAGCTACCACTAGTTTAAAAGACTAGGTAAGGGGCGAAAGTACAGTGAGATGATAGAAGTCTGGCAATCCTACATTGAAGGATGACGAAAATAAAGGCAGAAAAGGGCTTTGGACCGAACACTTTAAGTTTAAAGAAGGAAGGGACATGCTTCCAAATATTTTTACTCTAGGCTTAGAAAGTCAGTTAGAATATCCGTCTATGGAGAAGTGGGAAGAAAGATTTCCTTTTTTTTTCACACAAGAACATTCATGTAATATCCATGGCAGATACTTAGTGATGAAAAAAAGACTGCTAATAGGATAGATAGTGAAACATTTAGCCAACTACCCGAGATAATGATATACATTTTGGCCAAAAATAATAAGTTGTTGTCTCAAATGTAGACGTTTTGAATGATACCGTACAATTATCAGTTTCAGTAATCAATTAAAGTTTAAAATTAGGAAATCCTTCAACCCAATTGTTTTTGGCAACTAACCGAGAAATGTTATGAACTGAATTTTGTGTACAGTGTACGTACAACTTAAAAAACAAAACATAAAAACTCTTTGAGTACAGTTCTCCAGCTATGCCCAAATTCAAATTTGAATGATGCAAAAACATGATAATGAAAAAAAACGATGACGAAAAGGCGATAACAAATTTAGGCAGAAGTAAAGTGCAATTATCCGAGATAATGATATACATTTTTGACCAAGAATAATAATTTGTTATCACAAATTGATACGTCTTGAAAGATATCTGACACTCAGTAATCATTAGTTTAAAGTTAGGACTTTATAGCCTACTGTTTTTCGCAGCTACACGAGAGTACAACTTAAAAACAAAATATAGTAACTCATTGATAGATTTCGACAGCTAAATACCTTAAATTGTCCAACCTTTTCTAGAAGTGATTCTTTACAGTCCTGAGAAGACCACAATAAAATTACAAATGTTCACACAGATCCTACTGAATCTGAACTAAATGCATGCAGGTTAGGTCTACGCTTCAACGTTCAAGTTGCTTATTTGCTCCCCTGAGTCATCAAATACCGCATTCCCTTGGGATTCACCGTCTTTGTTAGGGGCGTGATAACATAATTATGTTGCGAGAGCAACACTTTGGTTTTGTCGTGTTTTTTTTTTTGTTTTTTTCCTAGTACCCCGATTTGCGCTTATTCTCAGAAAGTGACAAGGGTCTAACCTGTGCGGTTTTTACGGAAAGTCTGGACCTTAGGCCGGATTGATGAATATGACATTACATTTTGGAAAGCTCCGTAGAACTCTTGCCTGGGGCCAAAAAGGATGGTTTTGCTTGCTTGTAATTGAGCCACAGCCTTCAGTAAGCGAACTAAATTGGAGCTGTATAGCCTATGTCAGAGAGGACTATCTGAAGTTATGCAGCCAAGCTTTCGTTTCATCAAACCATGTTTCTGCTTTCGAGTGGAAAGCTGCTTTCTAGCAGGCAAGCAGACAAGCACCAATTATATGCCCAATATTTGCGGCAGTTCCCTGGCCCAACAGCCAATACATCTTCTTTGAGTGATAAATATAAAAATTTACAGAATCAAAAAAGTGTCATTTTCACACGGGTCCGAAAGTGCTGCCATCTATTTTTTCTACCCGTTTCTGTGCGTGATTTCAGCTGAGTTTATGATTCCATTTCTTACACCAGGGCGTGAGGAAATTAAACGAAATTAGATGGGCCTCTTAAACTTTAAAAGTTCTCTCACTGCTGAAGAAATTTGAGCTTATCCTTTGCTCCTTTCTAAGTGGTGAAATTAGAAATTTGGCCTACAGCAAAAAAAGTAACTTTTGGAACTAATACAGATAAAAAGAAATTCCAACGGCAGTCGGTAGACCTTGATGAGCTGATCAAAGTATATGCCATCTGTTTTTTAGTACAAAAATTCCTTCATGAGATACAACAGTTTGAAAGTTGGGAGGGGTTGACAACTTCAGTAGTGAGGTACACACTGAAACCAAAATTAGGCCGATCCCAATCGTGAGACATGTAGGGTACTTGAAAGCAAAAGTCGGCTGTTTGACCATAATCATCTTCGACGATAAGGGGTTAGCAATGGTGGTAGTTGGCGTACCTATTAATCCTATTATTTCTTTCCTATATATTTGATCGCGAGAACATATTTAGTACCATGTCTATGAAGGAGAGATGGACTTCTAAGTATGAATCGGTTGCTATAAGGGGTTCATGAGGGGCTAGAAACTTGTGAAAATTGATGCACATTTTTTTATCTCTATAAATCAGAGGGTAAGAAAATTAGTCTCCTTGGTCTATCACTGTAACATGGAGTTAAGTCTTTGAGGGGTTGACAATTTTAGTGGTAGGGTACAAACTCAAACAAAGAATAGGTGGAACCCAATTGTGAGACATGTCAGGGACTTTTAACTCTTGTAAGTAACAATAGGCTTTTACACCATAATCATCTTCTGCGGTGAGAGTTTTCCGACCGTGTTAACGCAACGGATACAAATGATAATGTAAAATTACGACATAGTTTCGAAGTAAGTAGCGGAGTGGCTAGTAGATAATGTTCCAAGTTTTCACCAGTCACGATATCGGCGATTGAAAAGGATAAACTGGCTGCAAAATCAATTTAGTCCCTACTTCCGATATTCTGTTGTTGTTTTTTTACTTGTAAGCAAAAAATGACTCTTAGACCATAATCATTTTCGGCGATGAAGGGCTTGTAACTTTTGCTAGTTGGTCTACCTATTAATCCTCTTCTTTTTTTCTGGTGTATTTGAATTGAAAACAATTTGATACTATGTCTATAACGGGGAGATTGACTTGTAAGTAGGAATCAGTTGCTAGAAGGGGTTCATAAGGGGCTAGAAGATAGTGCAAATTGGTGCATAGTTTACCTGATCTCTTTAAATCTGAGGGTAAGAAAATGAGTCTCCATGGTCTATCACTGTAACTTGTCTTTGAGGGGTTGACAACTTTAATGGTAGAATAAACACTCAAACAAAGAATAGGCGGAACCCAACTGTGAGACAAGTCCCTCTAACAGTCGGCGATTACACCATGATCATCCTCCGGACTTCCAACTTTTCATAGTATGTGTCCCTATTTTGTTTTCGATGTTTTTGATGATAAGAAAAGTTGGGTTCATGTCGTCGTTCAAGAATCGGTTGCTAAGCATTGCCATTTTCATGGATGCTACAATAGCCTATGGTGATGGTCTTTCACTGTAACCTAGAATTAAGTGTTCGCAACGGATACAAATGATAATGTAAAACAGCGGTATATGTTACGCAATAATTAGTAGAGGTATTTTGGACTAAAAAGCTATGGATATCTTTATAATGTGTATTGGGTTGTATTAGATAATGTTCCAAGTTTCCACCAGTCACGATGTCTACGATTGAAAAGGATAGTTCAACTGGCTGGAAAGTCAACTTAGTCCCTTCTTCCTGTGTTCTGTTTTTTTTTTTTTCAACGCTGAGGGATAACCATGTGATTACAGATTGTACCATCAGTTCAGAAAAACATTCTTCATGGATTGGAACATACCATTTTGAAAAACTCGATCGGTTGACAAATGCAGTCAACACTTTAGTCGGCGAAGCCGAACAACACTTCACGTTGCCCAGGCAACTTAGGTCTAGTATTCATATTGCAAATCTAACCCGGGATTGAAAAGTAGTCTTCATTCATATAATCCTCAGAATTAGCACTGTTTAAACTTCCCACCTTTTCTGACTGCTTCATCACTTTTGCTCTGGTGGTAACACTTAATACTGCAAGAGGCAACCCGCGAAGCTCCACCCAGGCTCCACCCCCGATACACAAGATCGGAGAAAAAGAGATCTAGGATGCTGATATCGAGGTTATGTGAGTTCTCAATTCTTCCCCTATTTATTCTTGCTGATACCTCATAATGCCGCTCAGGATCGCTAGTTACAATTGCTGCTCTGCGCGCCTTCGGACTCAGCAGATAGTGTCATTGTGTGAAACTCATGATTTACTCTTCGTCCAAGAGACTATGCTACTGCCACTTAATTTTAGTACTCTGAAAAATCTACACCCAAACTTTATTACTTCATCGAAATCCCCTCTTCCCTGTGATTCGCACATCATCCAAGGCCATCCCTCCAGGGGACTCTGCATGATGCGGTATAGATCGCTTGCAGCTAACGTTCACCCTTTGGATGTCAATGATAATCGACTTCAAGTGCTGCATATCAAGACTGATAAAAGAAACATGTTATTCTTCAATGTATAAATGCCAGTATGTCAAGCTGATAATGTTCCAGAATTTCCTGTAAGTCTAGCTAACATCATTGGTTTCTGCAACAGCCAGGATGATATTCATATGATTTTGATTGCAGGTGATTTGAACTCGAATATACTGAAGAAAACCCTACTTCACGATGAGCTCTGTGATCTTTGTGAAGAAAATAGCATGCATTTTGTGGATAGTCTTTTCTTACCGTCTGACAGTTTTACATTCCTAAGTAAGTCATGTGCTGCTAGATCATGGCTTGATCACTACTTAGTATCAGATTCGCTAACCTTTAATATCACCGAGTTTAGAGTGTTGTATGATGGGCTGGGATCAGATCATGTACCTTTATCTTGTGCTTTAAATGTAAATTGCGCATCTAGCTCTGTAGCTGATCATAGCACGAGTAGGCTACGCCTCACACAAACAAGCTTCTGTGGAATCATGCAGGTAGAGCTGAGTTGCTCAACTATAGTGACCCTGAGCTAACTAGTCGTCCAGAACGTCTGTCTATCTGTAAGTCGCATAGAAGTGGAGTTCTAGACCTGTATAGTTCGATATGCCTGATAATGATTCTAGCTGCCAAGGCAGCTATTCCTTCAGTACAGTCAAAAAGTGTGCGAATGAAATTTATACTGCCGGGTTGATCTCGATTTGTGAAGCCTGTATAAGATGCTGCCCGATACTAGTTCGTGCAGTAGGTCAGGGAAGGTTCCACCTCTGACAGTTTTCTTGACCTGACCCGCCGTATATGGAAATCTCGTTTTAAGAATACTCTAAATTGGGTGAATTCACAGGAGACTGCTATTCCGGCCAACCAATTGGCTGCAAACTTTTACAATAAAAGTTTTAGTGCTTTTTGGACGGAAGTTACTGCATCTAAACGTAACGCTAATTCTCTTCCGCCTGTTGTTGACGGAAAAAGTTCCCCTGATTCGATTTGCCTATTTTGGAAGGATTACTTTGAGAAAACTTTCAATTCTGTGGGTAATTCTGCATTCATTCTGATTGCAATATACCTAGAACAGAAGTGAACGATTTCTCAGTCGCACAGGTGCGGCTTGCAATTCGTAAATTAAAACCAAATTGTTCAGGTGGGCTTGATAATATATCGTCTAACCACTTGAGACTTTGTGCTAACGTCGTCTCACCTTACCTTGCGATTATTTTTTCTCTGCTGGTTAACCATGGTATTCTTCGTAATTCACTGATGGCTGTTACTCTAGTTCCTATACAGAAAAGTTGTCTTCGTGATTCGACCCGAGCTGATAACTTCCGTCCAATTGCCTTAACATCAACAATGTCTAAAGTGCTGGAACATTTGATTCTTGCACGTATAGATATTTACCTAATTATTATTATTATTTATTTGAATCCTTCAAAACTGAAGAGTAATGTATAAAAAGGAACAACAACATGTCAGTCAAACTCACACTCACGTACATACTAATAAACAGCTGACCGTTAAAGACAAATTAGCCTACTAAATATACAATGAAGTACATGAAAACAAAACAAAAAACGAAGCTCAAAATAAACAAACTAAGCAGGGGACTTTTTTGTGAAAAAAGGAAAAAGGTTGTGATGAAGAAGAATGTTGTCAGCCTTTTTATGAAAGATCTGAATTATACTATTTAAAGTTTCCAAAGGATTCTTCACTTGAAAATTCGAAGTTAGGAAAGAGTTACTCGCAGAAATCGGGAAGCCAAGAAGCAATTTAGAGAATTTATAATAAGTAACTTTTAGCGCAGAAAGTTCAGAAGGACGGAAAGAAGAAAAGAAAGCAGACGGAAAAAGAATGTGAGGAAGTGCAAGAGCCGTATAAATAGAATCAAGAACATCTCTGCGATACATCCCTCGTAAACGAATAACAGCACCGAATGCTCTTCTTATTTTATCTTGCACACGATGCAAGAAGTAATAGAAGAAACGCACTTAATACAGCTGTTTAAAAGAGGAATTTGGAGAAAAGTAAGCAATTACTAATATAACTGTAATACTTGTAGGTTCGGCGATACACAAACATTTTCTTTTATAATTCTTCAATTGTAACATAATTAAATTGTTTAAAAAATGATTTATTGAGGGTAGCACCAGACAAAATGAAGATTTTGCACTTCGAAACACCAACATTGACGCCCTCTAGGTAACTTTTACAGTATGATTTTCTTGATCTTGTGCTTCAAAGTTGGAAATATAGATAGCTTCTACCTCGTGTAATGCCTACTGAAAACAAATGATTTTCTTTACATCTTACTTTTCTCAATCGAGAGAAATACATTTATAAAAATATTTACCTAATAAATGATGAACATTGCAGAAGCGATCCAGCGTTTTTAAAAGGATTAAATCTAACAACGTTTCAATTATACTAAGGATACCGCAATACAAGTATAATGAACTGCAAACGTATACGAAAAATAATAATATCAAAAGAAATGGAAGAAAGAAAAATTCAATAACAAATAGTATTATGAATCACCTTAATAAGAATATTTTGCTATCTGAAGATTTAATTAATATTCTGCGTAGAGACGAAAGGATCCATAATAAGAATAGACCATCCGACTCTAAGCCAGAACCGAAATTAAGAACAATTCTGGAAGATGAGATAAACAAAGTAATATCACTATTACAAAAATAAAACAAGAGAAAACAAAAATAAAAGAAAAAGATACAAGTGAATTGAAAAGATTTTTAAAAACCAAAAAACCTATCAATTACCGGAAACGGAGATGAAGTACTAAAAATGGGTTAGAGAATACTATAAGAATAATATTAAAAAACATGAGGAATCTATAAAGAAAAATAGAAAATATATAAGAAATCAAGTAGAAAGGAGTGATGAGAATAAAGACAAAGTAATCGATATATCCAATCTCTTTATAAATAAGAAAGAAATGAAAAATCAATTCCTGATTATTTGCATAGAATGGAAGAAGAACAACAACCTAATATTTTTAGCAGTGAAAACATGTATACTGTAAACGTTTCAATTCAAGGTAATGGAGTTGATGAGTATACTCTTATTGAATTTACTTTCGCAGATTTACAACGAAGAATGCATGAAAGTTATCAGTATAGAGTTCAGTTTGTAACTCAGGTTATTTTTTATCGACAGGAATATGATGAAGAAGTAGAAGTATGTTGCAATAGTACTTCCTGAATTCCAAATAGAAATAGTGTACTTTTGCATAGTCATCTAGATAATAATACAAAGAGACTTAGTTCTTTAAGTAATACCCCTGAATCAGGCCTACAATTCAGTCAATACGAAAGAACTGAATATAGGATGACTCGAATAGAATCCTACACGGGAGGAACATTAAAAACACTACCGGATTTCGTAAAAAATAAAAAAGCGTGTATAAATATAAAAATAATGATCAGAAGTGTTTCCTTTGGTCCATCTTAGCAAATCTATATCCAGCTAAGGATCATGTTGATAGACTATCAAATTATAAACAATATGAAAACAAATTTGATTTTAAAGGGATTACCAACTTCCCAATGGATACAAAAGGTATACACAAATTTGAAAACAGATATAACACTAAGATTTGCTTATTTCATATTGAAAAAGAGAAAATTATCAGAAGTCATATCCTAAAAACTACAGTTAATGGGAAAACAGCAAAACAGATCATTCATTTATTGTATTTCGATAATCATTATTTACTGGTAAGCGATCTGAGCAGATTAGTTGGTACTCAAATCTCTAAAAAGAAAACTAAAACATACCTCTGCACTTATTGTGGAAGGCATTTTAAGAAGGAAGAACAATCTGAAAAACATGAAAATAAAAACAATTGCGATGATCCTGATATAAGAATGCCTCCTGAAGGTTCAAGTATACAATATATAAATATAGCAAAACAAATGAAAGTACCTTAGTGCATAATAGCCGACTTTGTGTCTTATAATGAAGAATATAATCAAGTACAAGGAAAGAAAACAATAAAAGTGGCTGAACAAAAAACATTTGCACACGGTTTTCAGGTATGCTGTTCTTTTTATTCAAACCAGAACAAATACTATGAATATTTTTGCGAAGATGCTGCGGAACATTTTGTCTAAAACGGCTACAGAAGTATCAACAGAAATTGCAGACAAATATGAAAGCAGACAAAGAAACCACAGTTATACAAATATAGAAATTGCAGAAAAAAGGAATAAACTAATTAAAAAGACTTGTCATATCTGTAAAACCGAAATTACTGAAAATCCACACTTTGATCACGACCACATAAGCTCATGCTGAATGTAATATGAAATACAGGATTCCGAAGCATATCCCTGCAGTAATACATAATTTATCAAAATATGATTCCCACTTATTTGTTAGAGAATTGACACCTGATAACGGATTTTTTGAAAGTGCAGAAAGTTTCAAATCATTCTCAAAATCAATAAGTATTACGAAAACTGATATGGAAATAAAATATGAGATCCGGTTTATAGGTTCAATTAGATTCAAGGCTTCATCTTTAGAAAAACTATCAGGAAATTTAGCAAACTGTGATTGCAAAGTATCCTGTAATCATCTAAGAAAGAATTCCAACTCACATCTAACAGTTTCAAAAATGACGATGAATTCAAAGAAATAATTAAACAAGAGCTACGAGCTTATATTGCACTTGTTACGAGCAGGCGGTACAAGAAAGTAGATGGAGACGTCTCGAAGTACACCCGCCATCCAAAAATGCGGTTCGGTTTCACTCACTTCTGAGCAGTTCCGGCATAATCTCATATTATCTGCAGCATATGCGCATGACTGTTCAAACTTCCAAGTTTCAGCCCGATAAATCCACTCATTCTATCCCTAGACGTGCTACACCATTTCCAGTACTCCCTCCATCTTCCCCTACCGTGGTCGAATCTGGTTCGGACTCAAAAGTGGATCATCTAAAGCATCTGCTTTTATACCATCTATCAAGTTTCACTCGAATCTAATAATTTTTGGAAAATTTCGGTACCCCCCCCCCCCACCATTGGACCTCTGAATCCCCTCTTCCCCTCTATCAAGTTTTACTGAAATCGGAACATAGCTTATCTGCAAATTTTCAGTACCCCCCCCCCCCTACCTTGGCCGAATCAGGCCCGAACACCAAATAACAAATCTAGGCCGCACAAGCTCGGCACTGTCGAACTTGAATCTCATTCCGTTCACCTGTTTTGTTTTTGTGCATGTCAAAAATTTCCGACAGCAACTCCCCCAACCAGGGTCGCATACAGTTCGAAAGCATGTTTTACATGTCGAGGTCATAGATTCTTATCACCCATTAAGTTTCACTCGAATCAGACCTCTCGTTCGCAATTTGCAGCAGTTTCAATCTTTCCCTTCCCTCGCTCCGCCCAAGATGCTGCCTGCAAAGTTTCGTTCTCTTAGTACATCTGGAACTATTCTAAAACGCGACTACCAGAATTCTAGGTAACCCCCTCCAACCCCCAACCCCCCCCCCCAGAGCCCCGAAACCATCTGGCTCCGTCAATTTCATATATAGGCCTAATGCATTTTCTCACAATTAAGTTCCATCCTTCTTGCTTCAAGTTTATTTCGTTTTCCGCCCCCCCCCCCATCCCCCTCAGGTATCGGACCCGATTCAGATTTTACACCGAACATCTGAGCCGATTCTTTCGAACTGACGAGTTTCATTCAAATCCGATCACCAGTTCAAAAGTTATGCATGCCACTAGATTCCAGATCCCCATCCATCCACTCCCCCCACGATGGTCGGATCGGAGAAACGACTATTCTCAAGTCAATCTGTTCTGATCCCTGACATACCTGCCAAGTTCCATCGTTCTAGCACATCAGGAAGTACGCCGAACTCGCGGGATCACTAGAAGTCCGCCCCCTACCCCCCCCCTCCCCACAGTGTCTGAATCCGGTACAGTTATGTCAATGACGTATCTAGGACTTACGCTTTTTCTTCCCACCAAGTTTCATCTCGATCCCTCCACTCTAAGGGTTTGTCAAGATTTCTGGTTCCCTCCACCAGCTCCCCCCACCCCCAGTGTCATCGGATCCGGTCCAGATTTAAAGTGGGACGTCTGAGACACGATTGTCATCCTAAATATCAACTTTCATCAAGTTCCGATCACCCGTTCGCAAGTTAGAAATATGTTTATTTTGGCTTCCACATCCGTCCACCCCCCCCCCCCCCCCTCCACCCCCCTCCCAGATGATCGGATCGGGGAAGTTACTATTTCCTATTTAATCTGGTCGGTCCTTGGCATGCTTGCAAATTTTCATTTTCCTAGCACATCAGGAAGCATCGAACTCGCGGGATCAGTAGGAATTCGGACCCCCCCCCCCCCAACTCCCCCAAAGTGAGCGGATCCATTCCGGTTATGTCAGTCAGGTATCTAGGAATTGTGCTTGTTCTTTCCATCAAGTTTCATCCGGATCTCTCTACTCTAAGCGTTTTCAAGATTACCGGTTTCCCCCTCCAGCTCCCCCCAATATCACCGGATCCGGTTTAGATTTAAAACAGAACGTCTGAGACACGAGGTCCTTCCATATATTAAGTTTCGTTAAGATTCGATCACCCGTTAGTAAGCTAAAAATATATAATTTTTCCTATTTTTTCCGGATTACCCCTCCCTCCACTCCCCTCAAGATGGTCGGATCAGGGAAGCGATTATTTCTACTTTAATATAATTTAATATTCTCGGATGTTGTTGAGAATTTAGAAATGTTTCTATACATAATTATGATCTGGATCCACTTCATTACTAGTAAGTAAGTAAGTAATTTATTTATGACCTGTCATTCTGAAAAGGCAGAGTAAATGAAGAAAATAAAAAACACAAAACACATAAACACGCAGAAAAAGACACTTAATTTTCAATCTTCGGTCAGGAAACAGTGGACGTCGTCGTTGGATGGGCCCTGTTGTCCATGATTTTGGAAAGCGATGAGGAAACATCCAAAAGGGTCACACTTGCATCTTGAATTTTGAATTTCTCCGTCAATGTATGGTTATGACATAATTTCGACAAGTGGAGCAGGTGCTTCGCATATTTAAAATAACATGATCTCATCTTTTTAATCTCCTTCTTTCCCAGAACATGAGTGACGCCAGAACGAAATAGTATGGAAGGAGCGCAGAAGGTGCTGTACAAGTTTCCCAATGCTTTACGATTATAACGCCCCCGGTTGGGGACGATGCGCCCGTAGGCACTACGGATTGATTTATAAACTTCTTGAACAACTGAAGAGCAAAGTTTTGACAATGAAGATTTGAACGTTATGCCGAGCCACCGTAAAGAGTCTGTTAATTTGACGATGAACGATCCGAGAGATACAGAAACTGTGGATGCATTCGAACCATTTGTCGAAGGGTTGAAATACAGGTACTCACATTTTGACAGGTTAACTTCAAGGCCAATTTTGAGAAGTTCCGACGACAGCTTACTTACGTTTTTGTGAGTGTGGATCGACTACGGCTTACTAAGAGCAAGTCGTCCGCGTAGGCTATGTAGCTGAAGGCATAGTCTTTATAGAAGTAAGCAGGATGCAAAGAATCGAGACAAGAAGATATAGCCGATCTGAAGATGTAGGGAGATAAGACTCCCCCTTGGCGAACACCAGTTCGGACAGGAATACTCTCTGACAAGCTACCTTGCCATTTGAACCTTACTAAATAATGACCACACCAAAATTTTAACAGATAGACAACAGAGAGATTTAAGCCAGAATTAATGAGAGAAAATAGGCTTAGAATGCGTTATATTGTCAAAAGCACCACCTATATTTATAGAAAATATGTGTATAGGAGACTTGTCGCGGTTAGCCTGTTTCATCATTTTTGTCAATATGAGATGAGCGTGCGCACAACTGGCGCTCGATCGGAATCCAAACTGCATTGAACCAAAGTGACATTTACCAACTATTTCTGGAAGAAGGACGTATTCCAGGATTTTGCTTATGGTACGAGAAACTGTAATTGGCCATATATTTGGCAAAGGTCCACGTCTTTCCCTCGCTTAATCACCGATATTAGAGTACCCAATAGGAAACTATTCGGAACCAAACCCTGTCATAAACAAATTTGAAATAGCAGCTGAAGGTGTTGTGTTAAAGCTGGACACTCAATATTGAAAAAATCGGCACTAAGGCCATTCGAATCTGTAGAACCAGTTCTTCTTAATTTTCGGAAAGCAATTTCGATGGAAGAACAAGTAACAGGAAGAACAGAAGGTTGAAATATTTTCCTTGGTAGGTATTTAAGAAGTAAATTTTCAAAGTGTTGCTGAATCTGTTTTTTGCAACCACTGAATAGACCACTGTAGTGGCTGGTCCAGTCAGCCATAGGTAGCGCGGAAGTAGGTATAGCTGAACCTTTATCTGTACGAAGGACCTTTTGCCACGCCTTTTTTTGTCGGTGGGAGCATCTAGGCCATTCAAACGAGCATTTTTAAGTGAAGATTTCCACAAGCAGTCCAAATTTGTAGCCAGAATTTTGCCGTGTTTTTTGCCTTCTTAACTTCAGGACTGACTTTCCAAATAGGTTTCCTTGTACCAACTCGAATTCTCTCAGTCGGTACAGCAATATCGGCTGCCAATTTCAAGCAATTTCAGTAGCTGACTGGCATTCACGGAGTCAGGTCGCATTGATAAACTCTGTGTGCATCAACGTTTGCTCGCCGGTGATTACATTTTGTAAATTGGAGTTCTGGATACCGTTGCTGAATACTGCGTTTTATCGAAGCTGGGGGGTAGTTAAACACCCCCCTTGCCAGTAAGTTTTTGCTTGTTGCCTCTTGACCATCAAAACAAGATGTCTATTGTCGTTGACGAGCTACTTTGTTTCTTGATCCACCGGATGGACTCTACACCGAAGGATATCGTAATAAAGCTTTGCGAGGACATGTACTCGCCTGAGGATGTTACTTCGAGCCGTAATAAGCTTTGCCAGGCCTTGTGTGCCAGTGATAGGGCAACGTTTTCTGACCAGCTGAATCCGACGCGGCGTGCTAAACGCCTAGCTTTGGAGGATATGTTCTCGATCCTATTGCAGTGTGACCGTAGTCACTTACCGGATTTTGTTGTTAAGGATTTGAATAGGCTTCCGCACGTTACTATTGCAAGCTGTGACCTAGCCGCTGTCATGGTTTCTAACTCGGTGCTCGAGAAAGAGTTGAGCTCTTTGAGAGCTGAAGTTATTCTGCTGCGCTCAGAAATTAAATCGCTCCCTAAGTCCCCTTGTGATTTACCTCAGAGCGAACGGGTTACTGCGGCCAGTAATTCATTTCAGAGCTGTGGACGCTGTGGTACAAGTGTTGGCGCGGCTGGGAGTGTTCTACTCTCGGCGGATGCGCGCCCGGCAACAAATGACGTCACAGCAATTAGCAATGAAGCGGATTCACGGCCAGTGAAAAACAACTCTGCGAAAGAGCTGCTCTCGGCGGATGTGCGCCCAGCTACAAACGACGTCATAGCAATTAGCAATGAGGCGGATTTACGGCCAGTGAATAAGAGCTTTGCGATAGTGGTAAGGAATGGACAGGCGAAGAAAAGTAAGCTTCCCCCAGGTACTGTTACGGCTAAGATAACTGTTGGTTCGAATACTAAGAACACGGCATTAAAGTCTGTACTACAAACAAAGGTGTCTCGTCTGTTTGTTAGCAGGTTTGTCCCTGAAACGGATCAGAAGTTTCTGAAAAATGAGCTCAGGAAGCGGCTGAAGTGTCGGGTGGAGTGTATTAAAATACAGTCTAATGCAGCGTTTACAAGTACAGGAAAACTTGAACCGAATCCGATCTTGGTCACAGGATTATGTTCGCACGCAGAGGGAAAAAATAAATTCTTCAAACCAGAAAATCTGACAAAATGAAATTCACTTGTCAACAAAGAAATGTTTTGATATCATTTATGACATTAGTATTGATGATTGCTGATCTTAAAAGCTAGCTAGACTTTTTTAGTAATTTTTTCCAGCGCCGCCGACAAGATTCCTTTCAAGTAGACTGGAATTCCTTTCATCATGAAAGGATTCCCGTCCCGCTAGACTTTTTTTCTACTCGTCTTCACGAACGGAATCCTTTCGAGTCGACCGGAATTCCTTTCTACTCGACGGGATTTCTTGTCCGTGTAAACGCTACTTAAGAGTCAAAATTGCGCTTCGTTTAAGCTAGTGGTGCCTGCGGCCATGCGTAGCATCGTGAATGCCCGGAATTTTGGCCCGCAGGCATAATCGTTCGTAATTTCTATGAACCGCGGGTTCCGGAACCGAACTAATGGCTTCAAATTTAAGAGCCGCATCACTGAATTGCCACTCATTTAAGCGGAACATTGCTGCTGTGAAGGCACTGTGTACAGATCATGATTTAGTTTTTCTCCAAGAAACTATGTTGTTTGATTTTGATCTTCCCCTTTTGAACTCAGTGGATCAAGATTTCTTAGCATATGTTGTGTGTGTTACAAAAGCGGGCGACGGCATACTCCGTGGACGGCCGAAGGGAGGGCTTGCCGTACTTTGTAGAAAAGTGTTTTGCTCATTTCTTTCTTTCCCGATACAGCCTGATGAAAGGCTACAGTCACTTTGTATTTCTATAGCTGGAGTTGAGTACCTTTTTGCTAATGTATATATGCCGGTATGCTCAAATGAGAACCTCCCGGAGTTTTCGATGTACCTGGGTAAGCTTCTGGCTTTAGCGAATGATTATGATAATGTGTGTTTCGTTGGAGATTTTAATGCTAATTCTTGTTCTGATACGGTTTTTAGCAAGGAGATCGCTGAGTATGCAGCGCTGAACCACCTTATTTTGTCTGATGTAGTGGCGCTGGAAGCTACGTCATTTACGTTCATGAGCCATACTGGTAGTACGTCTTGGCTGGACCGTATTTTGTGTTCACAAGCTGTTATCAAATATTAGGATACGTTACGACGTGATCGGGTCGGAGCATTTCCCGCTTGTATTTGAGTTTGTGTGCCCATTACCGCATACGTATAATTTGAGTTTTTCTTCCCCAAAGGTGGTTAATCCTCCGCGTATTAATTGGGAGAATGTAAGTGAGGCTCTCAACTCAACGTGTATCGGTGCCAAAAGCGGCAGAAAGAGTTGGAACAGCGATTGGCCCTGTTGCGATTGCCGAGTTATGGCGTGGACACTTCAGCGAAGTTTTTTCTTCGGTGGAATCGGATGTGAGTGGTCTGAGGCGTCAGGCCTTTATTGATTCCCAACTTAACCCTGGTGAGCAGGTGATATCCGTAGAGAGTATTTCTCGCGTGGTGTCTGGGCTTGCAGGTAGTAAGTCTGGTGGGCTTGATCGTATTACAGCTAACCACATTAAATTTGCCTGTCCGACTGTGACTTGCATGTTGTCTGTGTTATTTAATGGTTTTTTAAATCATCATTTTGTTCCGGAGGCTTTAACTGAAGTATGTCTTGTTCCCATACCGAAGACAAGTTCCGGTAATATGTCTGTAGTTTCGAATTACCGACCAATTGCACTGGCTGCAGTTGTGTCGAAGGTGTTCGAGAAGTGTTTGTACACTATTCTTGAACCCCAGCTTCGTTCTTCACATTACCAGTTTGGGTTTAAAGAAGAATCGACAACCGATTTTTGTGTTTTTATTTTACAGGCGGTGATCCAGTATTTCTGGATGTTTTCTAGCCCGGTGTTTGTGTGTTTTATTGACGCCATGGCCGCGTTCGACAGGGTTAACCGCGAGAAGCTTCTGAATAAGATGGTCTCGAGGGGTATTGACCCTAGGATAACTGGAACCCTAGCTGCTTGGTTTCAGACACAGCAGTCCCGAGTGAAGTGGAGTGGTGTATATAGCCAGCCATTCGCAGTGTTGAATGGGGTTCGCTAAGGAGGTTTGCTGTCTCCGTTATTGTATAACCTGTATGTTGATGATTTGAATTTGTTGTTGGCTAGAACTGGAGTTGGTTGCTTCATACAAGGGCTGTGTTTCAACAACCTTAGTTATGCTGACGACCTAGCCGTTCTTGCCCCAACAGTAGCAGCACTGAATAAGCTACTGGCGGTTTGTGATGAATTTGCTTTGATGCATGATGTCGTATTCAACACGAAGAAAACGCTGTGTATGGCATTCATTCCACGTGGTCTTCATCTGAAGATTATCCCAGATGCTGTACTATCTAGTTCAAAGATTCAAGTCGTCCAGCATTTCAAATACTTGGGTTTCACGTTTTCATCTTCGATGACTGCTGAAGCGCATGTTTCTTCCGCTTATGAGGTCTCTATCTATTAGAGCAAATATACTGATAAGGAGGTTTGGTAGTTGCGAGGCCCCGGTAAAGAGCTTTCTTTTCAGGGCTTACTGCACGCCACTTTACTGCCTTCCTCTTGCTTGTAATGTTAGTGTGAAATGTGAGAATTCTTTTCGGGTAATGTATAATAATTCGTTCCGGTGGCTTCACGGTCTTCCTTGGAATTGTAGTGCTTCGGGAATGTTTGTTGGTGAAGGGCTTCCATCTTTTGGTGAACTTCGGAGGCGGTCAATTCTTTCCCTTCAAACCAGGATCCTCCGATCCCCTAGCCCACTTCTTAGGATCCTTTGTGGGCCTCAGATGCGGCTTTCTCTGCCTGTATGGCTTGCGTGGACTCGTGAGTTGTATGCGGGGCTTTTGACAGGAGTAACGTAAGTGATCTGGTATTTACATTTGTTTGTTTGTTCAGTGTGTTTTTGTTATATTGTGGCCCATGTTGGCCTTATTTGAAACAAAATAAATAAATAACAATTAATATCAACGGACGAAGTAGTAGCTGCTATACCAGTCTGAAGAAGGTGAAAAGGAACTTTTAAAAGCGAGAGAAGATTAGTTAATGTAGAAATGTAGAGCACAGTATCTATACAATTCCAGTTACGCTTTTGGATCCGAGCTTTCTTGGGATTTGGACAACTGATTCGAGCAACAGGGACAACCAAACAGAAAGACAGAGTCAGATGGTAGTCCTCAATTTTCTCCTCATCAACCTCAACAATACCGTCAATGAGACTTGTTTCAACAATCAGATGATCAAGGTTGGAAAAATTAGCGCCACGATCATGTATATATGAAAAGGGTAGACACTTCTCAATGAGACTGTGAGCTACCGGTAGAGTGTCGAAAAATAAGTCAGTCCGTACAGAAGAAGCTAGAAGATCAGTGTTAATATCACCAACAAGAGCCCATTTCATTCCTTTCCTTGAAATGTCTGATAGAAGTGTTCTGATTTTCTGACAAGCTTTAGCAAATGAACTATGTGATGCAATGTTCCGCCGGTCGCAAGGTAAATATACATTAACAAGAACAATATTGTCCAACTGAACGGCAAGAGCATAACGCCCAGACTGGAACAGTTTTGGTGGTGCTGAACACCCGCTGGCTCGAAGAAAAATGGCCAACCCACCGGAAGGACGACCTCTAGTTTTCATTGCCGGCTGGATGAACACAAAGTGATCGGCGCAAACTTTCGCTACAAGGGGCGGATAGCAGATGCTCTTGAAGACAAAGAATGTCCGAGCTGCCTAGCAAATCATCAAGTAGAAGATCTTTGTCCTTTGTGCCATTTACATTTAATGACACACAGCGTAGTTTCTTTTCCTGAAAAACCATTATTTGCCAAGACCCACGGCGTTCCTCATAACGCTGCATCTGAGGCTAAAAGAGACATGACAGCCGTCACAATTGGCACACTTTGGAGGCAGTGAGCAAGGGGAGTCTTTGCTATAACTGTGGCAACCAGCATAAGCAAAGCGGAGAATCAGACGGATGCGGGCATTTGGCTACACCGTGGTTTGAGGATTGACAGCGAAAGCAGCGCTTGGGCATCCGGTGGAATTCCTGAACACGAAAAACTTCATACCCGATTTTTACTCCGATTTTCATAGCTGTAAGGAGACCAACTTGACTTTTGAACCCGATTTTGAAAGAATGAGAGCCCGAAATAGGCACGACTTCACAAGAATCAGGGTCTTCAAGGCGTCGGCCGTAATGGTGACTGGAACACTCCTGAACACTGGAACACTCGCAACAACCGCTGCATAAGAAGCACTTGAAGTGTGGACGATGAGACGATTTCTTTGAGTATTCGCTCTGACATAAGTAATCCCTTCGTTACCTTCAACGGTGTCAATGTGTTGCGTCCTGGATTCAATGTTAAGAAAATCCGATGGGATATTACTAACAACAACAGTTAGTCTGGGGCCCAAGTATCAAAATGTGAAAAGTAGCTTTCCCGTCGGGGGCAGCTGATCCGACGATGGATTCTAGGTAAATCGACCATGCTGATTTCGAATCTGGGCGGGATACTGGGATCAGACATGTGCTAAAGATGTTACGCACCAACACTCAAATTCGGATGTCTTGGCGTTCCATTTGATTTTTCTAAAGCGGAACGAAAACTATTATCAGCTAACTATAACGGTGTATCGCATTGTTTAATAGCTTTAACTGGGCCCCGCAAGTGAGAACCCCCTAGGCACCTTTTATTGTTCACAATTTGTACTGCAACTACTTTTGTGCTTTACCGGAATTGTGGTTCTACACAATAGTAGTCAGCAGTTTTCGTGTCTCCCACAATTGTTCAACAATTGTGGTGCCGAACTACAATTCTAAGATTAAGATATAAGCCAGGGTGTTCGCGCTAGTTGGGCAGTCTAAGTCTAAGTCTAAGTCGGAGTCTAAGTCGCAGTCTAAGTCGCAGTCTAAGTCGTAGTCTAAGTGGCAGTCCAAGTGTATACTGTGTTAGACCAAGTACGGTCGTTGGAATGGATTACCGGTCGTGAATTACATAGAAGATCTATCATTGTACAGTGTGGTGAGTGAATAAAACCATATATATATCTTATACTCTCTAGTACTGCGTTGTAGCCTCTAGACTAAGGAGAACCTGACTCGCCTCCTCGCTACCCATATAACTATATACCGAGGTACGGTATAACTGGTGGCAGCTTCGGTCTTTAGTTTTTTAGAAGTCTTCAACGTAGTAACAGAGTTTAACTTAGTTCTATTTAAGCAGTAGTAATGGCAGATGCCCCGTTGACAGATGCCCAGTGTAAGGCTGGACAATACCGTGTACATCAGGCAGAACTCGCCAACCAAGTCCCAGCTTACGACGGACTGACAGACATTGATCACTTTATTGCGACCAGTACACGCTTCATTGGTTTTGCTGCGATCAATTCGGTCAATGACCTGACGAATATATTGTACTTTCGGTTAAAGGGTGCTGCTTTAACCTACCTTGAGACCCTAGAAGGCGATACAAGTGTTACCACTCCCTTGGAATTACTTGAAAAATTCAGAGTAAGGTTTGTAGAGACGAGTGCGAAAGAGCGTCTGAAATTTGAGATTATTCAGCTTAGACCTAACGAGTCAATTCGTGATTTTGCGGATCGTGTCACTGTGTCTACTATACAGAAAATAGGTAAGGCTAATAACCCGCAGTTCATAGCAGCAGTGTTTGAGAATTTCAAACAAGGGCTAGGTGGAAGACTTCTTCGGCTCGTGTTAAGCAGAAGGTGTAATGATTTGGAGTCCGCGATAACGTTAATTGAACATGAAATGAAGATTGACGAAGTCGTTAAAGCAACCCAAAGGTTGACAGTGAGCGCAGTCACTGAGTCCACCGAACACCAGAGCGACCGCACTAGGACCCATATCACACCAGAGACCATACATCCATCAAGCACAGACACCCACACCACACACTCGATGAATCAATTTGCCTACGATTCCCCGTCACGTTCACCCAGACCCGTCAAAAGGACCGTGCATTTTGCCCGCTCCGAAGGAAACATGTTCAGGACGCAGAACAGAAGCGAGAATAACTCCCGGTACAGGGTTTTTCCTGCAACAAATTGGGTCATGTAGCGCGTGAATGCAGATCAGGTCGACAGACAATGGGCAGCCGAGCATCAAACAATTATCGATACGTACCGTATCGATACGGTGAAAAACCTGTTGGTTTCACACCTAGACAACAGCCCAGCGCATATGATGCCGGAGGATCCCGCTTCAAACCATATGATGGACGACAGCACCGGAATCAGCCTTTCCGGACACGATCATCGAGCAGGGACAGAGCAACGGAAAATCATGAAAACAGATCCGTCCAAAATACGGATTTAAACGCCAACGGTCGATTCTAGGGAGGCATAGAGTCGACCGTCATGTGGACAATCATTATAAGCCTCGGAATGTACATTTGAATGAAGTCCACAGCTATTCGGCAGATTCTTCTTCCCGCTTACCTATTCTTAGTGGATTTGCTATTCTGACAGCCCGGATTTCATGTCTGATCGACACCGGCGCAATGATTTCGTTATTGAATTGGAAGATATTTAATCGATTACCCAGAGATATACAAAAGCAGAGCAGGAGAACACAAAGCTCTCTGTCTAGTATCACTGGCCACAGGATCACGTCAGTCTGCGAAATTCGCCTACCCGTATGTTATGCTGGAAGAACCTTCTCGACGAAGTTTACGGTCTGCGAAGACATTGGCTATGATGCAGTTCTTGGAATGGATTTCCTCAGCGAAAATGGAATCCTGGTGGACGCACAGCGCAGAACGATCACCTGGAAAAAGAGAAAAGATAAGATGACGTATGAAGCAAAGCGCAACCTCCAGAACGAGCATAAGCCCCTAGATGACGCAACTTTCAGCCGAGAAGCCGAAGTCAACTCTATTGCAGATAACAGGAGTGTACACTTATCGGAACACAGCTCGATCAAGGCACAGGCAGAAGTACAGACGGACAAGAAACCGGACGAACCTAAACCGATGGATAATACCCTTACAGAAGCAAAAACATACAATCTGCGAGCTATTTGGAAAACCAAAATTGAACCCTGTACACACGAACGTATCCAAGTTAGCATAGATCTCGACCAGTCCCTTCAGGACAGGACTATCATTCTACAAGTATCAGGAATTCAAGATCAGTTGAAGGAAGGCTTAGAACTCGAAGATCAGATAATCGAATTTGCTGACGGTACAGCAAACCTCCTGATTTTCAACCCTGGTACTGAAACTATAGTCCTACCTAAGAAAACCCTCTTAGGGAAAGCAGAAATCATCACACAGCAAGATATTCAGCCATTTAAAGAAGAAATGCTCACACGTATAAATAACGTGACGAAACAAAAGGACGACTACCCCATGACAAGAAAGGAGTTCATCAACCAGTTCAAATTGGATCATATTAAGGACCCTGCTTTGAAAAATAAGATCACGGACATACTTTGGTCCTACAGAGACGTTTTTTCAACCAGCGACGAAGATTTTGGCAGAACCGATCTTCTCGAGATGACCATTGAAACAGAGGGAGGCCCAGTTTCAAGCGCCCCCTACAGAACACCGTGGCACCTTCGACCATGGCTCCGAGAGCACATCGATAAACTACTTAGACAAGGCATTATAGTACCCACAGACAGCGCATTCGCATCACCCATCGTACTTGTGAAGAAGAAGTCTGGCGACTACAGGATGTGCGTAGACTACCGCAAGCTGAATTCCATAACAAGGAAAAGCCAGTTTCGCATCCCACGATTGGACGATTGCTTGGACGCAATTTCAAGCAAAGCGCGATATTTTACAAGCACGGATCTAAACTCCGCCTATCATCAGATCCCTATCAAAAAGAGCGATCAAGGGATCACTGCTTTCCTAACACCCGATGGAACCCAGTACTGCTACACGGTTATGCCGTTTGGCATGTCTAATTCACCCAGTTGGTTTCAAAGGCTCATGCACATGGTATTTGGCGATAAGATGTACAAGTCTATAATAGCCTATTTGGATGACGTCATCACATACAGCGAGACGGAAGCCGAACACTTTGAACATCTCCATACCCTCTTCTCAAGATTCAGGAGTGCCAAACTCAAGCTACGCGCTAGCAAATGCGAAATAATGAAGGAGTCGATCAAATTTTTGGGATTCATCGTGGAACACGGGAGAATAAAAGTCGATCCCGAGAAGACGTCAGCTATCAAGGACATAAAGGAGCCACGCAACTTAAAGGAACTGCGATCTGTGATCGGGATGTTTTCCTTTTTTCGTAAATTCATTAAGGACTTTTCCACCCACTGCAGACCCCTCACTGTTCTAACACAGAAAAGTAACCAACCGTTTCGGTTCACCCCAGAAGCCGGCAAGGCCTTGGAATTTCTGAAGAACGAACTGATGAAACAACCAATTTTGGCCTTACCTGATTTATCACGACGTTTCATACTGCAGACAGACGCAAGTTCTTATGGCATTGGCAGTATTTTGATTCAACAAGCAGCTGATGGCAAAGAGCACATTGTTGCATACGCCAGCAAAGCGTTGACCAAAGCCGAGCAGAACTGGAGTGCTGTGGAAAGAGAACTATTTGCAATAGTATACTTTACAAATTACTTCAGAGCCTACTTGCTTGGTCGTAATTTCGAGCTACGAACAGATGCTAGATCACTCCAGTACATACAGACGGTGAAAGAACCTGCACCACGACTGATGCGACAAATATGGAAACTACAGGAATACGATTTTGACATTAAGTACGTAAAGGGCAAGACCAATGTCGTAGCCGATTTCCTATCGAGAAATCATGAAATCAACAACTTCGTCTCTACGGGAATCTTAGATCCAGAGAACATGGCACGATATCAACAGAAGGATGAATTGTGCGAAGCACTTCGAAGATACTTCGTCGAAAGTGAACCACTACCCCTTCACTTACTCCACTATACCAGAGAAATTGATAATTTCGTATACGACGAAGGAAAGAAGTTGGAATGCCGTATTGTTTGCCCGACGCAACATTACAGGAAAAAGGATGTCAGAATCGTACCCGTGGTACCCGAAGGTCTTTATGGCGAAGTGCTGAGATACATGCACGCGACAGTGTCAGCTCATCTAGGAATAACCAAAACTTTCGCCGCACTCAGAGACTCGTACTACATGCCTGGGATGCTACATAAAGTCAAAACGTTCATTTCGGATTGCACTGAATGCAACAGACGGAAAGCCCCGCCTACACACCCTCACGCACCCCTTGGAGAAGTTCCGGTAGCATCTGATGTACTCCAGGTCTTGAGTATTGACATTTTTGGTCAAGGTTTTCCAGTGACGGAAAACGGAAACCGATCAATTCTTACAGCGTGTTGTCACTTCAGCGGATTCCTTTTTGCCTATCCACTTAAGGACGAACGAGCTCAGACTATTTGCAAAGCGCTCACACATCTCTTTCTAACGTTTTCCACTCCTAGCATCTTATTATCCGACAGAGGTAGCGCCTTCCTAGCGTCACTCACGGAAGAATTTATGAAAACGTTAAAAGTCGCTAGATGGCGCACCAGTGCGTATCGGCCCCAGGCGAATAGTTTGATTGAGCGTAGACATCGCGATATGGCGAATATTATGAGTATTCTAGTCACGAATGACAGACTTACCTGGGATGAACAACTTCCTTTCGTCTGTCACGCATTGAATACAGCATGGTCGGAAACACGTCGAGAGACAGCCCACTTCCTTATGTTTGGACGCGACCCAAGCCCGTGTGAGGAAATTATAGAGTCTCGAACCCACTTCACGTCTCCCGAGACCTATAAAAAGGAGTTTATTACTCGAATGCAGTCACCGTACACAGAAGTAAAAAAACAGCTTATTCGATCCAAAACTACGCAAAAGGAGAAACATGACGAACAGTTTGCGAAAAACTATAGAAAATACGAAGTTGGAGACCTAGTATGGTTAAAGAACGAGTACACAGGAGCTGTCAAGAAATTAGCTGACAAGTATACAGGACCCTGGAGGATCCTAGAATGTTTCAGTAACGATCTGACGTACAGACTCAAAAACATAGAGACTAGAAGGGAAACAATAGCACATATGAACAGGCTCAAGGCGGGAAAAATGGCTTCCCCTTGGCAGAGCGTACCACTTTCAGACTCAGAAGACGAGTCAGAACAAGAGGAGCTGTATCTTGACCCTATGAAGAACCCACTCTCTAAAGTCAGACCATTAAACTGGAAATACAGAGAAACGGACGACGACGAAA
This sequence comes from Branchinecta lynchi, assembly GCA_023053575.1. Taxonomy (NCBI): domain Eukaryota; kingdom Metazoa; phylum Arthropoda; class Branchiopoda; order Anostraca; family Branchinectidae; genus Branchinecta; species Branchinecta lynchi. Next base: position 33,024,504 of record JAKZAP010000003.1, read on the forward strand.
AAGAAGAACTGGACAGCTATCTACACTCAACCACGGAGGGGGCAGCCGGAGTCACAAACCCTGGAAGCCACCCCTCCCCTCCTAGCAGTGCAGCTTTAAATCCACAGGCTTCCCCTTGGAGCCCACCGGGTTCACCGAAGCTGTCGGAAGAAGAGAAAAACCCAGCAAAAGGTTTCTCCCCACGACACTGGTCAACCCCCTTCCCGATTACGAGATTAAAAGACGAAATTGGCACACCGGTTAGCCCCGTACCCGCAGAAATAGGGGATCAGCAACCCGTGTTTAGCCCAACGCAGAGGCAACAGCCCTTTCCAGGACCATCAAACAGAGAGATTCAATGGCCTGGAATCCCACCTGAAGCGCTCAGAAACATAACAGTATCAGAAGAATTCCTGCCTAGAGAGCAAAGATGGACTAGGTTCTTACCAGATCCACTAGTAGACCTTGGACTGAAAGATGATTCGGATCCATGGAGTCGCCGAAGCCCACGAAAGAAGATGTCCGACTCATCGGGCTCAAGTGGCAGTCCGCAGGCTGGGGCTGAGCAACGAAGGAACCTAAACGAAACAGATGAATTAGATCTTCCTCAACCAAGAGAAAGATTAGGTTCGCTCCCAAGCACCTTATTTAGCCGCGCCCCTAACCCAGCCAGGAAAACTACGGGGCCTACAGGTAAACAGTCTTTGGGCCTTGGTGTGCCCAAAACGACAGCTGCCGCGGAATCAAGGAGATTAACGTTACAAGGCAGAAGACATGCACAGCAGCAGCTGGAAAATTTCGACAGAGCGACGCTTCCTTCTGGGGACGAAAACGAACGGGACAGATCTGTAAGCGATCCGCCCTTCGTAACTAAATACGGAAGAGTATCCAAACCCCCGCAACGCTATGATGCGTTCAAGTTCAGGAACAAGAAGTAATTAAGCTCAGTACACACAGAACAGAGGTGTCAACGCCTCACGTCGCATGTTAGAGTATTACGACATAATACAATGAAAAAAAAACTATTATACGCTCGAAGAAACGGCGAAAAATTGGAAATTTCTTACCTCAAATTTTGGAAATCCAAACGTACTCAGCCACACCAAAGTTTGGATTACACTGCAAGCGCCGTGTTTACAGATAATTCACAGCGCGCTCCAAGACGCAAGGAACAGAGATGGCTCCGGAAAACTCTAATAGAGGAACGAAAAGCTCCGTCGGAAAAACATAAGAGACTCGGAAAGTATTTATAGAGCTCCTCTGTGGGGGATCACGATCGAGTCCCTAACATACGAGATCGTAATTATACATAGGAAATCTGATTGGTTATTTAAAGATACGAAGGATACAAACAATAAGAAAAAAGATAAAAATAAACTAATCAATTGTTATGATGGGAATGTTCAGCGACGCCTCCAGCGCCGCCTGAATCTGATATAACTCCACCGTTGACTGCTGAACCAACTGAACCAGTCGAAGGTGCTGACGCACCAGTTGGCGTAGTGCTTCATGTTGGTCCCGCAGGCGGCGGTTCCGGGCCCGCAGGGTATGAACCTGCATCAATAGCGGCCGGGTAGTAGGGTAATCGACCATCTAAGGAAAAATGAACCATTATAATAACACGGAAAATAAACATTTATCACTTTATTTTCGGTCTTATCCAATATAAATGTTTAATGTTCAAACTGTTTAGACCTGTAGAGGAATAATAGAATAGAAAGAAAAGATAAAAATAAGGGTTTGAGTTAAGAAGTCTAGGATATATAACTAGCAGGTTCTCTTCCTTGTGCACGTGGTGGAGAGTTGTTACTTATATGACACATGATGAGTTAAAAAGGGAAAATGAGAAAAAAATACCGACCTTTCTTAAATGATTATCCTTATTATCCTTCCTAATTTGCGACTAATCGGACGAAATCAGCCGCAAGCAGTTTAGTACCCGGAAGAACATATCAACCAATCAGAGCCTTTTCCAGGAGCATCCAGGATAACCATGCACTCGCTGACGCTTATGCTCCTAACGGGAGCGCTTGCAGCGATGGCTAGCGCGACTATCAAACATGGTGTACTTTTTCGGAGCAAGGGCAGTGCCCTTATGTCAACTCAAGCATGGAACGTTATTTTCCCGTTCAACCCCCAAGCTTTCCAAACCTTAAAGGACGAGATCACTCAATTAGAGGCAGTATTGGAAGGGGCCGTTTGTGGTCCCTCGTAGGCGCGATTAAAAACGCGTAAGGGAAGAAAAGTTGCGCGAGTCAAGGGGCAAGAAATGAGAAATGCTTGACAGGGCACAAGAAAAGCGGAAATGCAAACGAAAAAAAAAAGGGACATGTAAATATGCGATCTCGGGATATATCAGAGGATTGGTCATCCCTGCAGCGATCCACAAACTCTCCGGAGCAACTTCAGTTTGACAATTTATTGAACTCCATTGCAAATCTAGGCATTGACAATTTATTGAACTCCATTGCAAATCAGATTGCAATCTAGGTGATGAAACCTGGAAGATTGAAGTTCTAGTTTAAATGAATGAGTTTGTTCTGGAATTTACATGATTATTGCTTGCCAGGTGAGCCACAGATTCCGAACTGTTGCTCACTTGGTCACACTTGATCGTATACACTTAAACTTCGTATCGTGCAGTGACGTCATGCACCGATAAACCTCGAGTGAGCTCGGTCAATGTTGGTCCCCTTAACCGAAACTGCACGGTATTAAAAAATTAGATCCTAGTTTTGTTTGAAGAATTTATTGAAGAAAAGAAAGTGCAAGTCGATGAAGCACTGAATAGCTCAATAAATAAGTTGCGATCCCCTAGAGAATATTACTCTTTTTGAGCGGTTATAAAATGTGAGAAAAAGACACCGAATTCATATAGACGTACAGATAATAAAGCAAAATGCTCCCTCAAGAATCATCCCCAAGTACCTTTGCCCTGAAAGTAAAGTTTGCTCTCTCCGTCGAAAAGGGAAGGCCACGGGCCCCGAGTACAAATTGTGCCATGGAAATGGCTATTGGAGTAGACCCTCTCCCCATAGAAATTGTGGACCCAGGGATAATGACCCCAATACTGACGAGTATAGGGCTGGGCAAATTTGTGAATTATCGACGTAAATGCCATAGTAAGCGCGGATATCCGCTGCATAGGCTCGCTATTTCATAGTTGAAGAAATTGTCATCGGTTCAGGCACCGAAAGCGAGGCCAAAGGATACGCCACCCGCAGGGTTGTGCGTACCATACGAGAGTTGTGGCAAATGAGCTCTGGGCAAATGCCCAGTATAAAGCTATTGGGGCACAACGGGAAATGGAATTCCTCGAATACGGAAGAAACGCGGCTAACTCTGAATCGAAGGATTAGAGGCATCCACCGCAAATGTAATTCGAAGAAGAATTAGTGAATGCCTGTAGAATATCCGGCAAGCATCAGGGTTCACTTGCCGGATCGTGTTAAGAAAAAAATAATAAAGGAAAAAGATGAAGAGAGAAAATTGCGATACGAGCCCTGAAAACATTGACATAGAGACCAGTTAAATCTCGAGAAATTCAAAAACTGCATTCAACGTATACATGATTATGTTTATTGGAACAGTTCATTAGTAGACAATGATTTATGTCGATTTATTAGCCAGTTTTTATTTAATCAGTCCCAAGTTACGCAAAGTTTATGCTTCATTGCAAGCCAGTATACTAGGCAAACTTTTATGGTGAATAATCGTCGGAAATGACTTCGGAAAACCCGATCCCTTTTTCTCGTGAATTTGTTGCCTTTCGAATTTGATACTGCCGTGAATTTTCCAGGCACGAGGCGTTGGTTACTCTCTTCTGGCTGACGACGCACCCGACCTGCTCCAGGACCTGGCCTGTCTACAGCACTGACCGGCGCGCAAAACATTTCGAGGACGAAAAAATCGGAAAGCGGAGAGGAAAGTCAAGAATATCATCACGTTACTTTTGGACACATGTTTACATGGCAAAAACAAAAACTGAAAAATTTGGACTTATCACCAGTTATGGTGCTATCATCGTTAATGGTTTGAACCTATCACCATTCTTCATCAAGAACATTTCAGACCCTTCTTCAGTTATCGTTTTGGACTTATCACCGGTTCTGTGTGACACCTAGTGACATCACCGGAACGGAACTAAAAGCGACTAAAAGAAAGCCTTCGTACGCCTACTCTGATACTGAACATTTTCTACATTCGAAACATTAAAACTCTTCTACATCAAAGAGTTAATGGAACATTAGAAGGATTATGAACCAAAAGTAACTGTGCAGTGTTTAGTGCCGCAAGTAAGCGACTCAGCTCCGTGTTTCGTTTGGACACCGCATTCCAAAATTAATCGTGTGGTCAGTGCAAATTATGAACAATCGGCAAGTTGGACATGGTGGCCAGTGTATGGGGTAGTTCGGGCGTGGGGGCGTCAGATGCTAGAGGCCGTAAGCCAACCTAGCGATAAAAACGTTTTTCGAGTTCCGCGATCGCGATGCTCACGATCATAGTATGTAAGTTGCGCTAGGTATTATTGTATATCGTTATATATTGATCGGTGTAAATACGTGGAATTCCGAGGTTTGCACCTCAAGTTAATTCTGTTTTTGAGTCCCGCTGCGTATAACCGCCGTCTAGAGTCGAAGTATTTGGTTAGGTATTAGGAGTGTCATTTGTCTGTGGCTAGGTATTAGGAGCGTCGCTTGACACAGATCGGGAGATCTGTTTTCTCCCAGGTCGGGCGACTTATAACGGTGTATCGCATTGTTTAATAGCTTTAACTGGGCCCCGCAAGTGAGAACCCCCTAGGCACCTTTTATTGTTCACAATTTGTACTGCAACTACTTTTGTGCTTTACCGGAATTGTGGTTCTACACAATAGTAGTCAGCAGTTTTCGTGTCTCCCACAATTGTTCAACAATTGTGGTGCCGAACTACAATTCTAAGATTAAGATATAAGCCAGGGTGTTCGCGCTAGTTGGGCAGTCTAAGTCTAAGTCTAAGTCGGAGTCTAAGTCGCAGTCTAAGTCGCAGTCTAAGTCGTAGTCTAAGTGGCAGTCCAAGTGTATATTGTGTTAGACCAAGTACGGTCGTTGGAATGGATTACCGGTCGTGAATTACATAGAAGATCTATCATTGTACAGTGTGGTGAGTGAATAAAACTATATATATATCTTATACTCTCTAGTACTGCGTTGTAGCCTCTAGACTAAGGAGAACCTGACTCGCCTCCTCGCTACCCATATAACTATATACCGAGGTACGGTATATAACCAGCTACGGTGATTCCAACTCTGACTAATAACTATCCTTCAGAAACAATGGAAAAGTTTATTTAGGTATGTTTATTTAAGGTGAAAGAGTACATTTATTAAAACCATATTTGCAAAAGTTGGTCCTGTCAACTTTCATATTTAATCACAAATGAGTTAGGCTTCGAAATCCTCTTCTTCCTCGTCTATTACAATGACATTGACACATTTTCCCCCGGATGCGCATAGTAAATCACGAGATCTCTTGGTTACAGCACATGAGCATTTTTGCTGCAAGATTTCTTGCAGGCACAAAAAACGCCGACCACACTGTCTGGAAAAATATGGCCCATCAGTTGCCACTGCTTTTGCTCCCCCACGTATCTCATCGGCCCATCCATAGTCCAGTGGGTTCAAAGAGACAGGTATTGGGTCGTGAGCTTGCGTCTACACGGAAAATTGCAAAAATGCACGCAGCCAGTGCAAAAAAAAAATGATCTGTCGGTGGGTGACAGCCACATGGGCTCCTTTTGCGTGGCAAAAGATGTATACGGAGATAATTTTTAGGCAATTCTTCAGCCGTTTCATAGTATGGCTGTCACTCTGCTTTAAAAGGACAGACAAGTTTTCTCTGATTTGTGATGTCTTGTACACACTACCATCATTTACACTTTGGTTCAATTTCCATCACAAGTTCCTCAAGCATTTATCGAGATACCTGGCCTTCTCTGCAACAAGATCACGACTCCTACATCCAGAAGCAAGAAGACAATCACGCTCAGTTAGTGCATAAGCATGTTCAATTACTATGTTAACGCTCCTTGACGCTTCAGAAACTCTGCGAAGTTGAGACTCTGGCCTCTCTTTACATTCTTTCTTCAGGTAAAAGAGGAAAGTGTCAGTATATGAAAAGTCAACACTTTGAGACCTTAACTGTAGGACCATGGGACTAGGAGTCGGTGTTGATGTCCAAGTTGCACAGTGTCAGAAGTCCCATCAGCTAACAAGACTGAGGACTCAGAAGTGGAAAAAAGCTTTTTCCTGCAAGTTTCATGTAACACACAATCACAAAAATCAGGTTTTGACATTGCAGTCATGAGCTTTTTTGCAGCAAATCACTTAGCTTGTCTAACTCTTTAGCCTGTGACCAAGGAGCGATGTCAGTTGTTTGGCACAAATACACATAGAAAAGTCGATCAGTTTTCTCTTTTATGGGCTGTTGGCAAACAGCATCCATTTTTGGCAAACCGTAACCATCTACAATCTCTTCTTCCACTGATTAAAGATTGAGAAACCCCTTGATAAACTTTTCATGATATTTGGCCTTCTCACTGCATGCCACCAAAGATTTAGGTGCTGGCAATAGCAGCACCTGCCATTGTAGTCATCAGAGGCCTATAGTGCCTGTCTCTTACTGTCTTCAATGTATCACTGAGCTTGTCCAGGACTCAAGCCTCTGATAAAGGAAGAATATCTGTGTTTGGCACAAAATAAGAAGTCAGATTTCTCCTCTTTCTTTAGGCTATTCTCAATCCGGACCTGCTTCTTGGTCAGTTGATCCATTCAATTTCCTGTAAAGAATAAAATATGTTACAACACCATAGGTACTTAGATATTATAGTATTAACAAACCTTGCAATTACAGAGGAATTTACAGTTGTTAGAACAAATATAATACAATAAAATTTGTTGATTTTTAGCTTGGCTAACTAGTGGCAAACAAAGACCATAAAATATCTCATAAGAAAAAGAAAATAAACAATACAAACACATATTAGGGACTCAACATGGTTAGCCTTTTATAATAATGGAGATTTTTGCAAGTAAACTTTATTCTGACTACCATAGTTGTGCGTAGCAGCTTCAGGGTTCTGTATTTTTCCCTGTACCCTACTAATGATCAAACCACAGGATATGAAAATATTTCTGCTGACTAGTCGGAGACTCACAGCATCTAGGTTATTCACTAAGCTACTGATTTACTGTATCCCGACTTTGCTACTGAGCTTCTCAGCCTTTTTAGCTGTTCAGATTAGTTAAGTTATCATAAAAAAAATGGAAATAGCCATGTGGCATGGCCGACAAGCGTCAGACATCCGTACAGTATATACAGTAAACAGGGGCGTCACAACTGTGGGGGGGGGGGGGGGGCAACCTTTCCAAATGTAAATATTCCTTCAGCCCAAGCTGACTGCGAATCATATTTGATGGTGCAAAATGGATACGTCAGCTGAATTTTCTTGGAGCTATACTTCGGCCATTCTTGGCAAGGGCCTCTTCAGGCTCAAAACCGCTCAAGTTGGAAAAAGGAACCCTTCCCGCAAGTTCATTTTCCAACTTGAGCGGTTTTGAGCCTGAACAGGACCCTTGCCAAGAAGGGCTGAAATATAGCTCCAATAAAATTCAGCTGACGTATCCATTTGGCACGATCAAATATCCTCCAAATGTGTCCGGCCAGTCTTTAAAAAATAACTGAGTTGGCGTGAAGCACTTCAGTTTTCCATCAAAACAGTTTTTTTTTTCATGAAAACAGTTATTTTTTGTAAAAATCAGTTGACTTTTTGTCAAAACAGTCATTTTTTTAAATCAGTCAATTATTTTTCAAAGCTGTCATTTTTGTTCTTAAAAACAGTTCTTCTTTCTGCAACAGCAGTCAGTAAATACCTTGCCCCCCCCGCCCAACAAACATTTCAGCTAGTAACGCCTCTGACAGTGACAGTAACTTAGCATAGCCTCCGGCCTCCAAAATTGAGGCTTTTATAATGGACTGACTAACAGTTCTGTAACATTCACAAAAAAAAACAATACATACCAAGAATAATCTTAAACTCTCGACAGTCCAACTTATTTGCTGTTTAATCTGGGCCTATAAGCAAGTGGAGACTTCTACTACCTAAAAGGCCTTAACCCACACTCAAGAACAACCACGTTGCAGCTCTGCTTGAACGATTCTTACCTATTTATTCTTCTTAATATCCTCCAATTCTCAGGTGAAATATCTTGTAATTCTTGGTTTGTAAACACCATTGCCACTTTTTCTTGTCTGGAACATGTGACTTTTGGCCGAAAAAGATTTTTTGCTTACTTTTTATATTTACTTGCAAGGAACCGGTCGTAGAATTTTGGCTTGTTCTGTCGAAGAAGTGAAAACCGTCATTAACCGCAGATTTCTGCGACAGGCGGCAATGCTGCTTCGGAAATGTTCGTTTACATCTGCTTGCTTTTGATTGGTCGAAAGTTGGACCGCGGATGCAATCGCACAAACCGCAACCGCAGAATAGTTAGAGTGTAAGAGGTTAGAAAAGCATGTCCGATATACCAATAAGCTGTATCCCGGTGACTTTCGTGAGTAACAGAACGTACGCGAGGTCCTGTGATCTCTAGAGGTGTTGCCCCAGTAAGACCCTCCACTTTTAGAAGGAGAAGACTTTCGTTTCAGTGGACCCCAGACTAAGTGAACAGTGTGCGTATCTGAAGGTGGCGAGGAAGGGATGGCTATCAAAGCCTCGGCACGAGTGGAAATAGCAGTGAAGCGATCAAGAGTAGAAACTGCTTCAGCAATAAAACGGACATCGTTAGCAACAGCGATTAGAAGTGGCAACAGCTGGGACGACCGAAATTTCGCTCAGAAATCGTAGACGAAATCCGGAACAGCAACGTCCAAGTCATCACAGCGACGGAAACCATCCACAATATCACACAGACGATTACCTGGGCATTTCTTCAAGGGGGGAGCTCCCTGGGAAAGGCAAGAGCCCACAGAAACTTTTTCGCAGCGACAATCGCGTCAACAGTGAAGAACTCTGCAGCAAACTTTTTGACCAAATTTGTATCAACTCCCGATTCAAGAATTTTCTGAAAAAAATTCAAGACTGGCTGATAAACCAGACTAATTGACATCTCGTCATTGCCTTCACTTGGCGCCATTCCACAAACGCAGACTTTCAGTAACGGCTTTCACAAACAAAAAGTTAACCGGTATTTCCGACCGTTCAGGTCAAAGGTCAGCAGTGCTTCCACTTTAGAATTTTGAAAAAACGTAGACATAGTTCAAAAATCAGGAGAAATCAGGAGATTCAGTAATCCAAAAAATCAGGAGATTTATAAAGAGAAGTTCTAGAAATCAGAAGTTTAGAAGGAGATATTAGGAGGAAATTTGTATATATGGTTTATATGTCAAAGAGGGAGAGGAATATTCAAAGTAAAGGTGTATTGTGCAGGGGGGGGGGGGGGGGGGGGGGGGGGGTCGCAAGTTTACAGGGTCGCAGTTTACCAGGAATAAAATGAAATCGAAGTGCTAGAAAGATAAAAAAACGAGGACAAAACCAAAGTGTTGCTCTCGCAACACAATTCCTGAACGTTTCCTCGACGTGTCCGAAAGCTTTTTCGTGCTGTAAATGCTGCATTAATGCTGCATTTTCTTTCTTTTTTTTTGTCCGAAAGCTGTTACTTTATTTTCTTCTCTGACACTACTAGAATACGTCAGGAAGAAGAAGAAGAAAAAAATTGGCTGCATAAAGCTGACAAAATGGATCGGCTACTGATATCCAACCTTCTTATCTTCTTATCTTTCTTTTCTTCGTTGGCCATGATCGCCAGTTGTCTTAGAATTTGGAATGTTTGCCGAATTGTCAGTTGTCTTTTTGAATTTGTTACGTTTGCCGCCGAAAACACTGAGAGAATCGCCGTGCTCCCCGGTTTCTTCTTGAAAATTCAGCATAAAATTTAGTATTCTTGCTGAATTTTTGATAATTTTACGCTGAATTAAAGCTGCATTAATTGAGTGAAAATTTAAGTCCGAAAGCGAAATGCTGCATAAAATGCTGAATTAATTCAGCATTTTCGTTCGTTTTGGAGCTTTCGGACACGTTCAATATCATTATTATTAATTTAAGACCGTGCAAGACTGAGTTAAAGAAAGGAAAAAAAGAAACAACAACAGGAGCTAGAGGCTCATATGGCACTTACAAAGTTGGGTCAGAGGATGAGTGAGGGAGTTTATCAACTGATCGTGGGTGCAAAACTCTTGAGGCACGAATGATCATAGGCCCTTGGGGATCATGAAAATCTGTCGTTTAATTGAAAGTTTATTATGCACTTTGCGGTTATGATACGCACTTTGAATTCCTCTTTAAGCACAACCCTTGAGACACAAATGATCATGTACCCCTGGGGATCATGAATATGTATCGTTTTGTCAAAAGTATATTTTTTTACTTTGCGGTTAAGACGGATACATTGAGGGAGCTAGATATTAATCTGTAAGCAAAACCCTTGAGGCGGCGTAAATGATCATGGGTCCTTTGGGATCATCAAAATATATCGTCTGGTCATAAGTGTATTTTGTACTTTGATTAAGATGAATACTTTAAGCGATTAATTCATAGTAAAAAACCTTGAGGCAAAAATGATCCTGGGCTCTTGGGGAAAATCAATTGTATTTGTTTAAACTTTGCAGTTATGACGCGCACTTTAAGGGGCTAGGAATTCGTTTGTAAGCAAAACCCCTAAGACATAAACGATAAAAGGGCCTTTGGGAATCATGAGAATGTATCTTTAGATAAAAGTAATTTTTTTACGCGTTAAGATACGCGCTTTAAGAGGGTTGGAATTAATTTCTAAGCAAAACCCTTGAGACACAAAATGCTCATGGGCTCTTGCGAATCAAGACAGCAAGTCGTTTGCTTTGCGGTTAAAGATCAGCAATTTAAGGAGAAAAGAAATCCGAACCGGAGTTGAAATAAAACCTTAAGGCATGTACTCTTCCCAGTTATCGTTTCATTAAGATATGATCACCGGTTCGAAAATTATCCATACAGTTATACCCCACGTGGTGGTCGGATCTGGTAACTGACTATTTCTGGGTCAATCTTGTCGGTCTCTAATGTGACAGGAAAATGTCATCGCCCTAGCACATCTGGAAGTACCTTAACTCGCGATCGCCAGATCCAATTCCCCCCGATACCTCCACTGTGAGCGTATCACAAGATGTCTAATTCCCCCTCCATCTCCCCCACAGTCACTGTATCTATTCCGGAGTCAAAGTGAGACTTTTGAGACACGAGGTCTTTCCAAAAATCAAGTTCATAAAGATCCGATCGCAGGTTCGAAAGCTATACATACATCCGGATTCCCCCTCCCTCCACTCCCCACGATGGCCGAATCGCAGAAACGACTGTTCTTTACACAAAATGGTCCCTGATTTGCTTGCCAAGTTTCATGCCCCTATCACATCTGGACGCACCTTAACTATGGATCACAGGAATTTCGGAACCCTCCCTGCAACTCCCCCCACAATGCCCGGATCCGGTCCGGTCCGGTCTTGTCAACTATGTATCTAGGGCGTGTGTTCGTTCTCCCCACCAGGTTTCATACCGATCCGTCCGCTCTGAACGTGTCACACGATTTCCGATTTCTCCCCCCACCCCTCCCCTCTGACTCCCCCGAAGTCACCGGATCCGTTCCGGAGTTGAAGTGTGACATCTGAGACACCAGATCTTTCCAAATATCAAGTTTCATTAAGATCCGATCCCCCGTTCAACAGTTATACATACACCAATACTCCGGATTCCCCTCCCTCCAGTCCCCCACGATGGTCGGATTGGGGAAGTTACTATCTCCAAGTTAGTTCGGTCGAGTCCCTAACACAGCCTAGATACACTTAATCACTAGAAAAAATATATATAATAATATTTTATAATAAAGTTTATTTGACGGTGCAAAACGGATGTCAGCTACATTTTATTAGAGCTATATTTCGGCCCTTCTTGGCAAAGGGTACTCTTCAGGCTCAAGCCGCTACGGCTGGAAAATGAACTTCATTTCATTATCATTATCATTTCTTTTCAAATTCATTTTCCAGCTAGAGCGAGTTGAACCTGAAGAGGACCCTTGCCAAGAAGGGCCGAAACATAGCTCTAACAGAATGTAGCTGACTTATCTGCTTTGCACCGTCAAATATGATTCGCAGTCAGCTTGGGCTGAAGGAATGTCTAATAAAGTTTATAATATGTTATATAAGATATACAAATATTTTAGCTTAATTCTTATAAGCCAGATCTTGGTTCAAGCACGAAACTGCTGACTTTCAGTTGCGCATCATAAAGTTCGAACATGAGTTTTTACCAGAGCACCTTGCTGAGCTTAGTTTTTCAGCCAAGCATTATATTATCAATTACTATAAGTTTAAGACTGCTGCATTTGCAAATTCTAACGACGGAATATGTCGCTTGAATCAAACCAGTGCATTTCCAACTGTTGGTGGAATCTGACCTGTGGTTTAAGAAAGACTCCTTGTAAACAACAGTATTTACGTGAAGAATGAAGACCTTGGTCTTCTTGGTGCTCATCATTTCATGTTGTGCCAGCGCAATTCGCATTCGACGCTCGGAACCAAACGAAAACCAGCCTGATGAACCAACCGAAATAAAGCCTATCAGACCGTTCTACTTGGACCAAGACTACGTACCACCCAACCGAGATATTCAACACCAGTCTGAAGAAGAGCTATCGCCACAACGTGAATCAAACCCAAGTGCAACCAGCCTCGAGCCAAGAGCTGAACTGGTTGCTGAAGAGCTTCACGTTCCAGATGCCGTTAAGATTCAAAACCAGCCAATCGAACCACGGGAGGAGCTGTTAGAGAAGAAACTGAAACCAGCTAAGGTCCGGATCGAACCAAGAGTAGAACTGGTCAAGCCAGACCACGAACCAGTCAATGCCGGAATTGAACCGAGAGAAGAGATTGCAATCGAGACACCGAAAGATGTCAAACAACAACATGCCAAAATTGAGCCCAGAGATAAGCTGGTTGCCAAAAGGCTGAAGGTCGAGCCAAGGACAACGTTTAAAGGCATGAAACCGGAACCAAGAGAAGACCTGATCGTCGAAGAGCCAGAGGATCTCATACCAGTTGAGTACGCCAGACCTAAAACCGAAACTGAACCGATTGGAAAATCAGCTGACAACATGGTTGCGCCCATCTTTTCCGAAAGCGCTATAGATCACATGGATGAGCATACATTGAGGAAAACAGTCCGTAATGGCGAACAATTGGAAGACAATATCGGAACGCCTATTTTCTCTAGAAGCGCCATTGACGATACGGACGGGCGCCTCTTCGCATCCATCGAGCAACACGCTGGAAGCAAAGCTTACGGCAAACCCGGAGTGGACACTTTGTCACCCTTTTTCTACAGAAGCTCCGTTGACAGCAGGCGCCCCTTGGCACCCATCGAGCGTCAAGCTACAATCGAAAAACGCATACCGTCAGAATTCACTAGAGGTGCGGTGAACAGGATGGGTGGACGTATCTGGGCGACGAGAATGCGCGACGAAAAACTCAAGCTCATCACACCGCCTGACATAATAATTCAACCAAAAAGCAGAGATAATAAGCGATCAGACTGGCAAGAGTTTATTGGAAGCAAGGGCAACCCCCTATCAAGACGCCGCCGCAGTCTGGCTCGGCTCGACGTAGCACCTCAGCCGCTCAAGCCTAATTACGACATGTCGTATGATGAACTACGAACCATGATTGAAGGGAAAGAGAGAACGGACGAGCTGACACATCTTATGGAATCAAGGGCGTACGATGAGGAAATCACGAATATGTGGGAGGAGGGGAACGGGAAAGATGAAATAAAGATGGAGCCATCAAGAAAGAAGCGGTCGGTGGTTAAGAAAGATGGAGTTGAGGTAAGGAATGGTTTCAGCTCATTTAAGGAACGAAAGAAAGCTTTGAGCAGCAAGTCGAGAGATCCGCCTGTCTACTTCGAAGCTGATTTGGTGTTGCTAAACAGCTCGAATTTAATTTCGGGCCCTCTTGGCAAGGATCCTCTTTAGGACGAAGTTATGAAAAGATGAATTTTATATAAGCAAATTAAGTTTTGTCGAATCGGTACCGCGAGAACAGTTTCGAGCTGAGAAGCTTGAAACTAAGGACGACGGGAAGCTTTAAGTAGCACCACGAGAGAATCGACGGTCTACTCTGAAGCATGTTTGTTGTTGTTACACGGACCAGTCACTTTGGATCTTATTTCGACCGATTAGCAAGGGTACTCTCCGGGTTGTTGTTTTAAATTTGCATTCGATATAAGACAAAGGTAGTTATTTTGAAAGTCCATTTTACCACTTCTACACATAAGAAACCAAACCCCCAGCTCATACAACTGAAAAACAACCCATTCTAACTCAACAGGTTCATTTCCCGAATTCTATGATTCGCTCTGCCATGATAGAGTTGTCGAACGATGAAATCGATGTCAGGTCAGGGGTTGACAACAATGAAGATGGTGTATTTAAGAGAAGCGGCAAAACCAACAAAATGACGGACATCGTGGAGGGAATGAGAATGGGATCGGAGGCAAGAATGAAAATGTTGCCAACTTCAGTTGATGAAGAAATGGTAAGTCCGTGCGGCTTGTCCCTTCGGGGCAAACTCCTTAGGGAGAGACACCCCCTCGCATACGCTAAATAACCCGTCTCGTACTGAGTTTCACCAGATGTGATCATCTAGTTTTTAATTCCCAAAACGGCTTTTCCAACAGATACTGCTTGACAGTTCTACAGGGGCATCACTAGCCTTTTACCTTTAGCGGGGGGGGGGGGGAGGTCCATTTTGTGCCGACTGACCCCAAAATTTGCCGACAAAACAGTCGCCCGCCAGAAAAGAATATAGCCGGCGTAAAACTAACCGTAAATGCATCAGTTCAGATTCTTCCTTTAATGTAATTTTGTATAATAAAGTTCACATATTCAGCTTTTCAGTCAGCTTTCGCTAAAAAAGCAAAGCTTCCAACGACAGTACCCAGAACAAGTTAAATTAAGCGCCGCAGGCAAAACTTTCTTTGTCTGCCCATTTCCGGGAAATTTTAGTTATACCTACCATACGAGTTCTAGCTTATAACGTGTTTCAAACCCCCAAGAATTTAAATCCTAAAACACCAACTAGATGAAATACCGTTCTTTAAGATAGAGAATACTACAAAATGCGCCGCAAGCGTCAAAGTAACTGTAATGCATCAGTTGAGATTGTTCCTTTAATGTAAATTCGTATATTTAAATTCGCATATTCGGCTTATCGTTTCAACTTTCGCCAAAAAGCGAAGCTTCCAAGGACTTGTACACAGAAAAAGTTGAAAGCGCCGCAGTCGAAATTTTTAAACCTGTCTTGTTTCCGGAAAAACTTGTGTCCTACAAATGTCTGCAGCTTCTGATTTCTTACGTATAAAAATAACCCGAGGTACCGACAAGAACACCGACGCTCAGCATTCAGAATCCAATTTATTCTGCGTTTTGCCCGACAAGACTGTGAAGAGCTTTATTTCTTACGTAGCCTATAAATAGAGGCCGATGTGCTAAGAAACTCAAACTTTCGGGATGTTGCCCGATAAATGTTTACATAATTTAATTTATTACGTGTAAAAAGAACCCGATGTGCCGACGAGCATACCGATGCCCGACAAAACCATACAGCACTGGATTTCTTGCCCGACTAGACTGTATAGAACTTGATTTCTTACGTGTAAAAATAACCTGGTGTACCAACGAGACATGAACTTCCGGGTGCGCCCGACAAAGTTTGCAGAGTTTGGTTTCTCACGTACAAATAGAAACCGATGTGTCGACGAGTAGACCGACGCCCGGAAAAAGCATACAAAATTTCATTTCTTCTGGATTTGCCGGCGCTTTTTCAAGACCTTTGGGGGGGGGGGGGGGAGTCACCCCCATAGTGACGCACCTGCAGTTCTATCCCAACCAAAATAAATCAAGAAAATTTAAATCAATAATTTATTTATTTATACCAGACTATCCGTTGGATAGCACAGGCTGACGACACTATTATCATACACTAGACGACAGGTGAAACAATCAGATTAATAATATACAATTGGTATGTCAAATTGCTTAAACTAGACTATGCTATGCACACAAAAATGCCTTATCAACTTTTAGTGATATCGTTTGTATGGGTTACTTGTTCGTGTTTTAAAATCGTCGTTACACTGTCGAATGGTAGAAAGATAGACAAATCTTTTTTTTTTCGTCACACACCTGTCATGGCTTACGCAAGTTTGTTTGGTATCGTCATATACTTTGAGCACACATCTGCACCATAATAGACCTACGTATATAGGGCCAAAAAAAAATCATAAATAATGTTATTAATTTAATTAACGGCTCAGCTTGCGTTTCGTTATCCGAATTTAGAAAAGAAGGGACAAACTCTTTGCGAACCTCTGCTGGGATTGGCTGCAACTTTTCAACTGCAATAGCTACTTTGCGAAGGAGACTTTCGCCAGCTTTTTGGAAGGGAAAATACTTTTTATGGATTGGGTGATTCACAGATTTGACACCGAATTCCATGACGAGATTCAGCCTTCGTTCATGCCAGGGGGGAATTTCAAATTTCCATAGCAACTCTTCATAAGACTTCTCAGCCACCTGTGACGCTATGATTAGATTTTTTTTTTCTCAAGTCGGGAGGTCTGTTAGCAGGGTTGCCACCGGTAGTACAATTGTACTCTTTTTAGTACATTTTTTTCAAAGTAGTGAGTTGGTAGTAAATTTGAAAAAAGTAGTACTTTCGTAGTACATTTTAAGAAAGCTACTACTTAATTTTTTTTTTTACAAATTTCTGTCTAAGGTGATGTGGGGCTAGTTGCATTTCACTCATTGTATCTGAAACATTTGGTCATTGGATCTGATTACTATAATCTAATCTTTGTGAGCTAGTTAAGTCAATATTTGACAGTGCAAAATGGATACGTCAGCTGAATATTATTATGGCTATATTTCGATCCTTATCGGCAAGGGTCCTGGTGTCATAAGTTCTTGAAACTGTTAGCGCTTTTCTCCAAACCGCATCTTCGGGTCTTAGAACTGTCATGAAATACTACATTACGCATTTGTGCACATTATTAAATACATTTTTGATCCCTTGCCCAGAGGCGTTACTAGCCAAAATGTTGTTTTTTTTTTGGTGGGGGCAAGGCATTTACCGACTTACCTACTATTACCGGCTGTTTTCAAGAAGAAAAAAAAATACGGTTTTGAAAAAATTCAACCGATTTTTGGAAAAACAGACTGTTTTGACGAAAAATAGACAGAATAACCGACTGTTTTCATGAAAAAAAATCAACTGTTTTGACTAAAAATCGCGGCGCTTCGCGCAGACTCGTTTACTTTTTACCGACTGGCCGACAACACTGGGGGGAGGGGGTTCCCCCAGTCGTGACGTCCCTGCCCTTGTCTCCTAATTGTAATAGGCCAATCTGCAAGAACAGACAAGAAGAGGAGAAAAGAGGATGATTTCATTTTCTGTTGTAAGAAATGATACACTATTTCTATAGATTTTACCTAACCGGAATTTGTTCAAGTAGGAAAAACCCTAGTTTTGACGAAGGTTCGATTCAGGCCATATCTATAGGGTCGTGCTAACGGCATTTACAGTAGCGACAGGGAAAGACAACGCGCGTGTTGCGCGAAGCGCAACACGCTAAAAAAAATTTTTAGGTAGTACATTTTATCCCCTGGTAGTACATTTTTGGTACTTGGATAGTGCATTTTATTTGTGTCGAGTGGCAACACTGTCTGTTAGACGGTAAGGTCAAAATCTATCTAGGCTGATGCTTGACGGGCGGTTGTATTAACTTTCGCTTGCCAGCTTCAGTACTTGAGCGTGTCAGCGGCCGATTCTCCAGGCATTCCTTAGTACACGGCTCACCTGCACCGTCACGGGATGCGTGACACCAGATCCGTTAAAAGAAAACCACCAACCTAATGAGCACCAAGGGCACCATAATGCTTCTAACAACCAATCGACTTCGCATTTCTAACGGGCAATCTTGAACCCTAGCTCCGCACCCGTAATAATAGTTGAGTTTTTGGGATACCATGGTATCTGATAACACGCACTCGATGAATCCTGGCTCCACATCCGTAATGTCCGTAATAATAGTTGAGTTTTTGCAGATACTATGGTAGCCTACCTGATACCACGGTAGCTGGATCTGCGTTTGTTTTTGCAGTTACCGAGGTATCTAAAATACTACGGTTGCTTTACAAAAACGACAATTGCCGAATCTGCGCTTTTAAAAGTGATCCCAAAAGAAAAACTGATATCCAATTACACCATTCCAACTAATTTGGCCAATTCCTAGGACATTTTGCTGATCTTCCCTTGACCATATTAGTTTTGCAACACTATAACGCCACAATTCTATACTGGCTTCCCACTGTTGTTCCGCAGCTTCCCTTTTTGGTAACGGAGCTTCGTATTCCTCTCGGATTAGACGCAACACAACAGAACTATTCATTTGACTATACGTTTCCATTCTTCGTTTCATCGTCCCAGAATTTGACTCATTCCATCTGGTCTTATAGGGCGACTGCAAAAACGGGATTCGTCCAATCGTAGATACACCCGATTTCTCCTATTTAGGATGGAGATCGCTGGGCTTGCTGCCCTCTAGTTACGAATTGTGTTCTAACTAACGCTGGTGTTATCGGAATAGCACCCTTGTGCTGTTGATGATGAAAGTGAGACTGAATTTTCATATACCATCTGTCGGGACCGTGGTATCCGAATATCACCCCGGTAACTGGCCAGATAACCACGGTACCTGCGAAAACGACTTTAGACCGTGGTATCAGATACCATGGTATCTGTGAAAACGCAACTAATGTTAAAAAAAAACCTTCACACAACTTGGTTGATACTCACAACTTTCAGTACTACTGCAATACAAACAAAGAAACACAGTGGTCGCAATCGAAAAACAGTTTTACGACGCGCTTTGCACTCCCTCAATCGACCTGTACCGCTTATACTAATCCGCTATATATTCGAATAATGCTTCTAACGAAAAAATAAAATAATGCATAAAAATAACCTTTCCTGTCATCAATCGTGCAGTGACAAACAGCGTCCGTGAATTTTTTTTTTTTCAGGACTAGTTTTTTCCCTACAGTGGTATTTAGAAGTAATTTCCCTGAATAAAATATTTGCATTCGGTAGAAGCTTCAATTTATTACAGGTTTGTTCCTTCCCGGACGTTGACCCTGGAAATCGACAGCCTGACGAGGACCCTTTCCAAGAAGGGCCGAAATATCACTGCAAAAGCATCGTAGCTGACGTATCCGTTGTATGCATTATTTGAATATGTGTTTCAAAGTCAGCTTGGGCCCCAGGAATATTTATTCCGGTATCAAACACGTTCTGTGGAAAAAAATAAATCGAAGTCTTAAGACGTCCTTCTATAATTAGAGTACCTCCCTCGTTCGTGTCGAAAGCATAAATTAGTCCAGAAATTCAGCATTCAAGATGTCATTCGGTAACTAGAGAGAACGGCGGTGTCTTCAATACATAGCCTATTCACTGTGTCCCTAGCCCACCGTCTACATGATGTGTTCACGAAATTTTCCCTGCCCAATTAGAAAATTTATTCTACATTGCTATGTTCATGTTAACATTTTCTTTGTGTTGTTTTGCATTTGTTTCCTCTTACTCCGCTGTCGCCATATAATATATATATGTATATAGTATTCTTTAAATGTAACACTAATGTTTTTTTTTCCAGTATATCAACACCGACAGCTACCAGCGGGCGGCTCGAGACAGCCAGTCTAGCGCTGAGATCGAGGATATCGACACACTTCACTCGGATCCTAACTTCCTGAGGTCTAGCCCTGATGTGGGAGCCCTGATGCCCCACTGGGAACTCAATCCATCCGAGACAACGGACATTGTAAAGGAAGATAACATGGATGTTCCGTTTTATCGATACACTCCACAAATCCATGGCTTCTGGGATAAGATCTTCGCGAACATTCCTAACAGGAAAACAATGGGATAAGATCTTCGGGAACATTCCTACCAGGAACAAAAAGAACTAACTAGTTCATGTTTTCTTTCAATATGTACTGATGTTTGTTAGGTTTTCTGAATAAATGATAAGGTAAGCCATCGAGAATTCTTTGTTTCAAGCACGCGATGATATTTGCAGTTTTTGAATAAACCAAGTTCGTGGAATTTACACCTTAACTCATCCTAGTCGACTGTTATGGGGGTGATCAACGGGTTTTAGGCGTACTTCAAGTGTTTGGGTTGTGGCGGGGCAAGTGGTGTTGCTTATAAGTGGTACACCTGGCGTTACACGGGTAATCGAGGAAAAGAAAAGAAGCAACCTTTCTTGTTCTGCAGCACAATGACGCGTGCGCTCTTCTTTTTTTTTTTTTCAATTTCAAATTCACTTTATTCGAAAAACATGCGACGGACAGAGCCGATTATTAGTTTTTGTTGTCAACATGTATGTCAATCGATGAGCCAAAAATAACATGCACAAAAATACAATATATACAATTGATAACTATTTTACAGACTAAAAAATCGACCCGGCATTGAACAACTTAACAAACGAGGGCACAAAACTAAGCTCATAACGAGCATGTGAAGCAGTCACAGGTTGAAGTTTCGGTACAGGCTCTGCAATGGACCTGCTTGGCCTTAACCGAGCCGGTTCATGTTGGGGCGGGAGGATATTTCGGTGAATGGGGCTCGACAGGATTTTATGTCCAAAAGATAGGGAGAGTTTTAAACGACGGGAGTGAAGGGTTTGAAGTTGAAACTGATTAAGGAGGGATATGTATGGTACTTTCGGGGCTTTTGAAATTACTAGGAGGGCACGGTATTGCACCCTCTCAACCCGGTCAGACTGTTCCTTCGTCAGTCCAAAATGCCATACAGGGCAGCAGTACTCGAGTGTCGAACGAATAAAAGAAAAATAAATACGTAGGAGGTGTGGGGCAGGGATTCCATGGCGAGCCAGCAACTTTAGAGATCTGATGGCCAAATTGGTTTTCTTTAACATGCCATCGACGTGCTTGTTCCACTTCAGATCTGAAGTTATATGGACACCAAGTAGTTTGATTTCGGTCACGTGACTAGCGCTGGGAATAATTGGGTTAAAAACTGGCTTGGATTTTAAAAAAGAAATGGTTAAAATTACAGATTTGTCGCAGTTGACAGTCATTCTGTCCACCTTTGCCTCTTGACATATATCATTCATTAGTGAACCTGCACTGCTTGGGAGGTTTTTCCGACAGCATTCAATGAGTGACAAGTCATCGACATACTTCCAACGGTTGTCCAGTGTTGTTGCCAAATCATTTATCATGACAAGGAACAAAAGTGGTCCCAAAAGGGTACCTTGAGGAACACCACAAAAGATGGGCAGTGGATCAGAGTAGGTGGACTTATATTTTGTCCGTTGACATCTGCCTGAAAGAAAACTAGCGATTAAACGAACAAGGAATGAGTGTACACCTAGGCCAAGAAGTTTTTTTATAAGAATATTATGGCAAATTAAATCAAAAGCTTTTCTTAGATCTATTGCAATAAGATTAATCCAAGAATCTGGTTCATCAAGGTTTTGTAAGATTTTGTCAATTATACTTACTAGGTAATGAGATGTAGACGTGTTCGGCATATTTCCAAACTGCCTCGGATCAATTTTCTCCAAAATACGGTCTTTCAGCCATGCTGCGACAAAACTCTCATACACTTTGCTAAAAATGGGTGTCATGGTGATCGGTCGGACGCCCGAAAAATCATTAGGCGCATCTTTTTTTGGTATTGGTGTAATGAAACCATTTTTCCAGATTGATGGATACTCACCTGTTTTTGTGACCTGATTAAAAAGGAGTGTTAGTGGGCCACTGAGATAATCGGGAAATGCTTTAATAAGATCAACGGGAATATCTACAGGGGTAATGCTTGTTCTTTTAAGTCTTTTTAATTTAAAAAACACCTGGGACTCTGATATTAGAGAGAAATCAATAAACTCAGGGGGCGGGGTGGGCACTTCTTCGCCCAGCAAAGGCGGGAGGGACTGCACAATGTTAGCCAAATGTTTATTAAGGGAGTTGGCAGTAACGTCGTCTTCTTCGCCAAGACCAAAATCTTGCAACAGTAGGAATCAAAAGTCGTAAGAGAAAACGTAAGATTAGACAGAGATGCATTACCCCTTTTAAGTGGGTGTCAATTCTCGAGTAGGCTAAAGTAAAATTAGTTTACGCACTCCTCTTGCAAAAATCATTTAATTATCAATTATGTATATCTTTTGAACGGGGAATCCGATCTTGACGGATTAAAGCGAGACAAAATTTAAAGCGTGGACGGATGGTGGGAAGAGCAAGCACACGCCCTAAATACATATCTGACAAGACCGGACCAGATTCGGGCACTGTGGGGGGATTTGGGGGGATGAAACTTGGTGGGAAGAGCAAGCACAAGCCCTAGATACACATTTGAGACAAGACCAGATTCGGGCACTGTGGGGGATTTGGAGGGTTCCGGAATTCACCCCGAGTTAAGATGCTTGCACATGTCCTAGCACGATGAAACTTGGCAGGCATATCAGGACTTGACCATTTTAACTTAAGAACAGTCGTTTTTCTGATCAGACCATCGTGGGCAGTGATGGAGGGAGGGAGAATCCGGAATCTTGAGGGATGTCCAACTTTTGAAGGGGTGATCGGATCTTAATGAAACTTGATATTCGGAAAGAACTCATGTCCCAGATGTTCCATTTTAAATTGCGTGTAAGGAGGGTCGGGGGGGGGGTGACACTAACCGGACCGGATTTGGGCACTCTGGGGGAACCGGAGAGGGGGGGGGCAGAATTCCGGTGATCGCGATTTAAGGTACTTCCTGATGTGCTAGGACAGAGCCGGACCGGATTTGGGCACTCTGGGGGGAATTGGAGGCGGGTTATATTCATGATCATAAAGGGCACGGGATCATGATTGCCTCAGGGGCTTTGATTACAGATGAATGTCTAGTGCACTCGAAATGCGCATCATCACAGCCAAGGTAAAAAATAAAATACCTTTTACCAAACGATAAATTCTCATGAATTCCAAGGGCCCATGGTCATCCTCGAGGATTTTAAGGGATTTTACTCACAAAGAGTTACAACAAACCCACGAATTGGGAAACTCCTACTTTCATCCTCTTACCCAGCCTTGCAAGGGCCATATGAGCTTCTAGCTCTTGTTGCATTACTGAGTTTCTTTGTTGGGACATACACCTAACAAAGCCATAGCTTCAATACCACCCCAATTTATTAAATTAGCACAAAGTGACCATAACTTTTGGTAGTTTCTACAGGGGCGGTTCGAAGGGCTTAGGCATGGGGGGGGGGGGGGGGGGTTACGACTCAGGAGTCACGGCAGCACCACAGGCTGAATAAATATTAACGTTTTAACTGGTAAAAGTTTTGAAACTGTCATTGTAGTAATAAAATAATAATAAGTTTCAGGAATTAGACGATGCCGTTTATACCAAATGTCGCTTGAGAGAAGACAAGCCTCGGTACCCTAGGTTCTATCTATCTTATCTAGTAATCTTTGAAGTTTGGTCTGACTAACTGAAATATATTAATTACCCGTAAAAAGTGGGTAAGCACAGAGTACGAAGCAAAATAAATAAAGGAGAAACTAAAAAAAAGCAACATAATCTAATTAACCAACATCATTACGGAAACATGGTAGCAGAGGGTCGTAAGCACATGTCAGCTTTACAGCCTTTTACAGAGTTTATCATTTGAAGTGCAAATCCGAGAAGGAGCCTCCATTTGAAATATTCCAGTCGCAAGTTCTAGCACGCACAGTTAAGCCGTTTTCACATTGACACATCGCCGCTATGCGTCGCGTATGCGTTTATCTTCCGTTGTCCAGTTGCGCAGCGTATCTTTCACACCTTCGCGGGAACATGTCACGCTGGATGCGTATTACGTTTGCCTTTTTCGGTTTCTTCTGACAAATTTCATTTCTTCATCAATTAAAAAGTTTTTAATTATCATTGGTAGGTTTTTCTTAATCATTACTAGGTTATTCTCCAGTTTCTCTTAAAAAACTTCAATTTTTCCCTGAACAATCTGATGCGTAACGCGTTGACGCAACGCAAGAATAGAACTTGCGTTGCGTTTTGTTTGTCTACGTAAGCTCTGCGTTGCGTCGCCGCAACCGTGACGCGGTAACAGGACCTGCAATTGGTCGTTTCTGCAGTAACCGTGGTATCTGATAATATTACGGTTGCTCTGCAAAAACAACTATTGCAGAAAATGCACTTTTCGAGTCATCCCATAAGAAAAACTGATATCCAGTTACATTAATAAGTGCTAAACTTCTTTCTCACCAATTTGGTAAGAAATGATGAAAGTGAGATGACTTTTCAGATGGCCAGATACCCCGATAACTGCAAAACCGCCTTTTGACCGTGGTATCAGACACCACGATAACTTCAAAAACGACATTAGACCGTGGTATCAGATATCACGGTATCTCCAAAAACGCAACTAATGTGAAAGCGGATTTAGTCCTAACGTTTAATATTGTGACCAATATTCCGACAAAGCTTAGTCGAAACCCTGTTATTCCATAGTGGAAAGAAACTGAACGAAGACGCCTCTAGTTCCGTTACTTGTTTGGGATACTTTTACTGAAAACTGCTAGATATTTGTACAATAGAAGCAATGAGTTCCTTCAGCTTCGAGTGAGCTGCTTCAACTTCGTCCGGTAAGGCGCCAATCAGCGATTTCTTGTACAACTAAAAAAAAATTTCATAAACTCCTAAGGCTCATTCACAACGGGTTTTTAGCTAATACTCCGTTGCAATGAAGACTGGCGCCAGTATCGGGTACCAGCTAGTCTAAGAGCTCGGTCACACTTGGCTCATTTCCTGGCTTTTTGGGTTGCAAGAGTAGAAAATAGAAAAAGAATAAGAAATAATTCTGAATGTTGTCGTTTCAAATTAAGGAGATCAATTAGAGTAAAGCAGCGTGTGTAAATGTGTAACAGGAACCCTAACAGACTGCCACACAGCCCATCAAATTGAGTTATTTGTCGAAAGGCGGCTTTTTGAGCCCAGTGTGACCAAGCTCTAAGACCCCAGTTGAAATCAATCTAGCTTTCGAGAGTGCTAGCCAATCGGACTATCTTGCGGGATTTTATGACTGGCTACTGTCAAGCCTGCTTCGATGGGCAGAATCACATCCACACCTTGCTGTTTCAAAGACTGAATGCGAATCACATCATCGTTTTCCTATTTGACCTGGTTCAGAGCACTAGCCAGTCAAAAAATCCCGCCAAATAATCCGATTGGCTATAGAAGGTTACCTTTGAAAGTTTCAATTCATCTGAAGCTCAGCTGGCACCTTCACATAAGTCAGTGTCCATTGGGAATGGCAAAACCCTAGGGGAACCTGGGTTTCAGAATTTCTTTTAGAGATCTTTGAATGGGACCGGGTTTTAATTAACAAGACCAAAGGTTTTGACGGGATCCCAAAAATTTTAATATTTGCTCCCGACAATTTGGTCTTGTAGATATTCGGT
Organism: Branchinecta lynchi; assembly: GCA_023053575.1. Taxonomy (NCBI): domain Eukaryota; kingdom Metazoa; phylum Arthropoda; class Branchiopoda; order Anostraca; family Branchinectidae; genus Branchinecta; species Branchinecta lynchi. The sequence goes on from JAKZAP010000003.1 coordinate 33,050,126, forward strand.
CTTCAACAGACTTCTTAAACAGTTTTACTATTAAGATTTACAAACAGGTTAAGGCTAATGCTACGGAGAAGATCAAGTTCGTATTTGACAGTGCAAAACGGATACGCCAGCTGAATCTCACCAAGTTCAGATATATTCAGGTATCCATTTTGCGCTTTCAAATATTCAGATATTGTTTCAGCATGTGGTTTACCCTATAGCCTACGTCGTATCTCCTTCATTCCTTACTTCTGCCCAACTTCCGGTTTCGGCCGGATTCCGGTAAACCTAGTTGTCTGGCAAAAAAATAAGCTCAAAAACGAATTCAGAATGTCTCCTTACCCTGTATCCAACATCTAATCAACTTCAGACTGAACATTTACTTTTAACAAATTTTCCGGTTTCAGCCGGATTCCGAGCGATCTATAGGTCCGGTGAGAAAATTATTGTCATATACAAATTCAGCATGTCTTCTTACCCGCAAATCGAACATCTTATCAAATTTAAATAAAACTTTCACTTTTAACAAACTCTCCGGTTTTGGCCGGATTCCGGCTGAACTAACTATCCGGCGAGAAAATAAATTTCATATTCTAACTCAGCACGTCTCCTTGGCCTTAAATTAACTTCATATTAAACTTTTACTTTTCACAAATTTCCGGTTTTCACCGGATGAACTATTTGTCCAGCGTAAGTTTCATATTCAAATTCAGCACGTCTCCTTACCCCTATATCGACTATCCCAATAGCTTGCTGCAATAGCCCAATAGCAATAGCTTTTGTCCCAATATTTGTTTGTCCCGTAATTTGAAACCCCTCCCCCACCCTCAAATATAGGGCTACAGAGCCCATCTTCGAACGTGACCTGTAATCTGACCCAAAGGATCCTCCCAGCAAGTTTCATCAACATGTCTCAATCCCTTCGAGAGTTATCGTGCAGACAGACCGACGGACAACTTTTGCAATGTCATAGGTATCCCTCCACTTACGTTTTGGGATCCCAAAAACCCGTCTTGAATGGGCCTTTACTCTATCAAGTTTCAAAAGCTATCCAGTTGTGGGACGGTCAGTGAGCTACTGAATGAAGGGACTTGCAAATCTGGTTTCCGGGCAAAAGGTCAGAGCTCGGTGATCCCTGCTCTAATTTCAACCTTACCACAAAATTCTATTTGACAGTTCAATACGGATGCGTCAGCTAAACCTTGCTAGAGCTATTTTTCAGTCCTTCTTGCCAGGAGCCCCTTCAGGCTTAAACCACTCAAGCTGGAAAACGAACTCGTCCAATGTCCATCAAGTTTATTTTCCAGCTTGAGCGGCTTAATTCACCTTGAAGAGGACCCTTGACAAGAAGGGCCGAAACATAATCCTAAAATGCCGACAGTTCAAAGTGGTCACAGGGAAGGCTAATATCGTCCTAGTTTACAATGCCGACGGCCGAAACTGTCCACAGGGGAGGCCAAAGTCATCCTGGGACAGCTGACTACGAGATTATAAGGGATAGGATTAACCACGGTAAAGGCTTCAAAAGGAATTATTTTTTCTTTCTTGATCAGTTCAGAATTGTTTGCGTTAAAGTAAAGAAGCAATGTCGTATAAAATTGTGCCAACCCAGAAAGCAAAACCAGGAGATCTTATCAGGAGATCTAGATCTTAGATGATAAGCTCATTGGAATCATGAAAATGTATATTTTGTTCGAATTATTATTTGTACAGAAATTCACTTGTTTCGTTTCCACCGAAAACCTGGAATCAACATGATAATGACGGACCACGAACCACGTTGAGGCCTGGCACCGAGTCCTCAACAGACAAATTACAGCCCGACCACGTTTATTTCGACTTCTGAGAAGTTCAGACCGTCCAAGACGAGATGGAATCAGACCTCCTCCAGATCGGTGCTGGAGCCGACTTCAGACGAAGGGACCGAAGAATGGTCTGAAAGACCAGCAAATTCAAGCACCTAAAGAGAAGTTCCAAGAGGGCTCAGTATCAGTCAGAGGCTTCCTCAAGAAAGCACAGCGCTTTTGCGGCATCTAACCACGACGCAATAGGCTACAAATGTTTCTTGTAAATAATAATAAACCAGTATTATATTAAAAAATTAAGATTATACAAGTTCATCAAACGATTATCGTCATTCTGATACTCGGTCTACTCCTCCCGCCACTCAATCACGCCTAATTACGGACTGAAAACCTCAAATTTATCCAATCGTGGGCATTTTGAGTCGTGGGCATTTTGAGCCGTGGGCATTTCTCCTCCTAAACTACTACCGTCCGCCCTGGATGACTGGCTAATATACTGACTCCGTAAGCGCCGGGACGCTCTCCCACTGTCGACAAAGGACATCTTTAAGTCCATATTAAGGGGGTTTCCCCGGTAGTCTCTTTCCCCAGTTTCGAATCAGGAAATTGGCTTCAGGGGTCTGCGGATATGACCCACATAGACGTACTCATTCGTTTTAACGACAATCCGCGACAACGGACCTCTCGTAGGTTACGGTATACTGCCGACCGTTTTTTCGCTTTTCCGTGCACAATTCAAGCACGTTTTCACCATTCCGAGCGGAAAACTAGCGCGTTTTCGCCTTTCCGCGCGCAATTCAAGCTCGCTTTCACCATTCCGAGCGCAAAACAAGTAAGCGCGGGAAAGCTGGTTGAGTCTCGGGGAGTCCAACCAATTGGTTTAGGGGGGGGGTTAAGTGGCGTGACCCTATAATACAAGCCAAAGCACACTCGGCTTCAAACTGGTCCCTACAGAAATCCGTGGAAGATGACAGAAAGGTGTTCGGAATAACCAGGATGACTTGCTCCCCCCCCCCCCCACCCGAACCAAAGATCAGAACCGCCAGTTGCCTATCAAAGCTAGTGCTTATACACTCCCCTTATTTATCCTTTATCCCTCACTGCTTCTAAAAAATATGAGCATGCTACCAATCAGGATCATGTTTAGACAGTAGAGGTATTCTTATGTGAACGTCGACTAACAGTGAACGGTCGCCGAAGAAAAAATTAAAACCGAAAAAGGGATTTTGTACTACATAACACTTGTGGGTGATCCCGCTGTACTGACGTATTTCACGCCTCTCGATTGTAACTCTGAAACCTCTGCACAAATGTGCACCGGCCGACTTGCCCATTCTCAGAACCGCGAGCTACCGAACGTGAGTCATAGCCGTGGGACTGAGTCCTGACCGGCTCACTCGGATTTACCGACTTTAAGAATACCATGAAGACAGTTTTTATATAATCTCGGCAAGTCTACAGGTGGGCTAGTGCCTGGTTTTAGTGTGTCGGTTAATTATGTATACAAGTAAGACTCTCCACGTTTAAAGGAGATCAGTCGAGCCTAAGACTAGCAGTGTTGCTGTACAATTGGTAGTAATTGCCATATCGTTATTTGAGGATTATCTACGTATGGATAACATCTACTTGGAACTCACTGAGCTGTAAGTGCATTGGATAATAAAGTATATTATAACCCTAGTTTGTTCAACTCTACAAGCCGTAGGAGATAGACCCCCACGAGCCTCCCCACGCTACCGAAGCGACTATACAGTTCTCTTATCTTCCGTATTACACCGCCCACCCGCACAAGACAATCGATCAGGCGTTGAACTGCTGAGGAAGATGGGTACCGTCCCCATTCAGCTGAATGGGAGCATATGAGTGGAAGGTCCACATTTTTATCTGTGCACCCCTTTTGTCTATCCATGTTCAGCGCAACACTGCCATGCACATAAGGCTAGTTTTCTAGTTTTAAATCTAGTTTTCTTTTTACAATCTGGACACTTTGCCAGGAACGCACCTTCAATAGAGAAGGTGGCGGTTCGAACCTAGAGATGCATCAAACAGAATATTTTGTAAATTCAAAACAGAATATAATTTATATAATTTCAACTCCAAGTTTGAGCCAGGATAACCGTGAAATAGTTGACTGCTAGCTGATATCACCTTTGTTATTTTTTCTTTCCATTTTACTGTTTCATATGCAAGTGACGAAGCCAAGGCAGTGAAATAGTTGAAAAAAGTATTCAAATAAGCATACCTCTACTTTATGTATCCATAAATATCTGGCTTTCTCGCAGCCACCTCGCAGACGGATTGGGCGGAATACGAAGTGTTGCAAAGTATGAAGCTTCTTACTAACCTCTAGTTTAGAATCCGTCGATTTTAAAGTTAGTCGCGCAGAACCAAGCATTTGTACTGTCCTTGTTTTATCCTGGCTTTGCCGAGCGAAATCCAAGTGCGCTAGAAACAAAATAATACAAAATTATATGTTTAAGGAGAAAGGGAATTATAAAGAGGAAAAATCAAATAATTTATAGAAAGCAAAATTAAGAAGTCCAAATCGGATATCGTGATACAAGCAACCACTTACTTCCTGAAAACACAAAAAAAACACTTACATTCACTTCCTTCAGGTTGCTACTCGCAAATTACTACACAGTTAGAAGTTTCATAACAGATAACACAGGCATGCACAGTTTCAACACAGAACACTTGAGTTATCTGTTATATAATAATAATAACACTTGTTCATTGAGTTCAAAAGGCTATACAAGATTTAATACACGTTTCAATTCACAAATAAACTATTAGACCTCTAGAAATACTATGCTACGTAAACTAAGCTAAACTTTCATTCCTGAGACTAAATCCTTTAGTCACATATTTACAGAAATCTAATACATTTGGGGCTCATAGATTTCAGAATACCGGGAAGCGATGCCAACCCACCCCCAACAAATGTTACTCTCAAACGCGAAAGCTCTTGGCACTCTAAGAAGAGAGGAAGTGGTTCAAATCCTCCTCCTGCAACTTGCAGAGAGGGCAAAGGTGATTTTGAAAACGTTATGCAGTACATATTAATCACAACAGGCATTACCAGGAAGAGCCAAACAAGAGCTAGAAGCTTATATGGCACTTGCAAGGCTGGGTAAGAGGATGAAAGTAGGAATTTGCCAATTCGTGGGTTTGTGGTGATCATTTGTAAACAAAACCTTTGAGATAAGAATGATCATGGATCATTGGAAATCACGGGAATATATCGTTTGGTAAAAAGTATTTATTTTTCCACTCGGCTGTGATGACGCGCATTTTAAGGGCGCTAGAAATTGATCTGTAATCCGCCCGCTCATAGCAATGAACGCTATTTGAACTCGTTTGTGAATTATTTTATCCGCAATTTTAATGTGAATTAACCAAATTGTAATTTGACAATCCCATTCCCCTGCATTTTGTATTATCAGAAATTTGGGAATAAATGAATTGTAACTGTAATATGCGGTTTTAATGCCCGGAAGGCATTAATGCTGGGAAGGCACGGAGTGCCGAAAGTCGTTTTATTTGCAAGCGGGCCGCCCTCTGAATGACAGCTGGGTGAGGCAGGTAACAGTTCAGCGTACTCCTGACGTAGTCCGCCAGGAATAAAATGGCTACTTACAGTTCGTCATCCGCTTCCGCTGTACTATGAACTTCTAATAAAACGCAACTCTTGTCTCAGTGGCCACTGGCCATCGATGACGCTGCAGAATTCCGACGTTTAAATAAATATACATTTTTTTTTGAAATCTCACGTTGCTATAATATGACACTGAAAATGGAAGAAAAAGAAATAACAGACAAAAACAAACAGAAGCAACAGTAATATTTTTTTAAGTTCATTTACCATGTCCAAGTCTCTCTGAAATCCCAAGCAGCTCCAAACACTCCTTCGTGTCTTTCTCCCACCCGGGCTGTTGTGAAGCGCAACGATGGGATTTTTGCAACAAACCAGCAACTTTTTCTAGCACTTCTGGCGTCTTTTCTTCTTTGGTTGCTTCCAGCTGGGAGTAAAGAAGCCAAATCTGCGCGTTATTGGGTACCTGCAAAACAGAGTCTTTGGTTAATCATCCTATCTGAACGAAATTACGACGAACAAATTAAATTAAACTTTTTTTTTATGGCACTTGAGCTTACTCAAGTGCCATATCGCGATCGTAATGTCTGTCTGTCTGTCGGTCTGTCCGCATTTTGCTAGTTTGGGCACTTCCACATGACCTAGGACGATAAAACTTGGCAATCATATCAGGGTGATCATTTGTGACTCGAGGTTTTCCTTAAAAATTCATTTTTACCCTTCTTATAGCTGCTTTAAAATGTGTACGTTTACCATCTTAGAGAACCTGTCGAACAAATAATGCCGATGAAACCCACTTCCATAACTGCATTTATTATTTCAAATAATAACATTTCTGACAAACATTTCTGAACCGCTAGCAACACCCCCCCCCCCCCCCCCCCAACAATCTTTACGCTTGCCATGGTTCAATAGTTTTCATGCGCGTTATGAGCTCCTGACGAGTGTTCCAGTATTATGTTGTTAAAAGGAGTTGCATCATAAGCATTCTAGTACTTGCAACGTCTAGACCGTGTTGCCAAATTGGGCGCAATTGCGCCTTGCGCCATTTGGGCGCATTTTGAAATTCCCTGGCGCATTTTTTTTCCAGAAATGCGCCTGCGCACTTTTGGGCGTAATTCTAAAGTTCAACCGGTGCATTTGGGCGCGTTTCCGGTTCCCCTTACAAGACCGTGAAAACGACTTTCTTTCTTGTTTTTATGGCTCTTGCCTTCGGCCAAGTGCCATATACCGATCACATTTCCGTCGGTCGGTCGGTCGGTCGGTCAGTCCTGTGTTTGCGAGTTAAGGTACTTCCAGATATGCTAGGACGATGAAACTTGGCAGGCATATCAGGGACCCGACCAAACTAACTTGGAAATAGTCACTATGTGCTAGAACGATAAAACTATGCTGGAGCACTAGAAACATGACATCAATGGGTTAGACATCGTCACTCTCCGGTCCGACCATACCTTAAAGAACTCATCTTAACCGCAAAGTACAAAAAATCTTTTAAGCGAAAGTTACTTTTTCACGATCGCCATGAGCACATGATCCTTTTTCCCTCAAGGGTTCTGCTTGGAAATTAATTTTTAGCACCCTTAAAGTGCGCAGCTCAAACGAAAAGTAAAAAAAAAAACTTTTTGACCATCACTTCGATCCTCTGACCCAGCTAGCAAGTTTGGCACATCTTAACGGAACAGGGAAAAAATGCTTTTCACCATCACTTTCATCTAAACCAGCCTTGCAAGTGCCATACGAGCTTTCAACTCTTGTTTAGAGGACCCTTCCTACCTATAACATTCTAAACCCACTAACGACATCTCAGAAATCTTTGCACTATTAATTTGCCATGATTCACTAGTTTCCATGCGCAGTATGCTTCCGACGAGTGCTCGCGTATTATGCTATTGATGCCTATAACCGATATCTGAATTTTGCCGAATTTTTGCTAGAGGTCAATGGACCTGGGAGAAAGGCTTAAAACAGCCAAAGCCGTGGATGGTTTGATAATCAAGACCAAGTTTTACAGCGTTCAGATAGTACTTCAGAGTTCAGATAGTACTTCAATCGAAATCAGAAATTTTGCCCCCTCTGTATGGGATATAATTCCAGTTGAAGTTAGAAATTCGAGTCATCATCTGGCATCCTTCAAGGCTACAGCGAAGAGATTTTTCCTTGCAAATGAATCCTAATGATGCGTGAGTGTTTTTTGAAGGCAGAATTTTTGTTGTATAAGAATGGCATGTAGAATAATGTAAAAATAGGTTACCACGATATGTCGAACAGAGAAAACCGCCACCTGCGGCCAAAAAGCCCTTTGGGCTTTCGTAACAGGTGCTGCAAAATCTTTTGTCTACATGTGTAAAATGAAATGTAATCTAATCTAATCTGAATACTGGAACATGAACAGTAAATAGTGCGAGATGTGCTTTAACCCGTCTAGGTACAGACGGAGTTTAGTAGAAAACAACAAAGAAAGAAACGATACTGCAACTACAACCAAAATAGAACGTGTCCGAAAGCTTTTTGTTGCTGTAAATGCTGCATTAATGCTGCATTTTCTTTTTTTTTGTCCGAAAGCTGTTACCTTTTTTTCTTCTCTGACACTTCTAGAATACCAAAATTTAGGTCAGGAAGAAGAAGAAAAAAGAATTAACTGTATAAAGATTACAAAATGGATGAGCTACTGATATCCAACCTTCTTATCTTTCCTTTCTTCGTTGGCGATGATCACCAGTTGTCTTAGAATTTGGAATGTTTGCCGAATTGTCAGTTGTCTTTTTGAAATTTGTTATGTTTACCGCCGAAAACACTGAGAGAATCGCCGTACTCCCAGTTTCTTCGTGAAAATTCAGCATAAAATTTAGCATTCTTGCTGTATTTTTCGATGAATTTTATGCTGAATTAAAGCTGCATTAATGGAGCAAAAATTTAAGTCCGAAAGCGAAATGCTGCATAGAATGCTAATTCAGCATTTTCGTTCGTTTCGGAGCTTTCGGACACGTTCATAGTCAAATGTCCTGAAGCGAAAGATCACGGAGATGTTTCTTGTCCTGTGGAGGAGGGAGGCGTAGGAAACACAGTATACAAATAACCACAAAGGGACTACACCGAAAGCCAAACGAAAAAGAAAGTTGAAGTCCAGCATCCTACTGGCAACCCTGTCAATTTTAATGGCCTACGTGAACCTAGCTTGCAAAAAACACCCATTACCACAATGAACATCAAAGGGATTTCACCGAAACGATTATGGCTTGCATCGTATTTGCCGACTTTACTTTTTTAACTCAAAAGCTCGGATCTTATTCTGCAGTTGAGTCGAAACTGAAGATGACCTCAAAATAGGCTGTTTTGGCTTCAGCCCACGTCTACCGTGATACACGCAAGCTTTTACCTCCACCAAAGTGTCATATAAAGGTGCACTCCTGGATCGGACTTCGAGTGATGACTTTTGTAACAAGACCAAAAGTGTCGATGGGATCCCGAAAATCTAATATTTGATTCAGACAATTGGGTCTTGTCTTCGCCAGATCCAGACTTAGCCAGGCTAATCATCAGAGAAAACCAAGTTCAGATACACCTCTACAGGCCGCATCTATTTTGACGATGCTGACCGAGACCTCCTGCTTTACTTCTGCCAGATTCCCTGTCTCACCCGAATTTCGAGCGAACTTCTAGTCCACCAAAAAAAAAGAAAATTCAGAAACGAATCCAGCGCATCTCCTTATCCCAATAAAGAACATCTAATCAACTTCAAATAAAACTTTGACTTAAAAAAAAAATCCGGTTACAACCAGATTCCGGACTAATTACATGTCCGGGACTCACCTCTCTTCTTACCCCTTAAAGTTCAATGGGCACATCAAACTAACCCAATCCCACTCTGTAACAACCTAGGAACAATGCTTACCTCCTAGATCAGCAGCTTTTTCAACAGTTTCCTCTCTGTGATATTTCAAAGCGTAATTTTTGTGGTCAGTACATGCTCAATTTACTAGCTTGGACAAAGATAAAAGTGATGTTTCTTATAATACTTGGTAGATCTTTATTTTATGCATAAATCAGCTTGTATAATTCAGATTTGAATAGGTTATTTGTTTTTGAATGATTTTTGTAGCTATGTTATTTTTTATAAGCTTATTGCATATTCTGGTACATTCTGGTACACACTTTACAAGCTAATCAAGCTTCACAACACTATTCCACAACGAAAAACTTTTAATAGGCAGTTTAAGCCATGGAAATTCTGAGGAAACACTAGAATAATCAGGTAAACTGCATCTGCGACTTGACTTTGGTGACATCTCAAATATATCCTTTTCTACCAAGCATTGCTGGGAGTTTTTGAATATCCTGCCACGATATCCCAGCTGCTAAAGTTTGGATCGCGGAGGTGAAGACAAGGGATAACAAGAAAACGGCCGATTTTCGTAGCGCCTTCTAAAGGAAGTCGGAAATGTTTATTTGTGAAGCATTTAATACAAAGTAAAGCATTAGAAGTATCCATGGTGCTTTAATCTGTCATCTAATCAAACTTTTGCTTTTAACAAATTTTCCGGTTTTGGCCGGATTCCAGGCCAACTAATAGTCCGGCAAGAAAATGGTTTTCACCATCGTCTTCGGCATGGCATTTTACCCCTAATAGAACTTTTAATCAACTTCAAATGAAACTTTTACTCTTAACCGGCTTTCCGGTTTTCGCCGGATTCCGGACAAACTACTTGTTCGGCGAAAAAATGGTTTCCACCATCGTGTTCAGCATGTCTCCTTACCCCTAAATCGGATATTTAACCAACTTCGAATAAAAATTTTACTTTTAACCAACTTTCCGGTTTTCGCCGGATTCCGGACGAATTACTAGTCGGGCGAGAAAATGGTTTTCACTATCGTGCTCAGCATGCCTTCTTCCCCATAATCGGCTATCACATTAGCAGTTTAAAAATATTTTGTTTGTCCCTTATTTTGAACCCCCTCCCCCCACCCCTAAATGTAGGACTACAGAGCCCATCTACGAACTTGACCTTACCCTTGCCCCTCACATCAAATTATATCCAAATATCTCATTCCCTTTGAGAGTAATCGTGCTCACAGACAGACGGACATTTTTGCAATGTCATAGGTATCCCTTCACTTACGTTTTGGGATCCCAAAAAGACTATCAGTATGATTTACGTTTACGACCCTCTTCGGCCCTTTTGATGCTGCACTAGTTCATGTTGTTTTTTTTAGTTTGGATATTTCGTTCTTTATCGATTTTGTTCATTTATGATAGGCTAATCCGTACTCGGTGTTTTTACTCTTTTATGGGTAATAAAGTTCATTCATTCATAAAAACGAAAACCTCCAGTTTGCTAACTGCAGAGTATCTAATCCCTTTCCCGCCACGCTAGGATTTCTAAATTCCTTACATGTGCATTAGGATTCATCAGTGAATGTAAATAGTACAAAGGAACCTTTACCTTTCAACCTAAACCTTTCAAACATAGAGGTACGTCCGTATAGAGGTACAAAAAACTGCAGAAGAATAAACTCGTCTTCTAAAATTCAATATTCGTGGATAACAAATAAACGAAGTAATGCGTTTTGCCGGGTTTTCTAGCCTATTTAGAAAAAAATATGATTGGTAACCAGACCCTCATACCTCAGCCTTATTTGGTTAAGCTGTAACACCGCAGAAAGTAATAAAGCAGTCGCAGAATAGAAATCGTCTTTGGTCCCATGCACCGACAACGGATACCCCGACAAAACTGAGCTGAGCTAGAGGTACTTGCTGAGCTCTGAATTAACGCTCGTCTTCCCTCTTCGCCGCTGCGCATTTTGGAGGAAAAAGTTAAGGCGGCACGTTCACCACTCTGCAGGGCGTCACGTACGACGTCACAATTATAGACAACCAATCGGCTTTTTGCAATGTTTTTCTCCGGGGTTTTACTGCGATACAGCTTTTTATAGAAGTAACGAATTATGATGTTCCGCGCAGCTCCTACCCTCCGCTCATTTGCATCGGGCAGGGTATAGGGATCTACTCGACTCCGCATGGTGGTATTACGTAGAAAAGCCCGATGAAAATTCTTTGACTGTGTAGTTGTATGGTAGTTGTACGAAAAAGTTGCATATATTGATTTGTAGCAGTATGGAATACTTTTATTTAGCATGCCTCCGACTGGGTTAATCTTAAGTAGTAGTATTTGATGGCATCCAATCTTTATGTAGTAGCATCCAGTTTGCTAGTAGTAGAATGCAGTGACAACAGTTACTACTGCATGGTACTTTTTCGTTCAACTCCATACGACTAATTCTCGAAATATTTTCATCGGGGAGAGATGAAGCCCTTATGAAAATAATTCAAGTCACTAATTCTGGGACATTTTTAAATCTTAAATAACTGAAAACAATTGGAAACGATCGTAAACAATTGTTTTTTTTTACGACTGGAAACAGTAGTTTACGATTGGAAAAAGTTTTTTTCAATCGCAAAACTAGGATTGGAAACAATCAGTTTCAATCGTAAAAATACAATCGTTAACAACTGTTTACAATAGCAAACGATTGGAAACAACTGTTAATAATCGTAAACAATGTTTCAAATCGTAAACAACTGTTTCAAATCGTGAACAACTGTTTCGTATCATAAACAACTGTTTCCAATCGTAAAAAAAACAATTGTTTACGATCGTTTCCAATTGTTTTCAATTGTTTACGATTGGAAAAATGTCCCATAATGAAATGACTTGAATTATTTCAATACGGGAGGTTCTGGTGCTTATTTGTTCTTGGTAGAAGTAAGTAGTACCTTGGAAGTTAGGTGCCCGAAGAGTTTCAATGCCTTCTCTCGGTACTTTCTGGAAGGTTCCCCATCATTATCGGGCAGGTTTTCATCAATGGCTTTAACAAGGATCTTAAGAACGTCCACATCAACATGTTTTTCCTGTATTTCTAGGATACGGGTGTAAGCTCTAATAACCTGCAAAGAAAAAAGTGAACTTAACGCCACCTAAGGACCGAGATTTATTTGTTTTTGCTTGCTAAAAATAGATTTAAAATCACATTTAATGTCATGATTTTAAGAAAGGTAGCAATTATATGTTCACAAGACATTTTTTCTGTAAAATCAGCACATTCTGTGTTAAATATTCCTTCAGCCCAAGCGTGACAGCGAATCATATTTGATAATGCAAAACGGATACGTCAGCTGTATTTTATTAGAGCATATTAGAGCTTGGCAAGGGTCCTCTTCTGGCTCAAAACCGCTCAAGTTGGAACAAGACCAAAGGTGTCGATGGGATCCCAAAAATCTAAGATTGGATCCAGACAATTCGGTCTTGTCTTCGCCAGGCTAATCATCAGAGAAAACCGAGTTCAGATATTCTATCTACCTATCTATACCTCTATAAGCCATATCTATTTTGACGATATTGATTTTTATTTTTATATCTATATCTATTTTTACTACTGCCAAATTTGCGGTTTCGCCCGAATTCCGAGTGAACTACTAGTCCAGCAAAAAAAGAAAAATTCAGAAACGAAGCCGGCGTATCTCCTTATCCCTATAAAGAAATCTAATCAATTTTAAATAAAATTTTGACAACCGGATTCCCGGACTAATTATATGTCCGGGTAAAAAATGATCATTATATACAGACTTAGCGTCTCTTCTTACCCCTAAATACATCATCTAACCAACTTCAGATAAAGCTTTTACTTTTAACATATTTTCCGGTTTTGGCCGGATTACAGGCGAACTAGTTGTCCGGCGAGAAAATGGTTTTCACCATCGGGTTCAGCATGTCTTCTTACCCATAAATCAAACATTTAATCAACTTCAAATGAAGCTGTTGCTTTTAACCAACTTTCCGGTTTTGGCCGGATTCCGGACGAACTGCTTGTCCGGCGACAAAATGACTTTCACCATCATGCTCAGCATGTTATCTTACCCCTAAATCAAACATTTAATCAACTTCAAATGAAACTTTTGCTTTTAACAAACTTTCCGGTTTTTGCGGAATTCCGGACGAACTACTCGTCCAGCAAGAAAATGGTTTTCACCATCGTGTTCAGCATGTCTTCTTACCCCTAAATCAAACATTTAATCAACTTCAAATGAAACTTTTACTTTTAACAAACTTTCCGGTTTTTGCCGGATTCCTGACGAACTACTTGTCCGGTGAGAAAATGATTGTCACCATCTTGCTCAGCATGTCTTCTTACACCATAATCGACTATCACATTAGCTGTTTAGAAATATTTTGTTTGTCCCTTAAATTGAACCCCCTCCCCCACCCCCAGATATAGGGCTATAGAGCCCACCTACAAACTCAACCTTACCCTTTACCCAAAAAATCCTCATACCAGGTTTCATCAAAATATCTCATTCCCTTCGAGAGTTATCGTGCTTACAGACAGACGGACGGACAACTTTTGCGATGTCATAGGTATCCCTCCACTTACGTTTTGGGATCCCAAAAACGAACAAGTACGTTTGGAAAAACAAGTTCGCTGGAAAAACAAAGAAAGTTCAAGTCCAGCATCGTACTAGTAGACTTTACTTGTTTTTAGTCAAAGTGTGTACCCTACTGGCAACCTTGCCAATCTTAAGAGACAAAATCCTCAAATTTTGTCATATGATCGATGATATGCTGTTCTTAATGAATTGTGGCAAAGGGGGCATTAGTCTGCTACGATTTGGTTTATTGCACTTGTTATTACCTTGCTAGTGGAAAAGAGGTTCAAAGGGTGGGACTGACTGACAGACCATTGAGTGTTTTAACTCAGTGAACTCAGCCTACGTGAACCTAGCTTGCAAAAACCAGCCATGACCACAATGAACATCAAAGAGATTTCACCGAAACGGTTACGCCTTGAAAAACGAACACGTTCGTTTGGAAAAACAAGTTTGTTGGAAAAACAAGTTCGTTGGAACAAGAGCTGAAAGCTCATATGGCACTTGTAAGAACAGTTAGCATGTTTGTCAGATACGATTTGCAGTTGTCAAGGCTGCATATCTCTGCCAATACTCGTTTCATCCAAAAATGGGCTTGATCTACTAAATCTGAAATGGTTATTCGACTGACTGACAAATGTTTCTCCCACAACGATGATCGGATCAACGGAGGGACTATTTTTAAGCCAATCTGATAAAGTCCCTAACATGCCTGCCAAGTTTCATGGTCACAGCACTGCCAAGTTTCATGGTCATAGCACTGCCAAGTTTCGTGGTCATAGAACACTTGGAAGTACCCCAGCTCGTGATGACCAGAATTGTGGAAAAGCCTCTCCAACTCCCCCAACTGTGAAATAATCCGGTCTTGTTTTGTCAATGTTGTCTCTACGGCTTCTGCTTGTTCTTTCTTCGAAATCTCATCCCGATCCCTCGACCCTAAGTCACAAGATTTCCGGTCCCCCCTGTACCCCCACTCCCTGTTTTCGGATTCGGTCCAGATTTAAAATTGGAAATCTGAGACACTTGTTCTCCACACTTGTCAAGTTTCATGCATGTCCGATTACCCGTTCCAAAGTTATGCATGTTTCTAGTTTCCAGATTCCCCATCCGTCCACTCCCCCGCGATGGCTGGATCGGGGAAGTGATTATTTCCAAGTTAATCTGGTCGGTTCCCCCATATGCCTTCCAAGTTTTATTGTCCTAGCTTATGTGGAAGCGTTTCACGAGATGGGATTTGAAACTGAATATCCGAAACACTTGTTCTTGACACACGTCAATTTTCATGCATGAGCGATTACCCTTTCCAAAGTTATGGATGTTAGTAGTTTCGGATTTCCCATTCCTCCACTCGCCCCACTATGACCGGATCTGGGAAGTGATTATTCCCAAATTAATCTGGTCGGTTCCCTGATATGCCTGCCAAGTTTCATTGTCCTAGCTTATGTGGAAGCATTTCACGAGATTTGTTTAGTTTAACATTCGTTCTGACCACTTGGTCTTACTTATATGTTGTGTTATCTGTATCTGTTCCTGCATTCGGCTCTAAACACAACCAAGGGCGTCGGAATCGGTAGAGCGTGAGTCTTCCACCAAAGAGGACGTTGGATCGATACAACATTTGGATATTGCTCTTTTGCTCCAATTTTGCTACCCTTGTTCCTAGTTTCCGGACTCTCGGATCCGGGGAAAGTCGGATCAGGGAAGTGATTATGTCTAAGTTAATCTGGTCGGGTCCCTGATACGCCTGCGAAGTTTCATCGTCCTAGCTTGTGTGGAAGTGCCCGAAATAGCAAAACCTGGACCGACCGACGGACGGACAGAAATTACGATCGCTATATGGCCCTTGGCCGAAAAGCAAGTGACATAATAATAATAATAATAATAATTTATTGAGGCCCGCTATACAACAAATGAAAGAGCGGAGTAATAGAAAGAAAGAAAAATGAATTACACACAAAGAAAACGAAACACTAAATAAACTTTATAAAACTTATAGATCATATTAGGCGAGTCAACGGCGATTCGAATATGTTTTTGAGAGCCCGGGATCTAGCACGACATTTCGCACTTTCGCACTTCACATAATGTGGTACTTCTTGGAGAGGGCTGAATTAGACTCCCACGGGGGAAGTCTAAGAAGGTATTTTGCCAGTTTGTAATATTTTGTCCGAATTTGCCTTTTCTCGGAAATGTTTAGCAAATCCCAAAATGGAGAAATGTACAGAAAGCTCGGTGTGACCAAAGCATTGAACAGGCGTCCTAGGATTAGTCTATTTACTGTGTTCTTTAGTGCGACAGCTTTACCGTAACCAATACACATACCTCTGTAAGCGGTATCCGAACTTCAACAAGCATAAAAACGAACAAGCTGGGGAACAAGTTTTCCCACAAGTTCGTTTTTCCAACTTGAGCGGTTTTGAGCCAGAAGAGGACCCTTGCAAGGAAGGGCCGAAATATACCTCTAGTAAAATTCAGCTGACGTATCCGTTTTTGCACTATCAAATATGATTCGCAGTCAGCTTGGGCTGAAGGAATATTAACACAGAATGTGCTGATATAACAGAAAATATATCTTGTGAGCCTATAATTGCTACCACTCTTAAAAAAACGACATTAAAGCTCTCCCAGCTTTTATGGAACTAATCTTATCTTACATTATCCTGAGAATCCAACCCCCCAACAATGTGGCACAATCTGTTGCAGATTTTGAGTTGCCCGAACTTGATGTGGGATCCATTTCAACGTCGTATCTTGATTTCCAGAGTTTACCGATAGATTTACTGCACAGAAAAGCCAACTAGGGCCATCGAAAAAGAAAGAATACAAAGAACATAACAGAAGAAAACAAAAAAAAAAGATCAACACCCCATCTAAAGAGACAACAAAATTTGTCTGTGGGACATACCTATCCGGAGGGACCTTCCAAGTAATTCAACAGATCTGTAGTTCCTTTCTTCCTTCCTTCTTCCTTCTCGTCCCAGTCTTGCCCTCTTCTTACCTCCTTGTCACGGTTTAAAGCCGTTTTATTTTGCCTTGTCAGCTGAATGACTCAACGGAGAAGCATCTCAAATAAAACGCAGTTAAGAAAACTACCCGAGACCGGACTGAAACGTTCTCCGAGATCATGTCATCATTCACGGCGTCCTGTTTGACAGGGCACTGACAATTGTCAGCTGACAGGAGAAATAAAACGCATTTGGCTGATATCGCGCGCTGCTTGAGGACCTGAAAGGGATGATGTCACTTCTGCAGCATCAAGGCGGGACGAATGGCGAGGCTTTGTCGACGCCCTATGCGCCACCGAGGGTTCTGGAGGAACTAAGGTCCACACTGTAAAAAGTTTCTCCAAGTAAGGATTAAAGTTAACTGCAGTATTTGCTACTGGGATTAGTCATATCGCTACTGGGATAAGATTAATCCGAATTAGAGATAATTATTTCTCATTATGGAGGCAAGAATAATCCCAGTAGCAAATACTGCAAGATGTTTTTCTTCAGTGTAAGCTAAGGTTACACAAATGAAGATGGCCATACAGAAAACTCGATTAGTTGAAAGTACCTCGTCAAAAGCTCCACAGTCCGTGCTGACAGCCATGAAATTATCCCAAACTTTCCAGCTCTCGTAGTTCAACTTCGTCGCTTCCTGCAAAGCCTTCCACGCTCTGGACTTCTGGCCAAGCTTCACATAGCACTTAGCAAGATTGTTCCACGCCTGCAAAGATCGAAAGGGTAAAGTGACCGCAGCAGCGTGATGATGTACCATCAAGAACATATAATAATACTGCGTAGTAGAAGATTCGTGACACCCTTCTTTTAAAGCATCCATGTTCCGACCAAGCGATTCCCGGCCTGAATGATAGATGACACTGTTCCTGAAACTTCCACCAAAGGCGTATTCTCGCCGTTCCCTGAGGACTCCTCGGGGAATCGAAGGGAACGGCGAGAATAGAGGGAGTCACTCCACGCGGACTCCGCGTATAGAAAACAGCGAGAACACGGTGAATGCTTCCAAAACGGATTTTGTTCGAAAAAAAAATATGCAGTTGACGAAATTAGTTTTGATCCACTTTAATTTTGATTTTGTTTCTTCTGACTGTTTTTAATTAATTTTATATTGCACCAACACCAGCAAAAGTTGATTCCCCTCCGAATATGAAAGGGAGTCCTTTTTAATAATGGTGATGATAATCGGAGCATTCCCCGTCCGTGGGGACTCGCGAGAATAAGGGGAGTGAGTCCATGGGACAAACAAAAACGCGGGGACTCCTCAAGTGGAGTCCTCGGGGAACGGCGAGAATACGCCTCAAGTTACCTTCAAACTCAAAGGTCTCTTTTTAAATACCGTTTTCGGTCACCGGTCAAAGTTTCTTTGCCCTTCAAACTCTGACCTTCGAACTTCGCGAGCTAGCAAGTTCAAAGTTTGCTTGAATCGCCGAAGAAACGTCGACCGGGCAAGGATCGCCGGAGTAGTTAAAACACTAATTAAAGGACACCTGAACAATGAAACCATACTTTAACACACCATGGAGAACGCATTTACAGACATGGCCACGCAGAGCATTCTTCTCCTGAGCGTTACATTTTCAAAATAGGGTTGCATGTTTGCACATGCAGACTCCAAGACAAAAAGCGCGATTCATTCAAATCTTCTACAGCGCTGGCCGGATCGTATTGGAATTTCTTCTAGATATACGTTTGGGCTTAACTGGTTAAAAAATATTCCAGATAGAAGGGTTGATTGGAGACATTTGTTCATTTCTAAAATTGTTCGGTACTGAAATAAGGACAGATGCAAAATAGAGCAAAAATCATAGCTTGGAAACATTATTTCGTATTTGGATTGGGTTTTCTGCAGGCAATGTTAACGGAAGTCATACAGATAGGGATGATACTTGGTGCTCTACTTTCAGGTGTCCTTTAAGCAAACGGTCCTTTGAAGGCGTTCGAAAACGGATATTAAGCAACCGGCTAAGCCAACGCCGAACAAAGCTATGGTCAAAAACGCAACTAATACACTGCTTCCCAAAATGATGGAAAAAAAGAGAATCTAAGAAAGAAAAGATATACACTGTTGGTCTGACAGCACAAGGTACTCAGGGCATAATTAATGATAGAGAGGCTGTGGCTCGGTTGTGATTCAAAAACAGTATCTCCGCAGTCGTTTGTGCGGCCAACAAGCGTATTTCGCGACAGACAAGAAGGGCTGAAATATCACCCAAGTAAAAATCAGCTGACGTATCCATTTAGCACAGTCAATTAAGTTCAGTAAGTCCAGATTTTGATGCGGACTTTACGAATATTTGATTCGAGGTCTCTTATTCTCAGTGATGGTATCTTATTTTAACAATAGTAGGGCAATAATAAACAAGACTATTCGTAAAAGAAAAATTACTCACTTCGAAATTGTCGGAATCGAGCATGCAATAATGGCGGTAGGCTGCAGCCGACTCAGCCCATTGCTCAGTTTCGAGCGTGACGTAGGCGAGACGTAGCCAAACAGGGGCTTGGAGGGAGTTGGTCTCGAGCGACAACTTGAAGTGCGGAATTGCCTCCACAAACTAAAATATAAAAATTCAAGAACAATCCTCAACCCAAACTGTAAATTAACTTCTAATGTTTTTTTCCGGTTAAGTAAAAACTGATTCCACTTGAAAGTTTAACTGAAAATACAGCTTGTTTTTGGGATCCCAAAACGTAAGTGGAGGGATACCTATGACATCGCAAAAGTTGTCCGTCTGTCCGTCGGTCTGTCCGTCCGTCTGTAAGCACGATAACTCTCGAAGGGAATTAGATATTTTGGTGAAACTTGGTGTGAGGGTTCGTTGGGTCGTCGGACCAGTCAAGTTCGTAGATGGGCTTTGTAGCTCTACATTTAGGGGTGGGGGAGGGGATTCAAATTAAGGGACAAACAAAATATTTTGAAACAGCTAATGTGATAGTCGATTATGGGGTAAGAAGACATGCTGAACACGATGGTGAAAACCATTTTTGTCATCGGACTAGTACTTCGCCCGGAATCCGGCCAAAACCGGAAAGTTTGTTGAAAGTAAAAGTTTTATTTGAAGTTGATTAGATGTTCGATTTAGGGGTATGAAGACATGCTGAAGACGATGGTGAAAATCATTTTCTCGACGGACAAGTATTTCGCCCGGAATCCGGCCCAAACCGGAAAGTTTGTTGAAAGTAAAAGTTTTATTTGAAATTGATTAGATACCCGATTTAGGGGTAGGAAGACATGCTGAAGAAGATGGTGAAACCTATTTTCTCGACGGACAAGTATTTCGACCGGAATCCGGCCCAAACCGGAAAGTTTGTCAAAATTAAAAGTTTTATTTGGAGTTGATTAGATGTTCGATTTAGGGCAAGAAGACATGCTGAACACTTATGTGAAAACAAGTTTCTACCCGGACATGTAGTTCGTCCGGAATCCGGCCAAAACCGAAAAACTGTCTAGTTGATTAGATAAGTGATTTAGGGGTAAGAAGAGATGCTGAGTCCCTGTATGACAATCGTATTTTACCCGGACATATAGTTCGACCGGAATCCGGCTGGAATCGGAAAATTTGTATAAGCTAAATTTCTATTTGAAGTTGATTAGATGTTCATTACTGGAGAAAGAAGATACCCTGATTTCTTCTTTGAGCTTTCTTTTTTCGCCGGACAAGTAGATCTGGAGTTCGGCCGGAACCGGGAAATTGGCAGAAGTGGCAGGAAGTTTTCGTCAAAACAGATATGACTTATAGGGGTAAACACACATGCTGAATCTAAATCTGAACTTGGTTTTCTCAGGTGATTAGCTATTTGGCCTTAATCTGTTTCTGAATTTTAATTGTAAAAATGTTCAAGGAGTCTGGCGAAGACTGGATCTGGCTAAGGCAAGACCCAGTTGTCTGGATCAGATATTGAATTTTTGGGATCCCATCGAAACCTTTGGTCTTGTTCATCTGGTATTTTAACTCATCTAAGGGATATTGTATTTTTCACCCGAGGCTCAAATAAAAACGTTCAGAATGTGCACTACTTGCACGACAACCAAAAATTCATCCAGACGCAGAGAATTTGGATTTGAACAAATCCCTGGATTTCTTTGTATTACGGACTACGGACGCGAAGTTCCAAAAAGTCACGACTCAAGAAAGTGGGACCGCGACGATAAGACATGTCACTCTGTTATAGGTGTTATTTTTAGGCGATGGGAATCCAAAAGAATAAGTTCATTCGAAGGATTATCTGTGGATAGCCAACAAACGATTCAATGCATTTTTACGCGATTTTCAGGCCTATTTAAGTAAATAAGTGAAGTGTAACTAGACCGTCGGATCTCAGCCCTATTCGGTTAAACTGTGAAGGTTCAGGTGAAGAACTTACTGTTAAAATGCACAAACAAGCACACAGATGCTTGTTCAACTTCACGGAAGGAAAAATAAACGGCTCAGCTCCTACGCCTTAACTTTCGCGAATTGCAATGTCCCTCCGCTGTGAAAGTAAACTAACTATTAGGCTACGAGTAATCTTGATAAAAATCACCTACAATACTTTGTTTCTAATTGGTTTTTATTTATATCCTAGTTTTATTTTAAAATGAATCTACCTCAAAAAGTTTGGAAGTTGTGGATCCAGGCTAGAGCTAATTCCCTCCCCCTGTTTGGTAGATTTAGAGTTTTTGATAGGCATAGGACTGGTCCAGATGTCAGGTATAATTGCCAACTTTGCAAAGCAGGGGTAGAGGAAAACATGGACCACTTTATCAATCGATGCCAGGAGCTTTCGGAGTTAAGGGGATCTTAATTTAAGGGGAGTGTTTTGTTTCTTCCGGATATCCTGAATAGCACTTCGGAAAGGGTTATAACAAAGGTGTGTGAGTTTATGGACGGAGCGTTGAAGCTAAGAGCGACCAAGCTTAGTAGTGAGGCTTCATAGCCGTATGAAATTATTGTTGTTGTTTTCCTTTGTAATATGTATTATTGTTGTATTATGTATATGGCTCCTGGGCTTTTAAATACAGTTATTATTATTATTATTATTATTATTATAGTCCACAACTCCGACGAGAGGCGGGGCTTTGTTGTGGAAAGATTCTTCACTATGAGCAAATGAGGCTAATAAGCAAAAGCATGAAAATAACTGAGAAAGAAACATCAAAAAAGGCGGACTGGTGATGGCGCTCGTTATCGAGAAGAACATTAATGGAATATCATGCTTCAGTTCTTCTTTAAGTCGGTTCAAATTTGGTACATCTGGGCGACGCTTGTGCCTATCCAAGTAATTACGGGATTATATCTGCCACCGTCAATCGAGTCGTGGTGAACGAAGTATTTTTTTTTCTCGACAGCAGTCTCGAAACTGGTTGTAAATGCTAAAAATAGTCAATTAGGCACAAATTTGGTCAAAAAAGCTTAATTGAGGACTTCTGTTGCCTGATCCATTCAAAAATAATCAAACTTGCCTGTTTCTTTTGATAAAAAAGCATTCCTATATCTCGCTGTGCTCGTGCGCTCTTATGATTCGAGAGCTCCCAGGCTTTTTCAAAGCATGCAATGTCATCAGTACATTCTCCCAGTAAACACCAAAGGTGGGGTGTTTCTCCCTTTGCAAGCTCTTGTCTAACTATCTCTTCACCCTGAAAAAAGAAATGGGTAAATGACACAGGATTTAAAAATTTACCGACAAAAACCACCATTACATTCCCCGCGATTGGATCTTACAGCCGTTGTAATAACAAAATGTAACATATCAACTGAGAAGGTTTAAAAGAAAGTTAATGGATACTGGCACCAACGGTTACCACAAGGGACCAAGAAATAAGAATACTATCTAGTCAATAGTCATGCAAACCAGAAAAGTAGTGATAGACAGTGCAACATATTACTACACTGCTTGAAGATTCTGTTTGTCTGTCCGTTAGTTACCATGATACTTCTAAAAGCGGTTGAGATACTTCGGATGCGTTCGACCAAAGTACAGGTGAAGTGATATCCGATTTTACAGAAACTTGATGGCTGATAGGGGCAGAAGACCTAAGTTTGAGTGGGAAGGTGGGGGTCACGGTAATTTACGATACGCTTGATAAACCAAACGGGTTCATGGGCCCTAGAAAGTGCTCGGATTCAAATGAAACTTGCCCAAGATGTTCCATTTCTCCGCATCCGAGAACGGTGTTTCAGGAAAGTCATGTTGTAATACGCGTAGGGGGCAAACGGATGGTATGACTGGGATGAAACATTAAAGCACAACTCTTACTAGAAATGATATTTCCCCGATGAAATGGATCAAAAAACCGTTTTCGAAAGTAACCATTACTTTCCTCCTCAAACTAGCGATTTTCTTGTTAGCTCTTGTCGACTATATCCAGCCTTAAAGGACACCTGAACAATGAAATCATACTTGAACACACCATGGAGAATGCATTTACAGACATGGACACGGAGAGCATTCTTCTCCTGAGCGTGATGTTTTCAAAATAGGGATGATTGTTTCCGGAGGTTTGTACATGTAGAGCGTGTTCCACCCTTCCACAAATAGTAACTATTAGTTACTATTTCCGTTCCATCCTCACGAAAAGTTACTACGCTGACCGTTCCAACCTTGTCGGAATAGTAACTAATAGCTACTATTTGCTTACCATGCTCGGGAGCGTAGTAACTACGCATCTCTGTAACGTGATTGGTCGTATTCGCCCCTAGCGTGAGATCCTGCTGGAAAATAGAAAAATCGTTCCAACCTTGACGGCAAAAAGCCAGAATTTGTGACGTCATGCGTAGTAACTACGGTAAGTAGGATGGAACACGCTCGTAGACTCCAAGACAAAAAGCGCAATTCATTCAAATCTTGTACAGCGCTGGCCGGATCGTATTGGAATTTCTTCTAGATATACGTTTGGGCTTATCTGGTTAAACAATATTCCAGAAGAAGGGTCGATTGGAGACATTTGTTCATTTCTAAAATTGCTCGGTACTGAAATAAGGACAGATGCAAAATGGACCAAAAATCATAGCTTGGAAACGGTATTTCGTATTTGGATTCGGTTTTTTGCAGGCAATGTTAACGGACGTCATACAGATAGGGATGATACTTGGTACTCTTCATTCAGGCGTCCTTTAATGCTCTCCGACGCGGCGGCTGGGCGCAAAATATTTGAAAACTGAACGTGTCTTGGTTAAAAAGTGGGAAAACTAAGCAAACAAAAGAAGTAATAAACAGAAGCTTATCACATCCTTCTGTGCGAAAGAGTTGCCAGCGGACGCTGAAGATTCCGGCACACTTTTCGTTGGATGACTGGAAAACTCGACAATGCCAAAAAGTAGTTTCATAGTTACGAAACAAAACACTGGAGAAAGGTGGGGATTTTGAAAGCTTATAATTCCATATGGGAGCTAAGTATATTATAAAAGGCAGAATAAGCAAGAGGGGTCCTTTAAAGATAAATCCATGGGACCTAGACATGTAGTCTGAGGTCCGAACTGGATTTGACGTCCGTCCGGGGGAGGTGGGGCAGGATGTACCTGACCGGTAGGCCCACCGGAAATTTTTTGGAAATGCTCCGATTCGACTGATAATTGCTGGGTGGTAGGCGCAGATGCTAAATATGTGACATTTGTGCGTCCGAACTTCTTCTCGCCATGGCCGGGAGTGGCGGTGGGGGATTAGAGGTGGGTTCTGGACATTTTCTGAAACACTTAAGGACCCAATGGATTGAGCGATTGAGATGAAGCTTGGCCATCTAAGGTCATGTGACCTAGGTGTGTTATTCAGAGTTCCTGGCCTGATCCTACCTCGACGGGCATAGCTAGCGAGGGTATCACTGATGGGAATTTGAAAGTCACAGGTCTAGAAATGGACCCTTCCCGGATTGATTGTAGCCTACCATGTACAGCCAAATCACCCCAAAAGCCCTTTTGGGGTGATTTGGCTGAAGTTTATGCGTGGAAACAGAGAAATCGATTCGCGAACCTACAAACGCTGCCGATTCCCCAACAAGTTTTATCATTTACCGACGGGAGCTTTTGTCGGTATCAGACGAGGAATGAGCAAAGCGTTTGTCGGAGCTGTTGTGGGTAGAGAAAAGTGAATCCGCGCAAAATCTCTGCACCGACAAACGTTGCCGACTTCCCAACAAGAAGTTTCCTTTGCAGACAGGGCTGTCGTCGGAATCAGAAAAATTATAAAAAATGTGTCTATCGGTGCTTGGATTTATCGACAGGATTTTTCATGGGAATCCCCCCCCCCCCCCTAGTTTCACCACTGATGTAGTGCACTTACTTAGATGTATTACGGGGGAGAGAATATGATCGAGGGGCGAAGGAGCTTCCTTTAAAGCGGAACCTGAAGAAAGAAATGAAGAACATAATGAAACGAGACAGACAGTATACCACAAAAATAAAGACTAAAAAAAAGGTATTCAGTAAAGATGAACGAAAGACGAATGTTTGTGTGAAAACCTTGGAACGCTATAGCTGAGGTGTGAAATGAATCATAGAAAACCCTTCTTAAATTCATGTAAATCAATGTTAGCAGTGGTAGGATTAGTAGTGTTTATTTTATTTATTTATTTTGGCATGTGTAACGACACGAAATATTTAATTATCCAAATGTTTACAACAATTCTTGCAAAGTGCCTTTTTGTCGAAGCACCTTTTCTCGAAGTAGCATTTCCTCACGCCGTCTTAAAGATACTTGATGTTTGAGAGCTGGCCAAGATACTGGTTATTTGAGCCATGAGAGAATGGAAACAACTCAAGAAAAACGATATAAAAGGTGCGATGAAATTACATTTAGAGGCAGTCTTAGGTAAGTCCTAAGACAGTAGTGATCGTTGGATTAACAAATGTATTCGATGTATGCAGAACTTCAATATTAAAATTAAATGTGTTTTCTAACCCTGTCTAGTGAATGTAGGACCTAGGACCTACCGTCCGAACTTCCCCCCTCCACAGTTAAGAACCAACCCTTTGAGGATTAAGATCAGAGTACCGATATAGTCTAATATGTACCAACCACTCGGGTACACGCTACACGTAGGGGAGCTCGGGGTTGGATCGGACACGGGGTTGGTCTGGACACCCGCAAAACAAATACTAAAAGTTGTCGCTAAAATCGGAAAAAAATACATAACATGTGCCTTCTAGTGATCTAACTTTGTCCCAAAGTTTCATGGTACTTGCTTTTCTGGTTTCGACAAAAAGTTGAAAAAATTGGTTTTCTTAAGGTAAAAGGCTCATGGGTCAAAAAGCTGTGCGCCGAAGATTAGCGATAGTAGGAAGGCGATTAAAGACTATAGACAGCTTAGTAATTGGGGTTTGTAGCCTGCTTAGTATTTTCAAGCTAGATCAGTTAGTTTTCCTGTAGTAGGCCATTTTGTTATTTCAGTCAGGGTGGGGTTGGTTCGGACAGTTTTGAAGGGGTTGGTTCGGACAGTCTTTTCCTACTGATATGCCATACAAAACCGAAACTGACTTACAAAAATACAAAAAGATGCTATCAGGATCCTTATCGTATTATTTGTGAACAGAATTAGTTTGAAAAATGAACGCGCTAAAAAGAGATGGCCAGAACCAAAGAAAACTAGTTAGTGGAATTGTCTACAATAAAGTAAACAATTAGGGTTTTTTTTTTTTAATATAATTAACTTTGCTTACGATATAAGAAGGAAAAAGAAACACGAAGTCGTCCTTTTGAAGGTAAATTTTGTAAAAGGTGAAACCAAATGTGTTTCTTATGTCGGAAAGTCGAAAGAAAAGGAGGTGCATTGAACGAAAGTTCGTTGAGGGGCTTGAAGATATTCTTTCTGCACAGAAGTGGGCCTATAATCACCTTCCTGTATAATCGATTCGAGCAATCGGCCAGCTTAAGATGGACTGAACTTTGCTGATATAAGTTTGAAGTTACCAGCATCTGGAATTGCTTAATGCAACCTGGGCTCTTGAAACATGTGTTTTCTTTAGTTTTGTGTTTACTTTTGAGCTGCATTATTGTCATTTCCACTTTTTAAGATATTTAAGTAAAGTCGAGTAAAAAAATAACACACAAATAATGTCCGAACCAACCCCAGGTCTGTCCGAATCAACCCCATGGGTACGGGGTTGGTTCGGACAAATTGAAAAACAGAAAAAAATGTTTACTTAAAAACCTGATGTAGAAAAAAATTCTGAAAAAATTACCAGCTATTCTCCCAGTTCCCCTATTCTCCCAGACATTCTACACGTTTGACAACAAAAAAGATGTAAATCCGCCAAGAAATGGCGGCGAAAAGGAAAATTAGTGTCCGGGTCAACCCCGAGCTCCCCCATATTAGATGCTCGGTTTCGTACAACAGTTAAAGAGAGAGAGATACACCTAACTTAACACACGGCCCCCGTCTCTTAGCGGATTACATTATATTCCATCCTTCAGCTTCAGATTGAATACATCCGCACAGCTGCTACAGTACTTCCCTCGAAAACGAGATGCTCCTCGTCATTGCTACAGACGGCAGAAAAGGGCAATGGGCTTCTGCTTCTTAGACTATGGTCCGAGCAAAGAACCGCGACCATATGCCTTAACGGTTGAGCGGTTGAGCTTCTATACCCTCCGCATTAGCTGCGTTTGTTATAAAAATTCTCCTCGTGAGTCTCATCTTAATTATCTTATTTCACGTTTTATGAATAATAAGATGAAGCTAATTCTCCTTTTTTCGTATTGTCAGAATGGAGAACGGGGTAAGCTTCGCGCTTCTGCAGAATCGACAACTTGCTTCGAGAGTCAATTCTCGGTTGTCCTTCACCGTTCTCGTTCCCGATTGGTCAATGAAGGGTGGATGTTCAACCAGGGTTGCCACATCAAAAACATTTAGAGAGTGACTTTTGACCGAGTGATTTGGGAGTGAAATTTATTCTCATGAAATGTTCACTTTTGGTCAGAATCGCCTCTGTAAAGACGACACATCTTACGTTAACTTTCATGAACAAAACTTGAAATAGTCACTTCTGGTCGGAATTCTTGCTGCAAAAATGACACAAATGTTTTGTGGAAGATTTTATCCAAAGTGGTCAAAGGTATAATGGATTTTTCGAGTGGGTCGTTTTCTGGGTGAAAGCTTCTGCGCTTTCCCAGACGGATGGTAAATTGTAAATATACACAGAGCTAAGAATTGTAAATAATCACAGATTTGTACATATACACTTTTAACACGCACATTTTATCTTTCGTTATTGCACCGTTTTCTTCTGGTTTTTAGTTACATCTCGTCTTATTGTCTGTTGGTTCCGCATCGTTCTCCTGTTGTGATTGTGGTGGATTTTATGATTTAGTTTTGTTTTATTTTTCGCTGAGGACGGTTTGCCGGAAGTGCAACCGAAATATCCGAATTTATATTTATCCCTCGCACATCATCCTAGAGGGATAATTAGCTGATCAAAACAAAACACAAAAAAAAAAACCCCGAAAATCACGGTTTTCTATTTCTTTTAAAAATGACACATTTGGTCATTTCTGAAATAGAGTAATTTTTATGTGAAAAAAACAAAATAGAGTGACAATTCACACTATCGTGCGACATGTGGCAACCCTGTGTTCAACCCGTATGAACAGGTATTAACGGGTAGCAATGGAGAATTGAGAGGAGCAAAAACGGTAATTTCGACGAGAATCGAAAACTGAGAATTCAGATTAGAAACGCAACTACTGTATGTCACCAGTGGCTACTACAACATTACAGATTTACTACTACTCTTGACATTACATTATTATTGTACTAATAATAGTTACAAACCCATCAGAATTAGTGAAGCGTCGTTTTTTATGCCACTAGCATGTCTGATGCTTTTGAGAAACACCAGGTTTATTTATATTTGCCATTAAAATTGTACCTTACCTTACCTTACAGAGACCAATAATGCAGTAGCAATCAGACAACTTCAAAAGATTCTGTCACGGTTCACTTGCAAAGTATATGTGATCATAGTCCCTGCTCTCAACTTGATCATTCTCATTCCAGCAAGCGAGCAAGTTCAAAATATGAGAAACAGTATACAACGAAATAAGTAATTGCGAGCGAGCAGACTGATCGAGGAGCAGCATCTGTTCTATACCTATTTATGCGTCCCTTTGTGGTATGGACTACATTCACTAATTTCTATGAACAGCAGACGAGAACAGCCCCCCCCCCCCCCCCCCGCACATTTACTCTAGTGCTTACCTTATGACGTAGCTCTAATGCCTTGTAGCATATAATGACATCCTCCCATAGCTCTAGTCTCAAGTAAATATCCAGTGCACTATTGACGCAGCCCAAGACTATGAAGAGATTGGCCAGTTGCCTCTGTAGTTCCCACCTAGGAGGCACTGGTGTACAAAAAAATAAATCCGTCCTCTCTTCTCCTTCTTCTGGAACTGTCTTCACAAGATTCACCAACTCTTCATACTGCATCATACATCGCTCTACAGTTCTTCCTTTGTGCTTCTGGACAGCAGAGCGAAGCATTAGAGCGGCGAGCTGTATGCAGAAATTGGAAGGGTGTTCTAAGACGACATCGAGCACAGCAAGCAACTCTTCGTGGAGGATTTCATCATCAGCGTGGAGGTGCTCGATCCGAGCGTAAAGGCCAAGCAAAACGGCCTGCTCAAGACCTGTTAGCTCCGGTATCTCTGCTTGCCCCTCGTCCGTCAATTTCCTCTTTTCCATACGTGTATCATCATTTAACTTGACATTTGCTGGCAATCTTACGCTCTTTTTGACCCCATCCCCAACAATTTCCCCAGTCCTGGACCTTGCAACTTTCAGAACAAGCTGGGCCACATCAAAGCTCTGGAAATAGGTCCTCTTTCCCAGGCAGCCGGTAAGCTCTGTGGTAAGGCCACACTCGATTTCGGCCCTCTCAAAGCTTTTCTTGGCCTTTTCGTACTCGTAGTACATGCGATGAATATAGCCGATTGTTAAAAGGGCTTCTACTTTAATTTCTTTCTGGAGGTTTTCCAAGTTTGCCTCTATATTAGAGATGTGAGAGACAGCAAGGTCGTGTAAGATGACGGACTTTTCATCGAGGATTTGCTGGTGGACCAAAACATATCGGAGGGTCAGAACTGACCGATCCTGAAAATTAGGAATGTATTTATTGCTACAAGTTCGAAATCAATTAATTAATCAACTTAATTCGTGATATTACTCATCACATATTAAAATTACACTAAAACAGGACTATTCTTTACTAAACATTTATAACCATTTCATCCATTCGGTGGCTCGGGGCAATACCACAGTCGACGGAAAAGGCGGTAGAGGTGGCCAGAACTGCATTTTGCATTCTCGCGAATTGCCTTTAAAAGTGGATTTTCGGAAATATCTGGTTAGGCAGTACAGCCTAAAGCGACAACAGAGAAAAGTTACGCAACCAAATTACAAGTTTGAAAATGTCTGGTAATGGTTCTAGGCGAAGTAGATGACAAATGCTTTCAAGAAGCGCTGGGAGGAATCCATCCGTCGGTGAGTGACTGTCAGTACGCAATCACTTCTCAAACCCATAGTAGGGAGGTGTAGGAAACAAAATAACAACTGTATGTTGTATTATGGACCAATTAAGACACGTCCATGTGCGCTTTATTAAAAGTTGACTTCCGACATCGAGGTTGATGTCGGAAAATAACACTCAGACCGCCACTGAAAATAACCTATCCGAGCCCAAGGCGAGGTAGGTTATGGAAATATCGATCGAGCCGAAGGCGGGGTTGATATTTTAAAATGGCCGTCGAGGTTGTTATTCTGATATGAGCCAAGATGGAGGTATGTTAACTATTACAACTTTTTAGAAAAGTATTTTTTTTATAAGTGGGACTTGTTGTACTTTGTTGCTACTGGGTTAGGGAATTTTATTTTAGTGAGTAGCAACCCAAACCTACTGTAGACCTACTAAAATTACTTATGCCCTGTTTCAATCAATACAGTCTTTTAGATATCTGGCGATGCAGATGACGTCTAGCGGTCGCCGACTTAAAATCAGTCGAAACCAGTGAACAACTAGATTGCAACTGTCAAAACCGGTGTTGCCAACGGTAAAAAAAAATTCTGCAATTTGCCACAGATGTTCACTTCTTCGGCAAAGCGAGCCAGAATTCTGTGACCGGTTCCTGACCAGTAAATACAAAAATGTAGCAAAAAAGTTGAGGCATATAATTATGAATTTTATAAAGCGAGATTTCTCGTTATTAGGTTGTAAAAAGTAACCAGATTCATAGGCGCCAGAATATCACTGTTTTTGCTGCCTTAAGTCACAGGTCCCGTCAGAGAAAAGTGGCAACACTCACCAATAACAAAACCACCTGTTGGCTATTCAGAAAATCGAGAACGAATCAGATCAAGAATAACTAGCTTTTGGAAAGTTAGGGATATTAGGATGTTGTTTCAGTTGACAAGTTGTATTTCCAGTTGAAATCTGATGGTGACAAAGTATGACCCAGGGCATAAGCTGGTTATCTAAGAGAGTAAGATGTTCATAATCTTATTTTTTTTTCATTTTTTTTTTTTTTTTTTTAAGTGTTTCTTTTTGCTTTTTTTTTTACTGAAAGTAATGTTTTTTACTTATTGTTTGGGGGTCACCTCCTCTTAACAGGTGTAAGCTTCTGGAGGTTTTTGTAGTTCCTAGTATTGTTTTTCCAATAAACCCCATATATAATCAGCTTCTCCTTTTCAGTATTTGAGGACAAGTGCTCAATGAACATCTGTGGAGGCTGATATTGTCTGGAGGATGATACAGTATCGTATCAACCTCCACAAAAGTAAATATTATAATATAACTTCCTGTGGGACAAAGGAAGGTCCGATAAAAATTATTAAAGGTTGACTGAAGAGTTTATCGATACAAATAAAATTTTATCATTTTTTGTTTTTCACAAAAAAAAAGGGGACAAGAGCCACTGGCATAGGCTCGGTAAGGCAAGATTTCGGTAAACCCAAACTTGGGAAGATTAACCACAGGATTATAGTAGGATTTGCACATTTCGATACCGTTGTATAGGATGTCGGTTGCTGGCAGCTGACATGTCTTATACTACATATAATGGTCACCCCCAGGACAACCTGGACGCCCGGGTTCTCAGGTGACTGGTTTATTTGAAGATGTATCGTTTAGTTTTTATGTTTTTTTTACAAGTTGTTTACTGTGATTTTGTGTAAAATAAAGAATAACCTAAACTAACCTAACCTATACCACCTAAAAGGTTAAGTACATTTCCAACACAGGCTGTTATAATTTCAACCTCTGCTCACAAGCGCAGAACTTCAAGGATTCGTCTTAACTTGAACGCGGTGGCTACTCGCCATGGAATAAAATCAAAATTTTGTCAAAGGGTGATTTTTTGGATTTCCTTTCACCTATAGGCCTATGTAGAAATACGAACTATTGCTAAATATGTTGGTGGCTTCTTCTGTCTACATGGAACATTTGAACATATAATTCGTACATATTTAGGCTATGTAGTAAGTATTTTATGTTGACGAAAACGTCAAGTTCGGCGTCTTCGCAACGACAGGTATTTTACAAATAAATTAGTAGGCAAGCCTACCATTGTCCAATACACGATCAAAGGCCAGAAAAGGCTACTTAGTACAGTATAATTAAGACATACACTTTTAGAATATTCCCTTACAACATTATTAATTGTTGGTATTTAGGAAATGTAACTAGTAGGATAATCCTGAGAAACAGAGGTCTCACGTATGGGGGGGGGGGATGCCCCGCCCCCTAAAGGTGCCGGCCATTCGGTAAAAAAATAACATAGTCAGCGCGAAGCGCCACATTTTTTCGCAAAACCAGTTTTTTTTTCTTCTCGGAAACAGCCGATTTTTCTTCGAAACAGTCGGTTTTTCGTAAAAATAGTCGATTTTTTCTTAACAAAGTCGTTTTTTTTTGCAAAAACAGTCTATAAAAATGACCAGCCAGTCGGTAAATACCTTTCCCCCCCCCCATACATTTTGGTTAGTAACGCTTCTGATGAGGACAGGCATATCTACCATTTTTCCCCACAAAACTTTGCTGGTTTCAGAAGAGGACACTAACATTTGTGGGAATAGATAATGTGAAAAGCTAAGCACAACAACAGGAACACCTACCACACTTGATTCTAACGAAGCCAAGTTGTCCACCAATATTTGCTTGATAGCTATTAAGATCTCGGGCTTTTCAGCAAGTGGATGGAATCTCTCCCCATCTAGGATCAAGTCTTCATGGACAAAGTTAGTCCCTTTTGTCTCTTCTCCATTGGACTGAAGGAAATTCCATTTAACAAACTCCAAAAGGAGCTTTTCTACCTCCGTTACGACTTCTTCGGGTCTAGAAAAATTTAAACAGAATCAATCAGTTTCTCCAAGGCCAATTGGGTAACAGCTAGGACGCAATCCACGGAAAACTTACAGAAATAAATGAAATAAAATAATTTGTAAACTGACTAGAAGAAAGTGCAGGATATGGCAAAAACCAACAGCCACTATTCCTCTCAGAGATATGCATGGACAACAGAAGGAGAGGGTGGAACGAATGTCTCATCCACGAAAAACAAGACCAAAGGTGTCGATGGGATCCCAAAAATCTAAGATTTGATCCAGACAATTCGGTCTTGTCTTCGCCAGGCTAATTATCAGAGAAAACCAAGTTCAGATATTCTATCTACCTATCTATACCTCTTTAAGCCATATCTATTTTGACGATATTGACCGAAACTTCCTGCTTTACTACTGCCGAATTTGCTGTTTCGCCTGAATTCCGAGCGAACTACTAGTCCAGCAAAAAAAGAAAAATTCAGAAGCGAAGCCGGCGTATCTCCTTATCCCTATAAAGAAATCTAATCAACTTGAAATAAAATTTTGACTTAAAAAAAATGCGGGTACAACCGGATTCCGGACTAATTATATGTCCGGGTAAAAAATGATCAATATATACAGACTCAGCGTCTCTTCTTACCCCTAAATATATCATCTAATCAACTTCAGATAAAGCTTTTACTTTTAACATATTTTCCGGTTTTGGACGGATTACAGGCGAACTAGTTGTCCGGCGAGAAAATGGTTTTCACCATCGGGTTAAGCATGTCTTCTTACCCATAAATCAAACATTTAATCAACTTCAAATGAAACTGTTACTTTAAACCAACTTTCCGGTTTTGGCCAGATTCCGGACGAACTGCTTGTCCGGCAACAAAATGATTTTCACCATCATGCTCAGCATGTCTTCTTACCCCTAAATCAAACATTTAATCAACTTCAAATGAAACTTTTAGTTTTAACCAACTTTCCGGTTTTTGCCAGATTCCGGACGAACTACTCGTCCAGCGAGAAAATGGTTTTCACCATCGTGCTCAGCATGTCTTCTTACCCCTAAATCAAACATTTAATCAACTTCAAAGGAAACTTTTACTTTTAACAAACTTTCGGTTTTTTGCCGGATTCCGGACGAACTACTTGTCCGGCGAGAAAATTATTGTCACCATCGTGCTCAGCATGTCTTCTTACCCTATAATCGACTATCACATTAGCTGTTTAAAAATATTTTGTTTGTCCCTTAAACTGAACCCTCTCCCCAATCCCCAAATATAGGGCTACAGAGCCCATCTACGAACTCGACCTTAACCTTGACCCAAACAATCCCCATATCAAGTTTCACCAAAATATCTCATTCCCTTCGAGAGTTATCGTGCTTACAGACGGACGGACGGACGGACGGACAGACGGACGGACGGAAAACTTTTGCCATGTCATAGGTATCCCTCCACTTACGTTTTGGGATCCCAAAAACTCCATGGTCCCCGCAAAATTGAAGTCTGTGGGTGACTTAGGTTTGAGAAGATCACATTTACTCTTCTTATAATCTCTACATATGATTAGGCTTTTACAAAATATATCACAGGTCAATGACTGTTTAAATGGGTGGTCTGTTTAATTGCTATTAAGTTGAGCAAGAAGCAGAACAATTTGAGACTGTGTTACCCTAGTTTCTTCTACGCTTGCCCACCCAGTTATGGAACAAAGACAAGATTATATCATTTATAGTGATGTTCCTTGGAACAATCCACTATTGCGAGCGCTGTAGCAGCTTTCGGCTTTCGGTTTCCGGTCTTCACCGTATTCTGTGGAGCTCATAACTCGTGAACCAGTGCAAGTATCAAGTTCAAACTTGGTACACTTGTGGGTATTGTGGTCTAGTTGTGCCTCTGACGGTCACACCCCCCATACCCACCCAGCTTAGGGGAAAATGGGCCCAGATTGCCCAATCAATACCCGATGACAAATTTGTAGCCTGTGTAGTAGTTATGGTAGTAGAACGAAAACGTTGCATGTGAGCTTTTGCTTTTCCGTTAAATTCGATGAGCTTTGAGGCGGGATTAGATGCGGTTAGATTTCAGAATAGATTGCTTTGCAATGTTGTTGTTAATTAGAAGGCGATTCTGGCGGTCTGGAAAGCTTCGGCTTTTTGCGACTTCGGCTAAAACTCGCTTCGCTTTCCAAAGCTGTTATCGCGCTCCGATAGTTTCCGCCAGCACTTGGATATTCGGGCGAGAATATTCACGAATATTCCGGTGTCCCCCTTTCCCCCCCCCCTACAAGTATCGGATCCAGTCCGGGCTTGACATGGAACATCTGAGACTACACCTCTTTCCACTCGCCAAGTTTCATTCAAATCCGATCGCCCGTTCGACAGTTATGAATGCCACAAGATTCAAGATTCCCCATCCCTCCACTCCCCCCACGATGATCGGATCATGCAAATGACTATTGTCAAGTCAGTTTGTTCGAGTCCCTAATATGCCATTGCATCGTCTTAGTACATCAGGAAGTACCGAACTCACGGATAATCAGAAATCCGGACTCCCCTCCCCCCCAAAAAAACTCCCCCCCGAGTGCCCGAATCCGATCTGGTTATGTCAATGATGTATCTAGGACTTGTGCTTGCTCTTCCCACCAAGTTTCATCCTGACTCCTCCACTCTAAGCGTTTTCCGAGATTTCCGGTTCCCCTCTCCAACTCCCCCCGAAGTCACCGGGTCTGGTCCGGATTTTATGTGGATCGTCTGAGACATGAGATCTTTCCAAATACCAAGTTTCATTAAGATCCGATCACCCGTTCAAGAGTTATAAATACCTCAAGATTCCGGATACCCCCTCCCTCCACTCCCCCCACGATGATCGGATCACGCAAACGACTATTGTCAAGTCGGTTTATTCAAGTCACTGATATGCCAGCCCAGCTGCATCGTCCTAGTACATCAGGAGGTACCGAACTCACGCATAATCAGAAATCCTAATCCCCCCCCCCCACTCCCCCCATAGTACACGAATCCGGTGCGGTTATGTTAATGTTGTATCTAGACGTGTGCTTGCTCGTCCCACCAAGTCTCATCCTGATCCATCCACTCTAAGCGTTTCCCAAGATTTCGATTCCCCTCTCCAACTCCCCCGGAAGTCACCCGATCCGGTTCGGATTTTATGTGGATCGTCTGAGACACGAGGTCTCTCCAAACACCAATTTTCATTAAGATCCGATCATCAGTTCAAGAGTTATAAATACGTCACGGACCCCCCCCCCCCCTCACTCCACTCCCCCCACGATGCTTGGATCGGGGAAGTGACTATTTCCAACTTAATCATTTGGGGTCCCTGATGTGCCTGCCAAGTTTCATCGTCCTAGCTTGTGTGGAAGAGCCCGAACTAGCAAAACCCGAACCGACAGACGGACAGAAATTGCGATCGCTATATGGCACCAAAAAATCAATTGTTTTGACAAAAAATCAACTGGTTTTCAGAAAAAAACGACTATTTTGACGAAAATTTTGACAATTTTTTATTATTCGGGATGTGAAATGTCTTGGTTCGAACGCTGTTTGTACACAAGATGTGATAAACATTTTACCTTCACACACCACGTCTGAGCACTTGAACGCATGTTTATAAGCTTTAATGGCATTATGCCGAATAAACACCTTTCTTCTCAATCACGGTTAGCCCAAAGAATGAAATTTGGCACAGCCTCAATTAAAAGTACAATACTGCCTGCACCTAGGCAGGATATTTCACAAAAATGGCTTAACAGTCAACAGTAATAAATACAGGCTGAATACTTAGGAGAGTTATTTAAATTTGGATGGTGTAGTTTTGGGCTGAATGGGCTGAAAGTTCTTGTATTTCCTCCTGCCAAAATTAAATCTTACGCATAGCGTAGACAATGTTGATCATGACATTTTGGCCACAACAACTGATTTTATTTATCCATCACAGGTCATATCAGCAAAGAAAAAGACAAAAAAGCAAAACACAAGAAAAAGATTAAACTTTCATACACCCAAAAAAAACAAATTCCAAATTATAAATCACAATTAGAAGTTGCTGTCTTCAAAGAAGAATTAATATATTTATAATAAAATATATGTAGGCCTATAATATGTATAATATGCCTGTGCAGGCTTCGTTTAACAGACCTATATATTGTAGCATTACTGTAGCCTAATGTAAGACTTTAGGCCTAGTGCCAAACAAAAATATCTAACTTATATATAAGTAAGTAAGTAAGTAATTTATTTATGACCCGCCATTTTGAAAAGGCGGAGTAAATGAATGAATTAAATATTTTACTACCCATCAGTAACAAAGGAAAAAGATACGGAGCACGGAAAAAACAAGACCAAGGGTTCCGATGGGATCCCAAAAACTGAATATCCGATGCAGACAATTAATAATAATAATAATAATAATTTATTTCTAACCCACAAATCGTACAAGACGAAAACAGTGGAGTACAAAAGAATAAAGAAAGACATAATTACAAAACACTACACATACAAACAAAATCTACTTAAGAATCAAACAGACGAATAAGCCCATGAGAGGGCGACAGACGCGCGTACGCCGTTTCGGACAGTTTCTGTGGAGAACAGACAGTTTCTCCGTGATATCCGGTAGCGAGTACTTACTAATAATTTTGGAATTTCTTTGCCAAGGAGGGAGAAAAAGAAGAAATTTACAAAAACGAAAATAACAGGATCGCATAGCTTTAATATCCTTTTTCTTTAAAACAGGATAGACACCAGATAAAAAAAGAATAGAATGGTCACAGAAGGAAGAGTATAGTTTGCCAAGAGCTTTCCGATTGTATTTCCCCCTGTTAGCAACAATTTTCGAATAACCCAGTTGAATTTTTAGTCTGCAATCGGAAACCGTCCGGGATCGGAAAGAACGAATATTTTTAGTAATGGTAATACCCAACCACCGAATAGAATCAACACTTGGAATAGAAAACTTCAAGCAATTTAGAGACGCGGATGGCCCGGAGTTAAAAGACAGATATTCACATTTTTTTACGTTTAAAGAGAGTCCAATATTGGAGAATGAAGAGGAAACCTTCTGAACCAAACGCGACAACTCGCTCCTAGATCGGCTAATTAA
Source organism: Branchinecta lynchi (assembly GCA_023053575.1). Classification (NCBI taxonomy): domain Eukaryota; kingdom Metazoa; phylum Arthropoda; class Branchiopoda; order Anostraca; family Branchinectidae; genus Branchinecta; species Branchinecta lynchi. The sequence continues at coordinate 33,088,322 of JAKZAP010000003.1, forward strand.
TAGAAGGTCATCTGCATAAGCAAGATATGAAACATTTGAAAAACCAAGGAGATAAGAAGAAGAAATATTTGTAAGCGTATCAGAAATACACATTTTGAATATACTAGGAGAAAGTACACCACCCTGTCTTACACCACAACGGACAGGAATCCTTGAAGCTGAAACAGAACCATTAGATTTTATTCGGAGGTAAGATTTACTATACCAATAACGAAGAAGAAATATAATGGAAAGGTTAATGCCGTTACTGAAAAGAGAGTAAAGAGCTTGAGAATGCAGAATACTGTCAAAAGCTTTAGAAAGATCTAGTGCACAAATGTGAAGACTATAACCCTTTTTAGATGAATCAATGAGAAGAGAAGAAAGTGCCCGATGCGCATGCTGACATCCGATACCAGGCTGAAATCCGAATTGATTTTCCCCAAAGTTAACATTATCATTAAGAAAAGGAAGAAGCAGATATTCAAAAACTTTACTTAGATTGCAAGAAACAGTAATTGGCCTATAAGAAGAACATTCAAACGGAGACTGACCACGTTTAAGGACTGAACTGACTGTACCACACAGAAAACTGTCCGGAACCAGCGAAGAACATAAGCACATTTGAAATAACAGTTGAAGATGGCACAGAAGTGGCGGGCAATCAATTTTCAGATGGTTTATACCAATACCATCAACATCCACTGACGAAGATTTTAGTTGATTTATAGCTTTGGACACATTTCGAATAGCGATGGGGATAACATGACCCTGATGTAGCTTTGCCGGCATTACAGCATTAAGTAACTTACTGAAATATGCATGGACAGAATAATTAACAACTGAAAAAATGGACGAGTAATGAGCTTCCCAAGAAGAAACAGGGACAACGCATTCATTGGATTGCATACTTCCAATTTTCTCTGAATTCACAACTTTTCGCCACTCACTTTTATTAGTAGGAAAATTGGCACCTCTATAACGAATCGAACGAATCTGTTTTTTGTAAGTAGCTTTCGTTCGCTGTTTTAAATCAAAAACTTGACCGGATTTCGGTCTACCACACATTATCCACAGACGCAACCACCACTTTGCTTTGTTTTTAGCCAATTTTAAATCAGGATCCATTGACCATTCAGGTTTTCTTGTTTTAACGCGTACATTTTCCTGCGGTACAGCGATATATTCAGATTGACGGAGACAATGAATAATCTGAGAATAATATGCATTTAATTCAACATTACTGTTAGCGAAACGATTACGTAATTGAAGGAGGTGATATGGGACTCGTATTGAACTGAGTAGCGTAATAAGGGTAGAAATGTACAGAGGCAGATTTGCACGTTTCCAATTGCTGCGAGTAAACCACTTTGACTGATTTCGGGGTTTTGGGGAACCAGGGCACATTTTTACTGATATACTAAAAGACAGAGGAAGGTGATCAATATCCCGTACATCTTCATGGACGCAAATAACAGAGGGATTCAGATTTGGTGAACAAATAACATGATCGATGTTAGTAACACTACCAGAATGATGCACATATGAATAATCCAGAGTCTTGTCAATAATTTTGTAATCAGGAAGAGAATCCAATAGAGTTTCACTACGGACAGATTTTGTGTACACATTCGTGTTAAGATCACCGGCCAAAATAAATTCATAACCACCGGCAATCGCATTGCTAAGAACAGACTTAAGGATATCACAAGATTTGGCAAATTTGTTAAGGGCGATCACAGATTTGTTATCACATGGGAGATACGCGTTAATGAGCAGCATTTTTCCGAGGCGTATAATTAGAAAATGATCATCCGAATGGTAACAAGACGGCGCAAGGAAATTTAGGCGGCGCTTGATTATGCAAGCTAGGCCTCCCGAGGGTCTACCGAACGTGGCTTTGGCATTTGTCACAAAAACAAGATGGTCAGCACTACGCCGAAGGAAATTAACACTTGTCGAAGTTAATAGATGCTCTTGCAGGCATACTACATCAAAATCACTAAGCAGTTCATCAAGTAACGAGTCCTTATCCTTAGTACCGTTTATATTAAAAGAAACTATCGAAAGTAGTTCACTCATTTTGCTTTTTCGGTTGCCACAATAGCCTTGAGAATGGGACAAGTAAGACTAAAGGATACATGGGATCCGCCACAGTTGCAACATTTTGGGGTTTCGGTACATGGGTCGTCCCTAGAGGAAAGATGTGGACCAGCACATCTCGCGCACTTTGGGTCAGGACTTGGGCAAGCTGATTGTAAATGGTTTGGCGATCGGCAGTTGAAGCAGCACCGAGGAATGTCTTTGAATTCAGTAACACGTACAAACTCATAACCCAGCTTGATGCCATCTTTGATGTATCTTGCCTTAGAAGAAGAATCAGCAAATTCCACTTTGATCGAACTCGAACTACCAAGGCGCTTGGCATCTGTAATGCCGGGGAACTGAGTGAAACTTGAAAGATCGTAGTCCACGGGCATACCTTTCAAGAGACCAAAAAACTTTTTGCTCAATACTCTAGCCGAGGAGCCGCTGACCAGACTTGCAACAGACGAGCAGAAATCGTTGGCAACTCCCTTTTCGATGTTAACAAACCACTTGTCGCGTACAGGACGAACAGAGGTCACCGATTCATGTCCATCAATTTTGTCAATCAGCTCTTTCCGTTTGAGTGGATCAGAAAGAGAATCGGGAACTTTCGAGACGATGACAGTGGTATGGGTGTCGCACAGAGAAGTTTTTTCCAGCATTGGAAAATGAAAATCATAAGAATCGAGCTTACTTGAGACGACGTTCACTAACTGTTCAACTCGATTAATCTTCGTTGTAAGTTTGGAAAACACCATAGCAGGTATACAGGGAACTTCGGTGGGAGAACGGATTACGTACGTGGGTACGGAAATGTCAGAGTCATCACAGCGCTTCATCAGGCCCAGAATATCTAGCAAATGACTTGACAGAGCCTTTACTCCGGAACGACGTGGATAGTTTTCCTGTGGGGCAACCTTCGCCCAAAACACTTTCTTCTCTTTGAGTGCTGATTCACAATCAAAGAAATCCAATCCGTAATTAACTATCACGTCATTCTCAACTCCTTCCTCTCGACTGACTTGCAAAAAGTTCAATATTGGAGAATAGACAAGTTCATCAATAATCGTACTTCCACTGCTGCTGCTAGGCATTCTCGTAACGGATTAGCGCTCGTCACCCAAAACAGGTCTTATCAGTATGAATGACTGAACTGAACTGAATTAGGTTTTGTTTTCGCCGGATCCAGTGTTCACCGGACTTTTTAAATACCGTACTTTTACTTTTAAAATTTAGAAACAGAGTAAGGCCAAATTACTGATCATCTAAGAAAACCAAGTTCAGATATGGATTCAGCATGGGTGTTTAAACAGACATGAAACATATAAACATACTCGTATAAGCTGATCGAAACGATTCTGTCTTACTTCTGTGAATTTTCTGGCCGGATTCCGAGAGAAGTATTTGTTCGGGTACAAAATTTTTGTCGTTACGATCTTTGTGCCGACCGATTTTGTATAAAACTCAACTTCAGATATACCTCTATAAGCCATATCTATTTTGACGGTACTGGTCGAAACTTCCTGCTTTAATTCTGCCAAATTTCCGGTTTCGGCCGAATTCCGAACGAACTATCATACTCGTCAAAAAAAAAATCAGAAACGAATTCAGCATATCTCCTTATCCGTATAAAGAAAATCTAATCAACTTCAAGTAAAACTTTAACTTTAAAACAAATTCGGTTTCAAACGGATTCCGAACGAACTATATCTCCCGGTAAAAAAAAAAAGATTGTCACATAGCCTACAGGTTCAGCGTATCTTCTTACCCCTGAATCTGTCATCTAATCAACTTCAAATAAAAATTTTGCTTTTAACAAATTTTCCGGTTTTGTCCTGATTCTGGGCGAACAAGTTGTCCAGGTAGAAAATACTTTTCACGCAAGTGTTCAGCATGTCTTCTTACCCCTAAATCGAACATTTAGGGGTCAGAAATACGCCATACTCTTCGAGGAGCTCTTTCGTTACGACATGTTGGCGTAGAAATATGGAACGTGTTGCCGTGCTGTGTAAAAGCAGTTTGGGCGCTTTCCAGAAAAAAGATGAAAAAGGATCTTCTTGATTCTTGAAAGTTAGTATTATTTATTTTGTTTTCTTGTTCTCTTTTTAATATGGATTTATAGTCGCGTCTGACGCAGATAGGGTTGTCACAACTCGCAAGTGTTTTTCGTAAGAGATGAAATTTATCTTCCTTAGAGGTATTAATTCGTTTGAGTTCCTGAACAGGCCGTAGAGCCTTTGGCATGTTGGCAGTTCCGGGATTCGTCTGTTGATTTCTTTTCGTTTTTACAAATAAAGCAAAGCAAAGCAAAGCAAACATCTAATCAACTTCAAATAAACATTTTACTTTTAATAATCTTTCCGGTTTTGGCAGAATTCCGGGCGAACTACTTACCCGGCGAGAAAATGGTTTTCACCATCGTGTTCAGCATGTCTTCCTAACCCTAAGTCGAACATCTAATCAACTTCAAATAAAACCTTTACTTTTAACAGACTTTCCGGTTTTGGCAGAATTCCGGGCGAACTACTTACCCGGCGAGAAAATGGTTTTCACCATCGTGTTCAGCATGTCTTCCTAACCCTAAGTCGAACATCTAATCAACTTCAAATAAAACCTTTACTTTTAACAGACTTTCCGGTTTTGGCAGAATTCCGGGCGAACTACTTACCCGGCAAAAAAAAATGGTTTTAACGATCGTGTTCAGCGTTTCTTCTTACCCCTAAACCAAACATCTAATCAACTTCAAATAAAACATTTAGCCTACTTTTAACAAACTTTCCGGTTTTGGCCGGATTCCGGGCGAACTACTTCTCCGATGACAAAATGGTTCTCATCATCGTGTCCAGCATGTCTTCTTACCCCATATTCGACTCTAACATTATCTGTTTAAAAATATTTTATTCGTACCTTAATTTAAGCCCCTCCCCCACCCCTAAATGTAGGGCTAGAGAGCCCATCTACGAACTCGACCTTACTCTTGACCCAAAGAACCCTCACAAGAAATTTCATCGAAATATCTCATTCCCTTCAAGAGTTATAGTACGCACAGACGGACAGACAAACAGACGGACAGACGGACAGACGGACAACTTTTGCGATGTCATAGGTATCCCGCCCCTTATGTTTTGGGATCCCAAAAAGGAAAATAACGACTACAAAAGCAAACCAATATTAACCTAGATACAAAATCAAACAAATCTTATTAGAAAAGAATACCCATCCAGAGGTGTGCAACATCCTTATTATTAAGCTTTGTGACCAGATTATCAACACTTAGTATGGGGTCTGCAACATAATACTTCCGAAGTTCTGAATAAGGTACCGCCTGCACGACCAACTGGGAGGCTGAAGAAGAAATTTAGCAAGTATGCAAAGTTAAGATCAGCTTTCTTAACTCTTTCTTATCCGTGGCATTTAGAAGATCCTCAAATGGAGCCACAAACAGTAAATGAAGCAAAGCAATAGCACTGTAGAGCTTTGAAGGAATTTTTTTGACATATTCACTTGCAAAGGAACAAGTCATGCATAGGCTCCACAGAGTTTCTTCTCAGCGTGAGCAATAATCAGCTTGCAAGTTGCAGCTAAAGATGGGCCAATTGGTAGGCCCAGGTATATCAATTCATTCGGAGGTCTTACATCAATCCCGCCAAGATTCACAAACTCGGGAGAGAACTCGGGCGGACAATTGAAAAGTATGATTTCACTGCATTCAACCACAAGGTACTGTCTACGGAACCGGGAGCCGTACTTTATGTCCTACGGGCTGCGGAACCGGTAGTTCTCACGGAAACTAAACCAAATGAGCTGCGATTCCGGTATCTGACGTCATTGACTAACGGAAACTTGTCTGTGCTGGCTCCCTTTCCGGTAGTAAGTGGAAATAGATCACGGAAACTTCATCCCACTAGCTTCCCGTCCGGTAGTCTCGCGGAATTGTGTACTCAGAAGATAGGGAGCCGGTAGTTGATACCAGAAACTATATAATTGAAGCTTGTGTTCCGGTAGTGTCTACGTGGAATATAGAACTCACGGAATAGTTCGGATGGGAGCTAGGATGACGGGATTTTCACTGACTTAGAGAAAATAACATGGGAAAAAATCCACTACGGAAACCCATACATTGAGAGCTAAGGTACCGGTAGCAACAACTATTTGATTGAAAATAACCGGCTCACGCTAGGGTTCCGGTAGTGCCAAAAAATGAAAAAAATTTAAACTCACAGACCCATGTCAGTGCAGACCAGGAAACCGGAAGTGAATATTTTTAACTCACGGAACCCAACTCCTGAGGGCTAGGGTTCCAGTAGTGCCAAAAATTAAAATTACAAGCTCACAGACACCTGTTAATATGGACTTTGATTCCGATACAGCTCACGGAATCCAACTTTCCTGGGCTAGGGTTCCAGTAATGCGTGATTATTTATTTATTTTTATTTATTCTGTGGGGTAGGCTAGACACTCCAGCCGAAACTCAGGCCACAAATGGCCCATTGTCTCAATCCCCCAATTCACAATTGATTGCGATACATCACTCTATAATACAATTGATGAAAACATCACTCTACCGAAACAATTGATAAAAAACTTCACTCATTCTACCGCTTTTTCTCGCGTACTTACCTTAAAACCTGTCTAGCCTCCCTGCAACTGAAGGTACCTGGACAGTTCCTGTAATCTGGCTTTCCTCACTACCTCGTGGAAATCAACATTCGGAGAGTGGAAAGCTTCCAGACGTTGCCTTGTCCATGCTGGGCACTCTTGAACAAAGTGGATATTTGTCTCTTCATCTACTCCGCATTTGGTACATACTGGAGACTCAATTTTTCCTGTATTAAATTATGTTTTCCAAGGTTTCCAATTCCAGTAACAACCTGGATGATTCCCCAATTTCATCTTTAGTAATACCTGATATTTATTAACATTTCTTACCCCATGAGTTGATAATATTTGCTTTTTTAATACCATATTGACATGCGCAGTAAGTTCGTTTTTTTTTCGGACTACGGGAATCCTAGCCCATTGGAGTTGGGTTCCATGAGTTGAAAATACTCACTCCCGGACTCCTAGTCTGCACTAACATGGGTCCATGAGTTCAAAAATGTACATTTTTTGGCACTACCGGAACCCTAGTCCATTGGAGATGGGTTCCATGAGTTGATAATATTTGCTACAGATTTGCTACCCGAATCCAAGTTCATATAGCTGAAGTGTCTGCGAGTTAGTAACTTTCAGTTTTGGCACTACCGGAACTCTAGCCAATAGCCATCTGTGTCCGTGAGCTGTTCATTTTCAATCAAATCATTCTCACTACCGGTACCTTAGCTCTCAATGTATGGGTTCCAGTAGTGGATTCTTTCCCATGTTATTTTCTCTAAGTCAGAGAAAATACCAGCATCCTAGCTCTCATCCCCAACTAATCTGTGAGGTCTATATCCCATGTAGACACTACCAGAACACAAGCTCCAGTTATACAGTTTCCGGTATCAACTACCAGCTCCCTAGCTTCTGAGTACACACTATTTTCCCTTACTACCGAAACGGGAGCCATCATGTACGGGTTTCCGTTAGTTAATGACGTCAGATCCCGGAATCACAGCTCATACGGTTTGCTTTCCGTGAGAACAACCAGTTCCATAGCACGTAGGACATGAATTACGGCTCCTTGTTCCCTAGACAGTGCCCAACCACAAGTCTACAGATTTATAATTTTTTTCAATTGTTGGATAATTGGATTCAAGCCTCAAAGTCTATTGACTTAAGTTCAATACGTCATCAGCATAAAATATAACAGAAACATCAACTCCCTTCATAATACACAAAGAAGAAATTTCATTTTCCGCACTTAGAGCACCATTATTATAAATATTTGGTGACATAATTGACCCCTGTTTAATTTCAAGACAAACTTCAATAGCCTATCTTCCTCAACCAATGCCTTTCCAATCTTGAAACGGACCTTCAGATGTTGATAAATATAATAAAGTGGCACAATAATATCGGATATACCCCCCCCCCCCATTACAATTGTACAATCTAACTTAGCAATTCTTGTATCATTTTCTTTTCATATTTGACAGTGCGGAATTGATATATCAGCTGAATTTTATTAGAGTTAGGCTATATTTCAGCCATGACAAGGGTCTTCTTCACTTCAGGCTCAAGCTGGCTCAAGCCGCTTAAACCTGAAAATGAACTTGTATTTACTTTGCAGTCTGAGATTGGTCTGAGAAGCTTGAGCCTGAAGAGGAGCCTTGCCAAGAAGGGCCAAAATCTAGCTCTAATAGAATTCAGCATCTGTTTTACACTGTCAAAAATGATTCACAGTCCAGTCACAGGCAGCTTGAGCTGATTGAATAATTTTTTTTCATGATAGTCTTAAATCTCTTTGAAAAAAAGAAATGTGATACCTTCGATTCAACAGATCGTCGCAGTAAGATTTATTGTTTTCTGCAAGTACAGGCATCTTAAATATACTTCAATCCGCCAGAACAGCGTTTTTCAGCTTTTGAATTCTTGCCCGAAACTGAAACTAGCACAGAGCTGAAGCGTGCTCCACCCCTACTTACCACAGTTACTACGCAACGCAAGACGTCACGAAGGAGGACACGCGGAATACTCTATAGGCGTATTCTCGCCGTTTCCCGAGGACTCCTCGGGGAATCAAAGGGAACGGCGAGAATAGAGGGAGTCACTCCACGCGGACTCCGCGGACAGAAACAGCGAGAACACTGGGAATGCTTCCAGCATAGATTTTGTTTGAAAAATAGATATGCAGTTGTCGAAATTAGTCTGGTTCCACTTTATTTTTTGGTTTTGTTTATTCTGATTATTTTTAATTAATTTTACATCGCACCAACACCAGCAAAAACTGATTCCCCTTCGAATCTGAAAGAGAGTCCTTTTTGATGATGGTGATGATAATCAGAGCATTCCCCGTCCGTGGGGACTCGCGAGAATATGGGGAGTGACTCCCAGGGACAAACAAAAACGCGGGGACTCCTCAAGTGGAGTCCGCGGGGAACAACGAGAGTACGCCTTGGCCTTATATGACTTCAAAAACACGCCAATGATCCTCAGGAAGAAGGATTAAGCGTCTCCGTAACAATTCAAACTCAAAGACTCAAATCCTGTGTCAAGCAATCGCGGCGATTTTGGGAGCAGCTGTGACACCACTTCTGCCTTTCTTCCGCTAGGTACCCGGAGAGGTCGGAGATTTTGCATCGGCAAGGAGAGATAAGCGTATTCTTGCCGTTCTCCGAGTACTCCATTTGAGGAGTCCCCGCGTTTTTTTTTTGTCCAGGGGACTCACCCCATATTCTTGCGAGTCCCCACGGACAGGGAATACTCCGATTATCATCACCATCATCAAAAAGGACTCCTTTCAGATTCAGAGGGGAATCAATTTTTGCTTGTGTTGGTGCAATTTAAAAATAATTGAAAACAATCAGAATAAACAAAATAAAAAATAAAGGGGATCCAGACTAAATTCGTCAATTGTATATTTTTTTCTCGAACAAAATCCATTTTGGAAGCATTCCCCATGTTCTCGCTGTTTTGCACGCAGAGTCCGCATGTAGTGGCTCCCCCTAATCTCGCCTTTCCCTTCGATTCCCCGAGGAGTCCTCGGGGAATGGCGAGAATACGCCTATAGTCATCAAGAGTATTCTGGCTTTTTGCCGTCAAGTTGGAACGATTTTTCTATTTTCCAGCAGAGTATCATGCCACGGGCGAATCCGACCTATCGCGTTACAGAGATGCGTAGTTACCACGCTTACGACGCAACCTAGCATGGTGAGCAAATAGTTACTGTCTCGAGAAGGTTGGAGCGGTCAGCGCAGTAAATTTTCACGAGGTTGGAACGAAGGTAGCGTTTCAGCGACTTATTGGGATTCGATAACGGAAGTGGAGGGATACCTATGACATCGCAAAAGTTGTCCGTCTGTCCGTCTGACCGTCTGTCTGTGAGCACGATAACTCTCGAAGAGAATAAGACATTTTCATGAAACTTGGTGTAAAGGCTCTTTGGGTCAAGAGTAAGGTCAACACTCTTGATGACTATCTCTGCCAGCCGATGCAGAATCTCCGTGTACCTGCGGAAGAAACGTAGAAACGGTGTCAAAGCTGCGTTGACTCAGGATTTGAGTCGCTAAGTTTGAGTCGTTACAGAGACGTTTACTCCTTCTTCCTGAGAATCACTGGCGTGTTTTGGACTTAGTCATTTAGAGTATTTCGAAGATGGGCTATGTAGCTCTATATTTAGGGGGGGGGGGGGGGTGAAATTAAGGGAACAAAAAATATTTTTGAAAAGCTAATGAAATAGTCAAATTAGGGGTAGAGAGACATGCTGAATCCGAATATGAAATTCATTTTCTCGCCGGACAAATGGTTCTCCCGGAATCCGGCGGAAACCGGAAAATTTGTGAAAAGTAGAGGTTTTAATCTCAAGTTGATTAGAGGTTCAATGTAGGGGCAAGGAGACATGATGAGTCCGAATATGAATACTATTTTCTCGCCGGAAATGTGTATCTGAATATATCTGAACTTGGTGAAATTCAGCTGGCGTATTTGCACTGTCAAATACGAACTTGGTATTTTCCGATTGTTAGTATTGGCCTTAATCTATTTTTAAATTTTGAAAGTAAAAAGGTTTAAGAAGTCTGTTGAAGACCGAATATCTAGAAGACGGAATTGTCTGGACCGAATTGTCTGGAAGATTTTGGGATCCCATGGAAACCTTTGGCCTTGTTATTAGTTACGATCGTTACATTCTTGTTATTATTGCCGTTCCAGAGCCCGCCGTAATAAGTAAACTGGCTCTTCCCACTTATTAGTTTCGTTCCACGACTGTTACGATCGTTACAGTTTATTTATGATAGTCGCGAGCATCCTGCGAGCATCATAAGTGATAATAAATAACTATCGGTTCTGCAGGAACTCCCGTAAGAGTGATGCCTTATGTTCACGTTGTTATTATTTTCGTTCCAGAGAGCGTGATAACTATGACAATACGGCGCTTGCCCCTCCTCTTATCATCGTAACTTATAATAACTTCAATGGAACTCTACCGAAAATATACTCTTTCTTGTAAATTGTACCGCTATGTGATGCAAGCTGTCCCATTTTCATCATCCAGAATCACATTTACTATTTTAAAAATGTATTGACTAAACTTAGCCGATTATCTATGACTCGTGACGTCGCACAATATTTTCCATTTACTAACGGAACTGACTGTCCCTAGAGCGGTTTATAAGTATAAACGCGTCTGGCGCCTCAATGGCCCTTCGACTCTCAATATATAGATACAAATATATATTCTGCAACATTAATTTAATCAGCCGTAGATAATAATCTGAGGTTTGGTTTCCACCTTAAATCCAAAGTCTACAGGAACAGTAATGTCCTGTGACGCTTGTCTGTTTAAACTGCACCGCCTTGTGTCAAATGCTATCTAACTTCTGATAATGTAATAGTCCTGTAATACAAAATCGTATCCACTATGGGCCTAAACCGTGCTTTTAAAGTTCAAATCACTTTTTATTAAAAGCAGACCAAAAAAGTTAACAAAATAGTAAAAAAGAAAAACAAATAAAACCCATGGATCCGTTCTTTGCTTTCCCGGTCAATGTTGCTGGTCACATTTTTGGCGAGGAGGTTGTAGATCCCATCCTATAGGAACAAAATAAATATTTATACAACAAGCAAGTCCGGAAGCCGGCAAAAAGGCAGAATGCCCCTGTTTTAGTTTACTTCCTCGAAGGTTGGGAGGCAGAGCACCTTTCGGGTGTAATGGTTCTTCTTTTTACTTGGCAGATTTCGAAGTTGGGACTCTCAAGCAGGGTTTGCTTTCGACGTTCGGTTCGCCGTGCCAACTGTCGTTTTACTATAAGCGTTTCTCTATAACGCCGTTCATGTCCGAGGCTGAACTGCCGAAAACAAGGCGTTTTCTGTGTTCGGTTCAACTGCCGTTTCATTCCTCCTTCCTGAAACAACGAACTGAGGTGGAAAGTCAGTTTCAACGTTTCGGTTCGGTAATTAGGCGCGAATTTTCAAAATTAACGAAAAAACAAATCAAAATGTAAAATAAGTTTAAAAACTGTAGGCCTGTTACAGTAAATCCATTTGTGTACTTTGTTGGGACTATTGTTTCAAATTTTAAGTTATTTCGAAACTTTTAACGTTTTCGTATCTAGATGGTTCATGAAACGATGTTTATACAACCTGTCAAAGAAAACGCTACTATGTACAAATTCAAACGAAATTTTTCGCAACGACGAACGACGAAAATGAAAGCGGCTAACCTCACTGAAGAACAAATCTTCGACGTTTGTGACATTATATTTGATGATGCTAACCTGTTCCACGAACAAGGCTCCGACATTTTGGACCACCTACACTTCTGGTCCCTTCTTCGTTTCCGAGCTACTATGGTAGATTTGGGGGTTTGATCATTGTGAGACGAATTTGACGCGCTCGAACAGTTTTCTTGTTGGACCTTTGCCTATTGACTTTCATGGCTCGAACTCCCCCCAGACTTTTGCACCGAACTGAGCAACAATGTCTTCGTCAAAGAAATTTAAAACTATATCCGTTTTTCCAAATTCCCAAGAAGAGGCTGTGGCTTGTTGTCTGAGGCCGGTTGGCTCATAAGAGTGTTTCCGCGATCATTTTGGTGGCCTAGAAGTGTCTTTCTGCGACCAACAAGGTTTTTGTGGCTTAAATTTGACAAACAACTCTCAAGCTGACCTTCGATTTTGTGACTCAAATTTGGCAGGAAAGTCCAATTTAACGTGCAAATTAGCCTAAGTTTCACGTAGTAAAATGAGCTACTTTATCGACTCGGATAGACATAAAACTGGACAGGTCTGCCACAGATTGGTAAGAGCGCAAGCCTGATGTTCTATTTGTTGACTTTTAACGTGGATTTAATTTTCATTATAAGACATTAGAAATTACCGTAAAAACAGCGTTTTCGCGAGTCTCAACTTGTGGGTCGAATGTGTTGCACAGACTTTTGTTTCTGTGACCCGAAGTGTGTGGCACATAAATACGATGCGCAGACGCCTTTTATGTATTTTCCCTTCCTTTATCTTTTCGTTTTTCCCTCTACTACATCTAACATATTTAGAAGGAACATCCAAAAGGGGTTCTGATTTCTCACCTTTGTTCCAGCATCAGGTGGTGGTTGGGTGCCAAACCTACGCAGGCCCGGATGAGATTTTCGATGCCTGCTCTTTGCCGGAACAGGCTATTGCAAACAGGGAAGCCAGGTCTTGCAAGCGGTGCCTATGAATCAAAACAGGTAAATAGCCTCACGGCTTCTTGCTTAGTGCTTTAGTAAATAGCTTTACGGCTTCTTGTTAGACGGAATTGTGGTGATCGAATATGTTTGTTGGTGAAGTAGTTCCTCTTTTCAGTGAAATACGCCACTTTTATTTTCTTTCTCTTCAGTCGTGGATTCTAGCGTCGAGCAATCCTGGGCTGGGGGTTCTGTTTGGACCGCAAATGCGTCTGACCCTGTCTTTGCGGTAAACCTGGGGGGAAGAACTACTGTGGGCTCACCCATCCTGGTTCTTCATGCCAAATTATCAGCATATTTTTTTTTACTGTGTATGTAAATTGAGGTTTAGTTGTTATGTAGCAGCCCCGGTTGGCTACAATTTGAAACAAATAAATATGCAGCGTTTACTCGCAGAGAAAACTTGACCGGAGTCCGGTCTTAGAGACGGGATAATACTTACACACAGAGGGGAGGGAGTGTCATGGGTGCTAAAACAAACTGTCTCTGGGGCTGGCAGATTGCTCAAATGAAACTTCTGATTTTGTAGTACACCAAAGAAAGGTTTTGGTTTCTAGATGCGAAGTTATGGAAGTGCACAGACTAGCACAGACTTAGTTTTCAGTTAATATAATGATGGGCCAACAATACAAGTAACTTGTGGTGGATAAGAACACCCATTGGATATGAAAAAGAAATTTCGCTTACATATTTGGAAGCTAGTAAATTGCAGGATAGCAGCCAGCAAGAAATACCGTAAAGATACATTAGCGAAAATAAACTGTATTGGAATCTGCTGGTTTCGGATATATGATGTTTGTATTCAAGTTAAGGATAGCTTGATAATGTCGTTTGAACTTTAAAGCTATGTCCGGCTCGCTCCGAAAAGTTGCCTCTTTTTTTCGATTTTTCAAAATTCTCAAAACGAGATCAACAGCCTACTCACCTTTAGGAGGTAACTGAGGTAGCTGTATACAGGGTGAAACCCGGCGAAACTGTTTTCGCCTTCTTTTTTGAAGGAAATCCTCTGCAAAAATTCGCAGAGTAGTATGAGGTCTAATATAATTGGGGCGGCGAGTAAGGAGTCCTCACAGGTGTTGTGTATGACGTAGGTCTGTGTACCGCCCATCATGATCTCAGAGGTATATTCGTCCATGGCTCGCTTGCTATCCCCTGTAAAAGATTTGGTTAATGTGGATCTAAAAGTATTAAGTATAGTTCTATCACTCTCTGGAATATTTAGTAGTTGCGTTTTTGCTGATACCATGGTATCTGTTACCACGGTAACTGGACCTGCAATTAGTCGTTTTTGCAGTTATCGTGGTTCTGATACACGGTGCTCTGCAAAAACGACTATTGCCGAAATTGCACTTTTCGAAGTCATCCCAAAAGAAAAACAGATATCCAGTTACATCAGCAAGTGCTAAACTTCTTTCTCACCAACTCTGCTACATATTATTAGAGCTATATTTCGACCCTTCTTGGCAAGGGTTCTCTTCAGGCTCAAGCTGGAAAATGAACTTCCTGGGAAATGGAAAATTACGAAAAATGAGCTGGAAAGTTACTGTACTGTGTCAGCAGAGTATGAAGTCTCTGATAATGTCACCTATATGCTGACCACATTTCGTTTAATTTCAACAGTGAAGCACAGCTGTATAAATTATTTGCATTTGAGAAGAAACTACTGACTAAAAAAAGTTAAATTAAGCTACCGGTACCTGTCTATGTTTTCCCCAGATCATCGCTGATTTTCTTAGGAAAGCTTTCAGATACATTTGCTTTCAGTGATCTATTGTTATATCTTTCAATCTGATATGAAAGAAACTCTCTCTCCTGAAAAAATTTGATGATTTTCTCATCTACGAAGTACATTTTTGAAATTTACGTAACGTAGGTCTACTGACCTTTTTTCAAATTTTTAGAAGAAATACGATACTACAATTTATCTGTTTGAGGAAATATCTCTTTGAAGAAATTTTTAGTAATTACGTAGGGTTGGTAATTTATAAAAAGAACATTTCTCATGTCAGTTCTGAGTTAATGGTCTATAGATAGTTGGGGGTTCGAACCTCTTTTAAAAATAAAGGAAAGAGCCTGCTTACCGACATATGGGACGTATTTGATGACGACACAGTGATCTGGTCTCTCATCTTTCCTGTAAAGGATTGAATTGGAGTCTAACATGTCATCGATGACAGTCGTCTTTGAAATCTGGAAAGAAATGTCAAAGAAAATCTTTCAAAATGATCGCCAGTATCCGAGTAGCGCAATTTTAAAGTGATCCTTTCTATAGTCTCACTTCCTTCTCCTCAAAAATAATAAGAAATTCTTCAGTTGGTCCATTGGTATATCCTTCTCCCACGTAAAATAAAAATTTAATTCTAACGGAATCTTTCAAAACATTTCAAGCCGTTGAAAGTAAGAATATTTATACAGCTCGCTATTCACAAACAAACCTCTTTCTTAATCAACTTTTTCCCCTATTCCTCTCCTCTCGGAACTAAATTATTAGTTCACAATCCAAGAAATCCCATCCCACTACCCAAAAACAGAAGAAAAACCCCAGGCTTCCAAAGCAAAAATCTTAAATTTATTCCATTCAGTCTTACAACCGTTCAGTCTTCGTCAGATTCCTTGAATGTTTGTACTGTTAAAATAAAGTTCAAAAACAGAGTCAGCATGTCTCCTTGTCCCGATACCGAATCTCTAATCCGTTTCAGAAACAAGTTTGAGCTTCAACCAAATTTCCAGTTTCAGCCGAATTCGTGATGAACCAGTTGTCCAGCAAGAAAACTAAGTTCAGATACGGGTTCAGCGGACCTCCTTACCCTCTCAGTGAATATCTTGTTAGCTTACAAAACATACATGTTTTTACCGTAAATTCGGAACCCCTCGTCTGCCTCTAATAATAGGAATAAATCTACGAACGTGACCTGTACTTTACCAGTGAATCCTTATTGAAGAACATCCTCGCTTGAATAACGTATTTCCTCGTTTGAACATAATATATCAACCCCTTCGACCTTCGATTACACTAGATCTCTCCGACGTCCATAACAAACAAATGAATGTCGTCATTCACACGCGCAGAGCTATACTAGTTTGAGAATAAAGGGGTAGGGACTAGGGACTGCTGTAGCCGAAAATTAGTCGACAAATTTTGTGTCCGGTTTTCGCTGGATTCCTGGTGAACTACTTGTCCGGCAAGAAAACTTTCATTATCGGATTTAGCATATCTCCTTAACCCCCAAATCAACTATCTCAATAGCTTTAAAAAAAAAATGTGTCCCTTAGTTTGAAACCCCTCCCCCACCCGTAGATATAGGACTAAGAGCCAAGGGATACTCTCACCAAGTTTCATCAAAATATCTGAATTCCCTCGAGAGTTAATGTGCGGACAGACGGACAGACAGACGGACAACGTTTGCGATGTCATGTCATAGGCTCTTACGTTTTGGGATCCCAAAAAAGACAAGGATCACCACCAGATCACGGCTGTATTTGTTCACTTTCATTTCAAGCACAATACATGAGCAGATTGGCCTACGGTCAAAATTTTAGATTTTTCTTCTTTGGGACATTGACCTTTATATTATTGCTTCGCTCTACCTCCCCAGTCGTCCGCCCATTCTCATTTCCAAGATTTCGACGTTATTCGCCACTTTTACTGACCTTAATGGCACTAGGCTGATTTTTTAATTTGCCGTGTTTGGCTCTTTTGCCGTATTGGCTCTTTCCCAGGCGGGTCCGGCTCTCGCGCACAGCTCATTGGTCATCAATATAAGTTTAACCGCGTTCCGCCTCTGCTCTCGTGAGTTAACATGTGCTTGATTTTTTTTACTCCAGCCGACTCTGTCAAATTGGGTCTTTGTGTTTTTATTTATATTGATATTAAACGAAACATGATAAAAAAAAAAACGAACGGAGCATCCGACAGCTCGTTGGGTTAAACAGTTTTATTCCAGCGTTTGTTTCAGTTCGTTTCTCGTAAAGTGTATTTGTTCTCTTATTTTAATAGTTGCGTTTTCCGGCCCGCGATTCTCAACCCGTGTTCTTCACAAGTCATTTTTACGGACCGCATCCATTGCGCATCCTAACACAGGTTCCGTGTTCTGTGGCTTCAAGTGTTTTTAGCTCCCATGTTTCTTTCGAGTTAAAAACCGAATCGAACACAAACGGACTCGGTAGAGTATCAAATCCTGTGCCGGGTTCTCTTACGCAAAACACAGGCGATGAAAACGGGTGGCAGTGCAACGTGTTAGGATTCGACTACAACACGCTAATTGCTGAAAAAGCAACTAATGTCTTTGAAAATATTTCCTACATCTTTGACGGCTTCGACAACCCCTTTTAGGATTAAGGCATTTGGATAGATGAAGTTGATTGGTCGATTAAAGTGCTCTCGGAACCTGCACAGGCATGTCAAAGAGCGAACTGATAGTTGCGTTTTTGCATATACAACGGTCTAAAGTCGTTTTTAGTGGAGTGTTCCTTGGAACATTCTATTATTGCGAGCACTGTAGCAGCTTTCGGCTTTCGGTTTTCGGTTTCCGGTTTTCGGTTTTCACATTTTGTGGAGCTCATAACTCGTGAACCAGTGTAAGTATCAAGTTAAAACTTGGTACGCTAGTAGGTATTGGGGTCTAGTTGTGGGGTCTGTTTATTCCAGCTAGTTGTTCAGGGGCAAATGTGCCCAGATTGCGCAGTGAATAAAGTTCCTAACTTGACCAGAACTGGACATAGGACGATGAAGTTCCCTGGACGTGTAGATCCTAGGACTGGGAAATTGCTTTTAAAGTTGCACCTCCCCCACCCACCCCGTTCATCGGCAACTAGGCCCAGATTGCCCAGGAGTAAAGTTCATTACACTTGCCAGGAATTAACAGGTATCAAGTTGAAACTTGGTAGGATCGTGAGCATTGGGGTCTCTTTGTACTTGTTGCGGGTCCCAAACCCCACCCCCACTTGGTTCTGGGGCAACTGGGCCCAGATTGCCCATTTTTTAATGTTTTTAATTGGATAATAACTGGAGATAAGGCGATGAAATTCCCTTGTGCTTTTGGATCATAGGGACTGGGAGAGTTGAACCACACCCAGCCCCCCGTTTATGGGCAAGTGGGCCCAAAATTGCCCATGAAAAAAGTTTTTGACCCGTGACTGGAATCAAACTCTAAGCTTGTATACTTGAGGAAAAAGGGTGTAAATACGCATTTTGATGGGTCCCGACCCCCTCCCCTCCCGTTCATGGGCAGCTGGGCCCAGATTTCCCATGAGTTTAGTTCGTCTATGACAGGTCTCAAGTCCAACTCTTGTATTTGGGGAGATATATCTATGGATGAAGATTTGGTATAACAGCAACAAATAAGACGACGCGACGTACTTTAATCTTTAATGAACAGTTGGAAACTGGACTGTTTTGTCATATGACAGATGATATGCCGTTCTTAATGAATTGTGACAAAGCGGGCATTAGTCTGCTACGAATTGGTTTATTGCACATGTTATTGCCTTGCTAATGGACAGGAGGTTTAAAGGTGGGACTGGCAGGCAGACCATTTAGTGTTCGAACAAATGCTATTCGTGCAAGATCTGTTTTGTTGCCACATGGCTTAAAGAATATCTTTTAAAAGTAACTGATCGAAAGCAGTTTGGTAACATTCCTAAGTGTTCGACAGTCCATTACCTAGTTAATTTGATTGATTTTATTTTAAAACATCTAGATTAACCTGGCAAATGGATAAATTTAATTGCAATTGGTTTTAAAAAGGCATTTGACCTTGTTAACCATAAAATTCTTTTGGAAAAAATGGCGGAAAAAAATATACCCAATTTTATCGTCAAAATCATCAAGAGCTTCTTGACAAATAGAGAGCAAACTGTAAAGTATAAAGGCCATTTTTCTACTTCTTGACCAGTTTTTTGTGGAGTTCCACAAGGAACTGTAATCGGTCCGCTGTGCTTCCTCCTCATGACAAATGAAATTGCTGCTGGGCTGGAGGACAGATGGAAATACTTTGATGACCTGTCCCTAGCGGAAGTCGTATCTGAGTATTTCAAAAGTAACGCTGCCGGTTTCATCGACCAGGTTACCTCAGAGGCGACTGAAATGAATATGGTCGCGAATAAAGATAAGTGCTCGGTTACGACCTTTTCTTTTCTTAGAAAAAACTCGGCCGTCTTTCGAACCTCCTATCGACTCTGGGCTCATCAGGAATAAAATAACGCTACTAGGTGTAGTGATCTCTCCTGACCTTTCATGGCATGAAAATACAAAGACAGTTGTAAAGAAAGCTAACAGCGCAATTCAAATGCTAAAAACACTGAAAAAGTTTTGGGTTCCTAAGGACAAGCTAAAGCTAATGTTTTGCTCTTTCATCCGACCCTTAGTCAAATATGCGTGTCCGGTTTGGCACTTTGCTCTTACCCAAGAAGAAACTGATAAAATAGAGCGAGTTCAGAAGAGATCGCTGCAAATTATCTATGGCGGTTCCCCCCTATCATACTCTTTTTACCTCAAAGAATTTAAAATGAATCCCTTTCTTCCCGCCGCGAAAAACTATGCCGCAACTTTGGCTCATCCCTTCTCCCGCATCCCATGTACCGTTCATTCCTTCCCCCACCCTTGTTCCTGTAAGATCTCGTCCCCCACCGAGAAGTGGCTGAAAAGGTTCCCAAACTGACCCCAATCTACTGTAACACTATGCGCTACAGTAGAAGCTTTGTGCCGAGCTTCGTAAAGCAGTACAATGCTCTTTAGCATTGTTCTGCCTTGTTACTTTTTTTCCTTTTAAATTATCTGTTGACAATTTATTTTATCTTTATTTGCGACTTTATTTATGACTACAAAAAATGGCTCTGCCCACGAGAGATATGTTTTGCTTTATTATTAAATAAATTGAAATTGAAAAAATCTTCAGCATTTCTTTGGATTTATACTGGCGGTTTGTTTAAATTTAAAGCTTTTAAAGGGGAGTGATAACAAGGTTGTTTCAATACTTGTTTGGTTATTGGGGAAGAGAAATGTCTTGGTTCTAAAGCTGTTTTTATATTAGTGTGATAAACATTTTACTTTTACACTCCACGTCTGAGCGCTTGCGCACTTGTTGCAGTTATCGTGGTATCTGATACCACGGTAAAAAGGCGTTTTACAGTTATCGTGGTATCCGGCCAGTTATCGTAGTATCTGATATTCAGATACCACGGTCCGACCGTGGTAACTGGTCGTCGTATCTGAAAAGTCATCTCACTTTCATAAATTTTGTCAGATTGGTGAGAAAGAAGTTTAGCACTTAGTGACGTAACTGAATATCAGTTTTCTTTTGGGATGACTTCGAAAAGTGAAATTTTGGCAATAGTCGACTTCGCAGAGCATCCGTGTATCACATACCACGATAACTGCAAAAACGATTAATCACAGATCCGGTTACCGTGGTAACAGATTCTATGGTATCTGTAAACACACAACTGATGCAGATGGGTTTTGTGTAGACACCAAAACCGTGTTTACCTCTTTCGACCTGAACTGGCTAGGCGCAGACAGGTTCAATCCATCATTGTTGCCGAGATGGTTGTAGCTGACGACCGACATTGGCTTGATGCCAGCTTGGATCAAAAAGTCAATAAGTACTGACTTCAATTTCGTCTGACCTGACTTGAAATCGTCTCCACCAATGGGAACGTTGTGTTTCTCTGCGAGCTCGACGCATCCAGGAACAAAAGTGTTTTGGGGAGAACCGTTGATGTAGGCACACTGTAAGAAAAGGGAATCACATTGCATGATATTAACTGTATTGTGTAGAGAACGCAACTCTTAATTACTTTAAAGGAGTTACTTGAGATGGCGAAAAAAAAAATGGAAGAGGAACCATTACCAGTCGGTACGAATGACTACTGTCAACACTGCTGCGATGTCAGAAGTTTCATAATATATAACACAAGGATGCGCGGTTTATTTCAACAGATAACAATTAGAATTTAGCTGTTATGTTTTTCAAATGTTACGCACTTAAACCTAACGCATACAAAAAGAGCCGAAACACCTCCGAAAAAATACCTTCTCACAATATCGTTGTCATTATGATATCGGAAAAAGTCAGCAAATGCTTTTTCGATGGTTTTTCGGCTCTTCTTGGCAATGCCTGTTATGCATAACGTTCTAAAAACATAACAGCTAACATACTAAGTGTTATTTGTTAATGAAACCGAGCATCTTTGTGTTGTCCCTTATGAAACTTCTGACAATGTTTGCACTTTCTTTCTGCATAGCTCTTAACACAATATAACAATATTCAGAACTAAGAGAAATTGAATCCACCCTTTATGACAACAAGTCAGTCAATCGAACTGCTCATAAATTATTCCGTAAGTCAAACTGCACAAGCAAGATTACTGGACACTCCTTTTCATCATGAAACATGGCTGATTGTTTGGCCGAAATGAAATGACGTGACGTAACGAAATGAAATGACAAAACAAATCACTGAAGAAAAAACAGATAATGCTAAATATTCAGCTGTGATTTTATACTTTTCAGCCGATATTCCAGCTAAATTTGCTTCTTTTTGTCTGATTTCCTTTTAAGATCTATTTGAGCTTGCCTATAAGGGTGCTTCCAACTAGGGTGGGTGAGATCTACATAGATAGGTGATAGATAGAAAGTTTATTGTAAAAATCGACTTTCGTGGTCATAAACCAAATTTGCGATAATTGTAAAAAAAAAAAACAGAACAAATTACAATATGTTTATTACTATTAACTTTTTAATTCAGTTTTCGCCATAAACTAACATACAAATAACACAAAAAATGGTACAATATCAATGTGTCTCCAGCAGAAGCCTCCAACCTGGTAGATTATGGAAAATGGGGTTGCTGCCAGGAAAAGAATACAGTTCTCCGACCGCCATAACCTTACAACCAAGGATGTCCGAGCTTTTCTAGCAAGTTCTGCAAAACTGCAGCAATGGCTCTGGACAAATGCCTGACTTATGCTCTCTCGAGCCAGCAGACAAATCAGACGCCTAAAAACTCTCTTGTAACATGCCTCCAGATTACAGTATGACTTGTATCGAATGTCAGTACAGACACTGTACTAGACACTGCAAATGCCAGAATGCTTCCGCTGAAATTCCTTAATAAGTTCAACCGAAGTGCAAACGATTCCCTCGTTCTGGCTTTCCGACCTTCGCGACATTGACCAATATATATATAACTGCAGTAAAAAGGCTTTCGCCTCTATTAATTTCTCGAGACACTGTGTACACTAAACTGAATTTCAGCCAGGTGAAGATCCACGTCTGCTTTAAACTGATTGATATTTTCGGCATTTACGACATTTTCGGGGAGATTATTCTAGTATTTCACTATCCGGTTTTTGAAGCTCCATTTTCGAATGTCTTTTCGGAATTTCTCACCACGAATTTTCAAGCTGTGTCCTGTGAGACCGTTGTGATTGAAAGTGAGGATATCATCAGACCTTATTTTATCATAGTAACTATGGCAAACCTTAAAAGTTTCTATCAAATCACCTCGGAGAAATCTATAAGATAAACTGGGGCGATAAACAATAGGGCGATCTGATTCGACCATCTTTGTTGAGATATACGCCAGTAGTTCAAACGCGCTCGCGTGACTACGTCACTGGACAACAAATACTAGGGTGTCTTGGGACTCAGCAATTTATTAAAACAAATATCTTCGGAAGTATAATGCCGACGGTCTGTGTCCGGTCACGCGATATCCGGATCTAAGCAGGGTAGCTAGAATCTATCCTTGATGATAAATGACACTTGGTGTCGTATTTTATCTTTTCTAAATACCATTAAAAAACTGGTTTATATTTCAAAATTAGGGTAACCTGACGCCTTGGCTGGTTGGAACCAGTTCTTGGAGATAAAGGACAATAAGTGTCTTTGTTTTCTTTTTTACCAAATATCCACCAGTTTCCGTGTCCAAACTACTAAAGACAAAGCGCAACCCACTTTGTAACCGCAAAGCATTGTTAGCGTTGAATAAAGCTGCTAAAAGTTTTTTTTTTGAACGGGGGTCTAGACAGGTAGTCCGAAGTGTAGCAACACTTACCCCCTCTAGGATGCTTGCAACTGCAAACAGCGTAGATGGCGAAACTTCAGCTTCGTTCCTTTTGATGGCATTCATAAGGTTTTCGGCGTTGTCATTTAGACCTGGTCTCAGTTCTGCAAATCGCTCAGTATTGGCTGTCCACAAGACGATGACCTTTTGAAGGTTGTTTTTGCTGAGGACAAAAAGCTGAGGTTA
Organism: Branchinecta lynchi; assembly: GCA_023053575.1. Taxonomy (NCBI): domain Eukaryota; kingdom Metazoa; phylum Arthropoda; class Branchiopoda; order Anostraca; family Branchinectidae; genus Branchinecta; species Branchinecta lynchi. The sequence goes on from JAKZAP010000003.1 coordinate 33,111,941, forward strand.
AAAGCAGCTATATTCAAACTTTAAACAGGCAGCTGTGTCCAAAATGAAATCTCAGCAATAGCCTCCTCTTCCAGCAATTCTTATGAAGTAACATTAAAGGACACCTGAATGAAGAGTACCAAGTATCATCCCTATCTGTATGACTTCCGTAAACATTGCCTGCAGAAAACCCAATGCAAATACGAAATAGTGTTTCCAAGCTATGATTTTTGCTCCATTTTGCGTCTGTCCTTATTTCAGTACCGAACAATTTTAGAAATGAACAAATGTCTCCAATCAACCGTTCTTCTGGAATATTTTATAACCAGGTAAGCCCAAGCGTATATCTAGAAGAAACTCCAATACGATCGGGCCAGCGCTGTACAAGATTTGAATGAATTGCGCTTTTTGACTTGGAGTCTGCATGTGCAAATCTCCAGAAATGAAAACGTCACGCTCAGGAGAAGAATGCTCTCCGTGGCCACGTCTGTAAATGCATTCTCCATGGTGTGTTCAAGTATGGTTTCATTGTTCAGGTGTCCTCTAAAATGAAATAATTATAGTTTCATTAGAACTTTTATTCATTTCATTACAAGTTCGTTTTGTATAAGCTTGAGCTCGAAGAGCTTCTTGCCAAGAAGCGAGGGAGATTTTGCCAAGAAAAGCCTGAATATCGCTAGAATATGTCTCAGCTGATCACTTGTCCGTTTATCATTAAATAAACGGACATTTTAATCATTTGTTTCGTTACTTTTTCCAGTAATGGTGTAAATTGTCTGTTTTAGTCGGGTAGGCTTCAGATTTTTTTATATTGTGGGTCTGACGTGACGACACGTAGTTTTAACCTGCCCAATTTTGCAGGAACTAAGCGAAAGCACTGTACAAAAAATATTGCAATATTTTCTACTATATTGGATTAATATTGTCTATACTGAGATAAGCTGATCTCTAATTCGGATTAATCTTATCCCATTAGAGATAAGATTAATCCCAGTGGCAAATAATGCAGTTAACTTTAATCCTTACTCGGAGAACCTTTTTACAGAGAACGCCTTCGTTAACGCAACATCAGGAAATGTCTCCGCGTCTTAAGGCCTGAAGGTTTCGCCATCGTTCGTCGGTAAGAATGCTTGTCCCATACAAGTGCGCTTGAACTAATGAGGCTTCAGCAATCGTTACTGGGTTTCTACTCGCTTGCACGAGTGGAACCACGGTTTGGGACTACACAAATTAATCCGAAGGCAGGAGATAGGGCTTAAAGGACATATTATTATTATTATTTTTAACTTTTAATTCAGCTTTCGCCATAAACTAACATACAAATAACAAACAAACAAAAACAACGCTATGGTACAACATCAATGTATCTCCAGCAGATGCCTCCAAACTGGTAGATTGTGGAAAATGGGGTTTGCTGCCACGATGATAAGACAGTTCTCCGACCGCCATAACCTTACAACCAAAGATGACCGGACTTTACGAGCAAGTTCATCAAAACTACAGCAATGGTTCTGGACAAATGCCTGACTTATGCTCTCTCAAGCCGGCAGACGAATCAGACGCCTAAATATTATCTTGTAACAAGCCTCCAGATTACAGTACGACCTGTTAGTACAACGATAACATAAAGCTAGCGCAAAAAACCGGTAGCAATACGTCTTTAACAGCCTAATGTTATTCTTTTGGGTTTTATCGACCCCTTGTGAATTCGAACCGACGAAATTGCTATATCGCATGCCTCAAACCTAAGCGGTAAAAACAAGACTAAAGGTTTCGACGGGATTCCAAAAATTTCATATTTAATCCAGACAATTGAGTCTTGCAGATATCCGGTCTTCGCCAGACTCCTTGAACATTTTTACCATTAAATTTAGAAATAGACAGAGTTCAATGGCTATTCATCTGAGAAAACCAAGTTAATATATGGATTGAGCACGTAAGTTTACCCCTACACGCCATATCTACTTTGACGAAATCGATCAAAGCTTCTGCCAAATTTCCAGTTTCCGCCGGATTCCAGACGAACTGCGTGCCCGCAAATAAAATAAAGCTCAAAAACGAATTCAGCGTATCTCCCTACTCCTGTATTGAACCACTAATCAACTTCAGATAAAACCTTAACTTTTAAAAAAATTTCCAGTTTAAGCCGGATTCCGGTCGAACTATATGTCCGAGTAGAAAATTGTTGTCATATACGGACTCAGCCTGTTTTCTTACGCCTAAATCGGACATTTAATCAAGCTCAAATAAAACAAACATTTAAAAAAAAAATTCTGGTTTTAGCCGGATTCCCAGCGAGCTATTTGTCTGTATTTGTCTATATCGTGCTGACAGACGGACGTACAGACGGACAAATTTTACGAAGTAATAAGTATCCCTCCCTTCACTTACGTTTTGGGATCCCTAAAACACTCAAGAAAACTCAAACTTAATCTTATACGGTTATAGTTGAGAGTGACAAACGGATATATCAGCTGAATTTTATTCGGACGATATTTCGGACCCTCTTGGCCAGTCTCAAGCTGCGAAGTGAAGTTCACTTCCTAGCTTGAGCGGCTACGGAGGGCCAAAATATCGCTCGAATAAAGTTCAGCTGACGTATCCGTTCGTCACTATCAACCATGATTCGGAGGCAGCTTAAGCTGAGAGAATATTATAAACCTTTACGGCTCTCAGCAATCTTCGGGAAATTTGGATTTTGCATATCAACTCAAGTTGCAATAGTTGCGTTTTTGCAGATACCATGGTATCTGTTACTACGGTAACTGAATCCGCAATTATTCGTTTTTGCGGTTACCGTGGTAAATGATACACGGTAGCTCTGAAAAAACGACTTTTGCCGAAAATGCACGTTTCGCAGTCGTCCCAAAAGAAAAACGGATATTCAGTTACATCACTGTGCTAAACTTCTTTCTCACCAATTTCACAAAATTTGATGAAAGTGAGATGACTTTTCAGATACCATGATCAGTCAGTTACTACGGTCGGACCGTGGTATCTGAACATCAGATCCCACGATAACTGGCCAGATAGCACGATAACTGCAAACACGCCTTTTGACCGTGGTATCTACAAAAACGCAACTAATTGTCTTGCCAACAAACCAGTAAAACCTCTCTCGGTTTCCAACCATTTCAGGTAAATTTGAGATCGGCTTTGTGCTAGTCAAATGTCTCATTGATAAGTCATTTGTCGTTTCGAACCAGCATGAACTTCCTAGACAAAACCTCCTGTCGGTTAAGTGTGAATACTTCAATACGAATACGTAATCGCTCAGAATAATAGCTACAAAATGTTCTACAAAAGTAGCTGCAACACACAACTGAGATCATAAAAGCTTCAAAGGATGATGATAGACGTTCGGCTGTAACACGTTTACTAGTACGGCTAGTATCAGTTGTACTACTTGCACAGCGATTAAGATAAGCTAAATAACAGGTACATAAAGTTAAATCATACTTTTTGAAATCCCTGATGTCACGTCTGACCTGTTCCATCTGCTCATATCGGGTCCCGTGGATCAGGTTGTCCGCTCTCTCTGCCTAGAAAAAAAGGTAATTTGACTAATTTTTTTTAAATTATGTTAAACTACCTGGAAACCACAATAGCTTTTCGCACATCGCTATCCTAACTACTTATTGTAAAAGAGACAGTAACGTTTTATTCACATAAGCAGTTTACTGATTTATTGTTTATTAACGAACAAGACCAAAGGTTTCGGTGAGATCCCAAAAATTTAATATTTGATCCAGACAATTGGGTCTTGTTTCGCCAGATCTAGTCTTCGCCAGGGGTGGCCCGAAGGGGGGGTGAGGGGGGGATCCGAGTCGTTTAATTTTTTTTTTTTTTTTTTTCTCTGCACAGCTTCAGTCGTAAGCCAGTCCCCGAAGAAGTCGTTTAAACCAGGTTTTGTAACCCGATAGGTCGCAGACATGATTCATGGGGGCAGCAATGCGGCTACCTGTTCTACTCCCATGGGATTTGGATCTGCCTAACTTCGGTCTTTCAGATTTTAGCCTGTCAAAATTACAATAGGTTAGTTGTTAAAGTGAAGTCTGACTGGTAACATTGAAATACCTTATAGACCAAAAGCGAGAGACAAGGTTATGTGCATTGATTTTGGGTCATCTTTGGCTATAAGTGAAAAAAGAAGGAATAGAATTTTTAAACATAACGGAAAAGCCATCAGAAATCAAATGACCGGAAACCTGCGAAACAAGTGTGCCCAGAACAGATCGAAAAATGTCGATTACAAAGAGAGGTTGAGGTAGGAACAACGCTTCACCCGAAATTCGTTTCCCAAGACAGGAGGGGTTCCGCAGACGCTGGAATAGCTCATTCTAGTCGGGAGGTAAATTTTTGGCCTCTATGCCAGCAGAGGCGTTTCTATCAAAATGTTTGGGGGGGGGAGAGGAGCAAAAATATTCGTTCAGCCAAAGCTGACTGCGAATCGTATGTATCACTGCTGACTGTGAATCATAGCACTATCAAATATGGGAGGAGCAAGGTATTTACCAACTGGCTGGTAATTTTTACCGTCTTTTTTGGCGGAAAAATCGACTGTTTTAAAGAAAACCGACCTTTTTTTTTAAAATCGATTCTTTTTACGAAAAATCTATTTTTGCCGGATAGCCGACAACATCGGGGGAGAGGGGGGGGGTACATCCCCACCTCCCCTACGGGACGCCCCTGTATGCTAGTGTTAAAGCACATCTGAAAAGACTTCGTAAAATTCAGGACACTCATACAACTCGAAAATGATCTCTTTTATTGTTTAAGATATCCTAAAAGCGAACTTCTCGTCTTCATTTGTTGTGTATATAACATCTTCTGTCGCGTAGAATCAAATTCTGCAAACCAGTTTTAAGTTGCAATTCTTCAGATGTAACTTACTGTAGCTTTACCTGCTTTACTTTTCGGCATGAAAGTACAGTGTGTCGAGTGACAAATAAAATGGTACACGGTACTTTCGTTCTGAAACAAAAGTACATCAAATCACCCGGAAAAAACGCAACTTAAGTCTCGTCGGCGAACCTGGCGTCTTTTTCTATATCTGTAAACTCCTGTCAGGCCAAGACCAAAAGTTCGTTACGTCCGTAAATCCATATTTTTTTTTTAACGCACTGGCAAATCTGTTTTCCTCGTTTCGTTTCTGAGGAAGTGTGTTCTGAACGGGAAATTTTTTTTTTTTGCTATTAGTTCGGAGCAGATCTACTTTCATTTTTATGGGCTTTATTTTGTCACTTTTTCGATGGACCGAGGCGTGATTTCATAGATATTCTTAATTTTCATTGGGATTGCAAAATGACGCTCTGCTCCTCGGCTTACGTCCATAAATCGGGATTTTTTTCAGGAAATACTTTTTTTTCTTTAATACGGAACAAATCTACTTTGTTTTCTGTGGCCACTATTCTGTCACTTTTTTTCAACGGTCAGATTTGTTACTTCAAAGCTGTTTTTTCCTTTTCAATGGGATTTCAGAAAGACGGTCTCCTCCTCAGTGTTTCACAAAATTTCGCCTGTGGCACATTTCATAGTAATCTCTACTTAGAGGAACGGTGTGTCGTTTACTTGGCGATTAGGCTTGGAACTTTTTAGATGTGAAACACAATCAAGGCTGGCTAGAATCTGTCTAGACAAAGACAGATTAACAAAAATTCGCCTGCGGCACATGCTTTAATTTGTCCCGGGTACAGGCGTTGAAAGCTTTCCTCTTATACGAAAGTTGAAATGTAAAGCTGAGGCTATGAAGGTATGTATACAAAAATTTTGATTACAAGAATAATTTCAGCTGATGCATTGCAGCTAGTTTTACACCGGCTCTATTATTTGTTGGTGGGGAATGTGCACCATTTCAGCATAGTCGCAACAGTTCATTTTTGTTGGTACCTGCGAGTCGTATATTACGATCCATGAGTCGTTGAAATGAGGGGTCTCACCCCCCCCCCTGGCCTGAGTGCTTCGGGCCACCCCTGGTCTTCGCCTGGCTAATCATCAGAGAAAACCAAGTTCAGATATACCTCTATAAGCATATCTATTTTGAAGATACTGACCAAAACTTCCTGCTGTACTTCTGCCAAATTTCCGGTTTCGGCCGAATTCTGACCGTTCTAATTGCCCAGCAAAAAAAGAAAATTCTGAAACGAATTCAGCGTATATCCTTATCTCTTTAAAGAACTTCTAATCAACTTCAAATTAAACTTTAACTTTTTGTAACAGGATTCTGGACGAATTAAATTCCCAGTTAAAAAATTATTGTCATCTATAGACTCAGCGTCTCTTCTTACCCCTCAATCAGTAATCGAATAAACTTCAAATAAAACTTTTGCTTTTAACAAATTTTCCGGTTATGGCCGGATTCCGGACGAACTAGTTCTCCAGGTAGAAAAGGCTTTTCACATAGGTGTTCAGCATGTCTTCTTATCCCTAAACCGAACATTTAATCAACTTCCAATGAAACTTTTACTTTTAACCAGCTTTCCGTTTTTTTACAGGTCCCGGACGAACTACTCGTCCGGCAAGAAAATGGTTTTCACCATCGTGTTCAGCGTGTCTTTTTACCCCACAATCGACTGTCACATTAGCTGTTTAAAAATATTTTGTTTGCCCCTTAATTTGAACCCCCTCCCCTACCCCTAAATGTAAGGCTACAGAGCTCAACTACGAACTTGATCTTACCCTTGACCCAAAGAATCCTCGCACCAAATTTAATCAAAATATCTCATTTCCTTCGAGAGACATCGTGCTAACATATGGACAGACGGACAACTTTCGTGATGTCATCCCTCCGCTTACGGGGATCCCAAAAAACAAGTTATACATTGTAGAATAACTCCAGCCTAAGTGAGCACTGCCCATAATCTGTGCCCATTGCGTGACGTTTTGCCACATACGCAATTTCTACATTTTAACGCAAAATAATAGCACCGAGACGCATTGTGTTGGCTCACATTCAGAGCAAAATAACACTAGAGAGTTACCGCCAAAACCTATACTTCCCATGCTTTGCAAACGGGACCTACTCGTAGCGCCGCAAATTACACTTGCGGCATTTAAAGCGAGACAAACTTGCGGGTATAGACATTTCTAGTAAAGCAAAGGTGCGATCTACTCACATCATGGAACCAATGGGGCTGTATCATTTTTTTTTACTGTTTTCAGAATATGAAGTTATCGGAGCCAGCGCTGGTGAACGACTGACTGAGTTTCAGCAGGGACGTTCTCTATCGCTGGTGGTGCTAATATAGCTGTTATTCGAATGTGTGTCAATTTTGTCAAGTCTTGGCGCTACTCCCTAGTGTTATTTTAATTATAGTAATAATAATATATTGCAAAAACAGCCGAAAGCCTCTACACAGTTCTTTTGAAACATTTAGGGTCGTACATTTGGGAAAGAAACATTTCAATTTCTTCTTGAATCTGCATAGGGATGGAGAGTTTGCTTTTCTTCGGGCAGTTGATTCAAATGGGGCGGCACGCGGTTTTTGAGACTCCACCGACCAATATCTCTGCGGAACCTCTCTGCGGTGAGTTTGAGGCTATGACCGCGTAAATTGTTAAAGTTGAAGTTGAGGATGTCGTCAGCTTCGACGTTTTCGTACATAACGTGGCATAGCTTGTATGTCTCAATGAGGTGCCCGCTGTGGTATGCCAGCGTAGGGAGTTTAAGAGCGTGTTCCACCCTTCTACCTATAGTAACTATTAGTTACTATTCCCGTTCCAACCTCACCAAAAGTTACTACGCTGACCGTTCCAACCTTCTCGAAATAGTAACTAACAGTAACTATTTGCTTACCACGCTCGGGAGCGTAGTAAGTGTAGTAACTACGGATCTCTATAACGCGATTGGTCGGATTTGCCCGTGGCATGATATTCTGCTGGAAAATAGAAAAATCGTTCCAGCCTTGACGGCAAAAAGCTAGAATTCGTGACGTCACGCGTAGTAACTATGGTAAGTAGGATGGAACACGCTCTAAGTCTTTCAAGCCTTTGCTGGTATGAGAGATGTCTCAGTTTAGGCGGGAATTTCGAGAGCCGCCGCTGAACAGTCTCGAGTGCATCAATATCTCTACTGTAAAAGGCGCTAACTGAGCAGTGCCCATATTCGAGAATGGGCCTTACCAGCGAGGTGTACAGTGTAGTATGTGAGCTCTGCTCACATTGTAGAAACGCAGGTTTTAACGCACATACACGGTGTGCCTGAACCAGCAACAAGCGCTAGCAGCGTCCGTTACCAATTAATCAATGAGTCAACGCTAATACCCCAAATAGTTCAAATCTAATCGACTAAAGTTTAACTAATACACTTTGTAACGAGAAATGAGCTGAAATAAAGTAGCCCATCTGACCATTTACATTCTGAGCCTCGTATCTCTATCAGATCGTATCCACTTCAACACGAAGTAGTTTATTTGGTATATTATACGATAACAGTATTGCCATTACATGAATGACATTCTTTAATCGTTTTTTTTTCTCAAAACGTAGGTGGAGGGATACCTATGCCTTCGAAAAAAGTTGTCCGTCTGCCCTCCTTCCGTCTGTCAACACGATAACTCTCGAAGGGGGTTCAAACTTAGAGGTGAACAAAAAAAATGTTAACAGCTAATACGATAATCGACTTCGGGGTAAATAGACATTCTGAACGCGAATATGAAAATCATTTTCTCGTCGGACAAGTAGTTCGCCCGTAATCCGGCCGAAACCAGAAAGTTTGTTAAAAGTAAAAGTTTTATTTGAGGTTGGTTAGATGTACGATCTAGGGATAAAAAAACATGCTGAACACGTACATGAATATCATTTTTTTTTCACCGGACCAGTAGTTCGCCTGGAATCGGGCCAAAACTGGAAAATTTGTCAAACGTTAAAGTTTTATTTGAAGTTGATTAGATATTCGATTTAGAGGTAAGATGACATGCTAGATCCGTATGTGAAAATCACGTGATACCCGGACATAGAGTCCACCCGGAATCCGGCTGAAACCGAGAAATTTCTAATAAGTAAAAGTTTTATTTGAAGGTAATTAGAGGATGGATGTAGTGGCAAAGAGGCATGCTGAATCCGTATATACAATTTATTTTCTCGCCGGACAAATAGTTCGTCCGGAATCCGGACAAAGCCTACAAATTTAAAAATTTATCTGAAGTTGATTAAAGGTTTGATATAGGGGTAATCGAGACATGCTGAATACATCTTTTAGTTTAATTTTCGCCGGACAAGTATAGTTCGCCCAGGATCCGGCCAAGACCGGAAATTTGGCAGAAATAAGGCGGAAGTCTTGGTCAGGGGTAAACAAACATGCTGAATCCATATCTGAACTAGGTTTTCGTAGATGATTAGACATCACGGATTCTGGCAAAGACCAGATATCTGCAAGACCTAATTGTCTGGATCAAATACTAGATTTCTGGGATCCCATCGAAACCTTTGGTCTTGTGTTCTCTAACTCAAGAAGGACTTCCACGCGAAGGGATCTGTTTGGTTTCTTATATGATGCTACCATCTGTCAGCATTAATAACTAAGTTTCCGGTTGGTTGGTCCACGTCATGTGACCTATATCTCACCTGATTGGCCACGTTCACCTTCTGTGTCTTGTTTGCCTCTAGTAACCATTGAACAATACATTGAACAATATTATAGATTCTCTAAATTCCTTCTTGATTTCTGCGAGTAATTCTTTCCTAACTTCGAATTTTAAAGTGAAGAAACCTTTGGAAACTTAAATAGTAAAATCCATAACTTTTATAACAAGACCAATGGTGTTGATGGGATCCCAAAAATCTAAGATTTGATCCAGATAATTGGGTCTTGTCTTCGCCAGGCTAAGCATCAGAGAAAACCGAGTTCAGATATTCTATCTACCTATCTATCTATACCTCTATACGCCATATCTATTTTGACGATACTGACCGAAACTTCCTGCTTTACTACTGCCAAATTTGCGGTTTCGCCAGAATTCCGAGCGAACTACTAGTCCAGCAAAAAAAGAAAAATTAGAAACGAAACGGGCGTATCTCCTTATAAAGAACATCTAATCAGCTTTAAATAAAACTTCGACTTAAAAAAAAAAAAAATGCGGGTACAACCGGATTCCAGACTAATTATATGTCCGGGTAAAAAATGATCATCATATACAGACTCACTGTCTCTTCTTACCCCTATATCTATCATCTAATCAACTTCAGATAAAGCTTTTGCTTTTAACATATTTTCCGGTTCCGACCGAATTACAGGCGAATTAGTTCCAGCGAGAAAATGGTTTTCACCATCGGGTTTAGCATGTATTCTTACCCCTAAATCAAACATTTAATCAACTTCAAATGAAACTGTTACTTCGAACCAACTTTCCGGTTTTCGCCGGATCCCGGACGAACTGCTTGTCCGGCGAGAAAATGATTTTTACCATCATGCTCACCATGTTTTCTTACCCCTAAATCATACATTTTTTCAACTTCAAATGAAACTTTTACTTTTAACCAACTTTCCGGTTTTCACCGGATTCCAGACGAACTACTGTCTAGCGAGAAAATGGTTTTCACCATCTTGCTGAGCATGTCTTCTTACTTCTAAATCAAACATTCAATCAACTTCAAATGAAACTTTTACATTTAATAAACTTTCCGTTTTTTGCCAGATTCCGGACGAACTACTTGTCCGGCGAGAAAATGATTTTCACCATTGTGCTCAGCATGTCTTCTTACCCCATATTCGACTATCACATTAGCTGTTTAAAAAGCTGTTTATTAGTTTGTAAGTGTGTGTGAGTTTGATTGACGTGTTGTTGTTCCTTTTTATACACTACTCTTCAGTTTTGAAGGATTCAAATACATAATAATAATAATAATAATAATAAGCAGCATAATACGGCGCAGTTCTTTTAGTCAGTTATATGATGCTGCCATCTATCATCATTCATACCAACGACCTCGACTGGTCATCCAGCGTCAGGCGACTGAGAGTGTCTCACCTGATTTACCGCAGTTACCATTTGTTCAGAAACGTCGTATTTATGATAGTACTTCATTCTATTTCAGTAGTATTTCCATCCATTGTCGTTCCCGAGATATGCTATCTCCTCTATATTAGCAATACACTGATCATCACGCTTGTTCTCTTTACGTGGCGTGTCAGGCGCCCGACCATTGTTTCCGAGAAGCTCATTCGTCTGACGATCGGTGCCAAAGATTCTCATCCAAGTCAAGGGACATGGAAAGAGGGTAAATCAGCCGAAGCCATGTGTAATGTTCTATAACCATGGCTTAGTTGTAAAATGATCAGCTGTCCCAGAACATCTGAGCAGAAACACTGTAACGAAAAAATCTTGCAGTATTTGCTACTGGGATTAATCTTGTCTTTATTGAGATAAGATTACCCTAATTCGGATTAATTTTATCCCGAGAGAGAAGACTAATACCAGTAGCAAATACTTCATTCTTATTCAGAGAAACTTTTTACAGTGAACCGTGTGTAGTGCGAGGTGTCCTTTAAACAATTTAGAAGTGGTTCGTTTAGCGGCGGCGTTCATATCAAAGCCTTTTACTGGTCTTTTCGATGTGTGAGATGTCCCACCTGATTTACCATTCTTACCGTTTGTTTCTCTGTCTTAAGCACGTCAACGAGACCTTATTCATTTAGCCTATTCTTTGACGCTACCATTTGAAATTCCCGTCAAAGCCGTCGATTGGTCGCTTTGCGTTATATGACTGAGATCTCTTACCTGATTGGCCGCGATGAAGTCTGGATCGTAAATGGACGGACGGGGTTGACATTCGGCCATTTTATCTTCCAACTGCTGTTGTAGCAAATAGTCGAGAACTTTAGCTCTTTTCATCGAGTCTTTAAGGTTAAGTCTGGAAATGTCCCAGCCGTCGACGATGAGATCGTCAGGGTTGACGAAGGGGACCATACTCCGGAGAGGGACGAAGATTTCCTTGTTGTCGTCATCTAGAGAAAGACGCTTAATGACTCTTCTTTCAATATTTCAAGGTAGAAGGCCGATCAGAATGTCGTCATTGACAAACAGGGGGTCATCTGATTATTCTTTATTCCTTTATTGCTCTTTATTCTACTACAGTCCATAGTATAAGTGATACAAACTGAAGGAGGAGAAGAAAAGAGCATAACCTAGCACCAGATAATTTAATCGAACGCGTAACCTTGTTTGACTGCCCTCAGGCGTAGAGTACAGCTAAGCGCAGGAGATAGAAAAAGGTTTTGACTTACCAGTCCCCAGCAAGATTGTTGACGACTGTATAATAGAACCGTAATAATTGGCAGACACGACGCCATCTTTGGTCGGCCAGGAAAGTCCATGCTTGTTTGCCAATATGGCAGCCGTTAGAGTGGAACCGTTGTTGCCACCCCAACCCACTAACATAACACCAAGCTTTGGCACCGAGATCTCAGTTCGAATGGTGTAGTTGGTGCTGATAGGTGTTGCCTAAAATTAGGTAAAATATTAACTACTGGGTAAGCTGCTATTACGACCACATTGAATTTACTACGGTTTGTTAGCAAAACTGCCATTCAAGACACGTAAGAACACGAGCTAGAAGCTCAAGTGGCACTTGCAAGGCTGGGTGAGGATGAAAGAGGGAATTTGTCAATTCGTTGGTGTGGAATTATCTTCCGGAGAGAATCAGGGAGTCGGAAAACCAGGTTTTTTGTTTAAAATATTGGAAAATTATTTTTGGATAGTTAGGTAAATGCGAATACTTATTTGGTAATTTATTTAAGGTGAATATTTTATTATTATTCAATTCAATTCAATTTCAATTCAATTCAATATAATCTAAAAAACAGATAACGGACAAGCCGATGGGTTGTTTTTACGTCTAAACATAACATCATAACAACAATCTACAAATATATACAATTTTGCGACATTTATACCGACGTCTTATGATAAATACGGTCAATAAGTGACTGAGGGTAGGATTGGGTAAACGGGGGGGAGGGGGGTAAAGAAACAGCAAAGAGAAGGTTAAGACGATAAATGTGCGTTATCGTTTGTTATGAGTGAGTGAAAGTTATGCACTCCCGCACAGGACATGGTTGTGCCCTTCTTGGGAGCGTTAGGTTTGTCGTTTCGTTTAAGGAATATTGAAATTAAATGAATTGACTATTGTAATTCTTTGTAAGCAAAGCCCTTAAGGCACAAATGATCATAGGCCCTTGGTGATCATGAAACTGTTTCGTATATTCAAAAGTATTTTTTGGCACTTTGTGGTGATGATGCGGACTTTAAGGGGCTTAGGAATTCCTTTGTTAGAAACCATGGAGGCACAATAATCATTATGTGCTCTTAGAGATCATGAAAAATGTATATTTCACTTTGAGGTTAAGATGCGACTTTAAGGGCAACAGAAATTCATTTGTAAGCAAAACCCTTGAGGTAAAAACGATTATGGGCCCTCGGGTATCATGCCAGTGTATCTTTTGCTCAGAAGTAGTTTGTGTACTTTGCGGTTGAGATGAGTAGGCTACTGAGTACTTTAAGCAATTCACTTGTAAGCAAAACCCTTGAGTCAGAAATGATCGTACCATGGGCCCTGAGGGATCAGGAAAATGTGTATTTTGGTCAATTCAGATTTTCCTTCAAGCCAGGCTGACTGCGAATCATATTTTCCACTGCAAAACGAATGTCAGCTACATTTTGTTGGAGTTATATTTTGGCCCTTCTTGGAAAGGGTCTTAGTTCAGGTTCATTTCAAGCCGCTCAAGCTGTACAAGTTTATTTTCCAACTTGAGCGGATTGAGCCTGCTTTTTCGTTCCCACCAAATCCGGTCCTGATCACTCCATTGTAAGCGTGCCACGGGATTTCTGCTGTCCCCTCCCCACTCCGATAGTTGCCGGATCCGATCAAAATCCAAATCCGATCTTCCCAATTATCAAGTTTGCTTCAGGAAAGTTATGCATGCCTACAGTTCCCGTACTGTGCCCCCCCCCCCCCCCCGGGATGGTCGGATCTAGGACGTGACTATTTCCAAGTTAATATTGCCGGGTCTCTAATGTGGCAGCCAAGTTTCATCGTCCTAGCACTATTTGGCTAGAAGTACCTTAACTCGCGAGCACCCGGACCCATCCTCAAACTTCCCCCTCAGTGCCCGGATCCGGTCACGTTCTGTCAACCCTGTATCGGGCTCGTTCTCGTTCTTCCCACTAAGTTTCATCCCTATGCCTCCACTTTTAGCGTACCACAAAATTTCCGGTTACCCCCTCGACTCCCCCAAAGCCACCGACTCCGGTCCAAATTTCAAATGGCACATATAAAACCCGAGGTCTTTCCAAATACCAAGTTTTATAAAGATCCGATCACCGCTTATACATCAAGATTCCTACCAAGTTTCATCGTCCTAGCACATCTGGAAGTACCCGAAATCGCGATCATCGGACTGACCGACAGACCAAAAGAAAAGTGATCGGTATCTGGCGCTAGGCCGGAAGGAAATGTCACAAAAATCAACTTGATAGTGGAATGGAGTAGAAGGGGTGAGGCAAGAAAGAAGAAAGAGCAGGCTTCATGGTTGCCCCAATTCTTCTCTGATGACACACGATAGGAGAGGTGAGAATAAAATATTACTCTCACCTCTCTGCCAGGGGGTCACCCCTCAGTCCTTTCCACAACCGGAACGGGAGAAGATGTAAGCAACAAGCAGGATTGTAATCACAGCGTAGTGGTCAAAAAAAAAAACTGCTCACGATTTAATTCATAATTCTCCCACGAACTTCTGTTCGAACCCACTGTGGGGCGGGTTCTAACTTCTAACAGTTTCTGTCATACCCTTAAGGTATGATATATGCTATTTTTGTGATAAATGCTCTGAAGAATCTAAAGGAAAATCTTTACTTTTTTTTTTATTTCTGTGCGTCTACGGTGCCTAATGTAGGGCAGATTTTTCAATAATTTGTTATTATTATGAGGGTCCTCGTCTACTTTGTCATTACATGGGCAATAGCCGTGCCTTGCTCGAATTCTTTGACAAGACGATCCTACTGCGGTTCATCGACCCAAACCCTCATTTCACCATTTTTCTCACTTATAATACGCAACAACGTGAATAACAGAACAGGATTCGGGCTGTCATAATGTTGAATGATGAGCTAAATTGGCGCAAAACAGGATTTGCAGGCAAAAATGGTATAATAGGACTTACTGTCATTCGGCCGGCCTCGTGCCTTACATTAGTATGGGTGTATTCATATTTGGAATCGATGTAGTCATTTCCATACTTCACTGAGGGACTATTCACTTGCACGAACTGGGTTCCTGGCATTGTATACTCACGGGTAAGCCTGAAAGTATTAGTTTGAATCTTAAAGTCTTTGATTCATGTGGGCCGAGAAGGTGGGAGACACAATCTTTTTTCGATGGGTCGGATTTTTTCAAACACACTGTTACCTTTGTTTTCCCCAAAATCCTCACGGTAGCCAACGTTATCCACAAATTACTTGAACACAACTCGCTCCTGAACGCCAATCCGCCATTGCTAATTACCTATATATTCATTGATCTCCTGACGCTGGTCATAAGATTACAAAAACCTTCGAGAAGATCGAGTGGCGTGTAAGAGGATTAAAATAACTAAAGGCCCATTCACAACGGGTTTTAGCTAATACTCGATACCAGCCAGTTCCTGAAATCGCTCTGAGACCGAGAATTAGCTGGGTTTCTGCCGTTCGCAATTGATCTTGGTGCCAGTTTCGGATACCAGCTAGTCTCGCACCCAAGCTGAAATCAGTTCAACTTTCGAGGGTACTAGCCAATCAAACTATTTTGGGGAATATTCTGATTGGCTAGTTTCGAACCAAGCCCAATAAATAAAATCACATCCACTCCTTGCTGTCTTGAAAACCGAAAGAGAATTTAGGTCATTGTTATTCGGTCTGACGCGGTTCAGCATTAGCCAATGGAACATACCTGAGAATTCCCCTAAGAAATGTGATTGGCTAGTACCCTCAAAAGTTGAACTGAGTTCAACTTGGGTGCGAGACTTAGCTGGTACCTGAAACTGGCACCAGCAGCCTATCGATTGCGAACGGCAGAAACCCAGCTAATTCTCGGTCTGAGAGCAATTTCTGGAACTGGCTGGTACCGAGTATTAGTTAAAACCCGTTGTGAATGGGCCTTAAGTATATCGCCATGTGGACGTTCAGATAATTATGTCAGAAGAAGAAATCATCGGCCAGTTTGTTGTTGGTCTCGGAAGCTGAATATTATTTAGCTCAATTTCAGAATCTTCAAGAAATCACTGTAACCAGCTTAGAATAATTTACGGCGTTTGTTTATTATAATCTAGTTTACATTCTTAGTTCTTTGGACTTACTGGAATTAACAAGAAAAAAAATATTTAAAGAAATCGATAAAGCAAAGAATTAGTTTATTTTTTCTACACACTTTCCATATGCCTGCTACAATAACAAGACCAAAGGTGTCGATGGGATCCAAAAATCTAAGATTTGATCAAGATAATTGGGTCTTGTCTACGTATCATCAGAGAAAACCGAGTTCAGATATTCTATCTACCTATCTATCTATACCTCTATAAGCCATATCTATTTTGACGATACTGACCGAAACTTCCTGCTTTACTACTGCCAAATTTGCGGTTTCGCCCGAATTCCGAGCGAACTACTAGTCCAGCAAAAAAAGAAAATTCAGAAACGAAACCGGCGTATCTCCTTATCCCTAACTTTAAACAAAACTTTGACTTAAAAAAAATGCGGGTTCAATCGAATTCCGAACTAATTATATGTCTGGATAAAAAATGATCATCATATACAGACTCAGCGTCCCTCCTTACCCATAAATCTATCATCTAATCAACTTCAGATAAAGCTTTTGCTCTTAACATATTTCCCGGCTTTGGCCGGATTAAAGGCGAAGTAGTTGTCCGGCGAGAAAATGGCTTTCACCATCGGGTTTAGCAAGTCTACTTACCCCGAAATCAAACATTTAATCAACTTCAAATGAAACTGTTACTTCGAACCAACTTTCCGGTTTTGGCCGGATTCCGGAAGAACTGCTTGTCTGGCGAGAAAATGATTTTCACCGTCATGTTCAGCACGTCTTCTTACCCCTAAATCAGACATTTAATCAACTTCAAATGAAACTTTTACTTTTAACCAACTTTCCGGTTTTTGCCGGATTCCGGACGAACTACTCGTCCAGCGAGAAAATGGTTTTCCCCATCGTGCTCAGGATGTCTTCTTACCCCTAAATCAAACATTTAATCAACTTCAAATGAAACTTTTACTTTTAACAAACTTTCGGGTTTTTGCCGGATTCCGGAAGAACTACTTGTGCGGCGAGAAAATGATTTGAACCAAAAATTGGCCCTTAATTTGAACCCCCTCCCCACCCCCAAAAACAGAGCCCATCTACGAACTTGACATTACTCTTGACCCAAACAATCTTCACACCATGTTTCATCAAAATATCTCATTCCCTTCGAAAGTTATCGTGCTTACAGACGGACGGACGGACAACTTTTGCGATGTCATAGGTATCCCATCCTCCCCATATCGGGCGCTTCCGACCCGCACCGCTAGATGACCCAGCGGTCGGATCGAATCGTGGCTTCATCTTGGGTCTTGGGGGGGGGGGGTCTAGACGTTGCAAGTGCTAGAATGCGCATGATATAACTCCTTTAAGGACAGTGTTCTAAAGGTTCGTAAAGTTTGTTGCCGATCAGGTCAGTATTTGACTTCATTAACTTTACGAAAATAAACTATACCTTCGAAAATCTCATATTGATGATACCAATATTCGAAATTTGAAAATACTCAGTTCGCAATATTTCTTCGAAAATGTCACATTTTCAGTTTCATTGTTCCACTTTTTCAAACGTATTATATCTTGCCTTAGGTCTTCTCTTGTATTTGTTGCCGTTGTAAACATTACAAAAACGGTTATCAAAGTTTGAACTTGCCTAACTAGACTTGAGCTGGATTCTAAGTGCATTTTTGCACCAATTTGTTTAGCCGGGTCATCGGGTCCGAAATCACTGATTGGTTTGATACTGGTTTGAATCTCATTCAAGAACACGGACTTGTTAACTGTTCATTATAGTCCGTATACAAACACGGACTTCTTAACTGCAATTCAATCATCAGCCGTTCTTTCCTCTAATCCCCTACGTTAATGTCACCATCAGGGCAAGAAAAGATTTCACGCGTCAATCATTCCTGCCCCAATAGCAACCCGTTTCGATTGAGAAAGAAAAGAAGACATCCCCAGTATGAGCCAGTATCGAGCAGTATTACTTGTTTACATGTCCGCATCTAACAAATCACAAATATGCACCTGTGCTAATTATTCACAGATGATTTTACCGAGGATTTTGCTGCTCTTAAACTTAGTTTAGCTTAGTCATGCTACACCAACATCGATGGTGGGCAACCCATCGGCATTTTTCCTTGATCGATAACTGTTGCTGTAGAGGATGACAAATGTTGGATTGCTTGAAAGATAGTTTCGTCTTCATGACAACCAAAGACCTGACGGCAAGTATCCATTGGCAACTGAAGATCAGATTAATATTAAGACGTCCAGGTTTTGGAACGGAGCAAAAATAACACACCCACATTGCTCAAAGCTTTAATAAACAAGCCGATTCGGGGAAGTCCCACTTATCTATGAATTCCTTTGGACCGTGGAAAACCACTCTGCAACGGGCTCTTATAATATAAACAAAATACATGACACACGCTCTGCGTAATTGGAGATTTCAACACACAAAAAAGCGCAGAGATTTTGGGCATGCACGACGTCTGGCAACACTGTTCACAGTTGCATCAGTTTGTTATCAATGCCGGTGTTTCCGAGCCTCAGAGGCATAAAAAAAACATCGAAAGATGTAACTTCACTCTGTGGCACGAGTAGGCCTATGCATTTTTTGGGAATATTTTACGACCCCCTTATCTTCGTTCCGGTCTTTTGAATTAATAATAGTCAATACTTTCTGATGACTTGACCCTCATTAGCGTCAGTTAACTCAGATGAGGTACACAGATTTGTGAACCTAGTTTTTGCAGCTGTTGTAGCCTCTGGCTGGACTGAACAACTTTTGCTAGTTCTGGCACTTCTGACTTCCAGATGAGCTAGGACGATACAACTTGGCATGAATGTAAAAGATCTGACTAAGTACTCACTGGAACCTTTTCATTCCAGGTCCAATGTACAGGGCGGAGGGATGGATAATGCGGAAAAATAAGTTGAGAATGGGCGATCCAAATCGATTGAAACTTGATGGATCGTAGGAAAATAGCCTGAGGTGCACTGTTTGTTTTTCTAAACCGCATGAGACCACGGTTGGGGGAGTTGGATGTGGGGCAGGAAAATTTCAACATGTGTCAGGACAGTAGGCCTACGGATGAAGGGATTGCGATAAAAGTCAAAAAGCAGAAAGTGCATGTGTCGCAAATTTTTTATTTTTAGATAAGGATCGGATCTGGTTTCCGGGGGGGGGGGTCGTAGGGTGATTTAGTAGAAGGAGGGGAATCCAGAATCTTGAGGCATTTGTAACTATGGAACGGATGATCGGATTTTAATGAAACTTGATATTTGAAAAGGTCTCTTGTCTCAGACGACCAAGTAAAATCCGGATCGGATCCGGTGACTTCATGGGAGTTGGGGGGGGGATCTTGGGAAACGCTTCGAGTGGAGGGATCGGGATGAAACTTGGTGAGAAGAACAAGCACGAGTCCTAGATACATCATTTATATAGCCAGGCCGTATTCGGGCACTATGGGGGGAGTTGGGGGAAGGGCCGGATTCTGATGATCCCACGAGTTCAGTACATCCTGAAGTACTAGGACGATGAAACCGGGCAGGTGACAATGTCTAATGTCTCTAATGTTCTAGTACAGTTTCATCATCCTAGCACATCTAAAAGTACCTTAACTCGCAATCACAGGAATTCCGGACACGCCCCTCCAGATCACCCTTCAGTGCCCCAATCCGGTCCGGTTCTGTCACTGATGTACCTAGGACTCGTGCCTGTACTTCCCACCAAGATTGATCATGATCGTTCTACTCTAAGCGTGTCACAAGATTTTCGGCTCTCCTCTCAGCCCCCCCCCCCACAGATTAATCGGATCCGGTTCGCACTTTGAAATGGGATATCTGAGACACGAGGTCTTTCCAGATATGAAGTTTCATTAAAGCACAATGGACACTTACAATGCTCTACTTTGTATTAAATGCTTCACAAATAAATATTTCCGACTTCCTTTAGAAGGCGCTACGAAAATCGGCCGTTTTCTTGTTATCCCTTGTCTTTACCTCACTGGCATTTCGGCGATCCAAATCTTAGGAGCTGGGATATCATGGCAGGAAACGGCAGGAAATGTGTCCAAGCTAGTAAATTGATCATGTACTGGCCCAAAAAATTACGCTTTGAAATATCA
This sequence comes from Branchinecta lynchi, assembly GCA_023053575.1. Lineage (NCBI taxonomy): Eukaryota > Metazoa > Arthropoda > Branchiopoda > Anostraca > Branchinectidae > Branchinecta > Branchinecta lynchi. The sequence goes on from JAKZAP010000003.1 coordinate 33,132,331, forward strand.
CAGAGAGGAAACTGCTGAAAAAGCTGGTAATCTAGGGGGTAAGCGTCCTTCCTAGGTTATTGCAGAGTGGGATTGGGGTAGTTTGACGTGCCCATTGAACTTTAAGATTCGATAACCTGTCGAAATTTATGCATGCCCCGAATTTCCGGATTCCGCCGTCAACCCCTCCCGCCACCATGGTAGGATGGGTCAAGTGATTATGTCCAAGTTAATCTGGTCGGATCCCTGATATATATGCCTGCCAAGTTTCATCGTCCTAGCACATCTAGAAGTACCCTAACTGGCAATCGTGGGACCGACCGACCGAAAGACCGACGGAAAGGGGATCGGTATATGGCACTTGGCCGAAGGGCAAGTGCCATAAATACGGTGAAAACCGACAGCTGTTACAGCACTCGGAAGTGGAATGTTCCAAGGAACACTCCACTGAAAATGAACCATTTCGGTGAAAAATCGACCGATTTCAGATAAAAACACTTTTTTCCGAGGAAATCAGCTGTTTTTACGAAAGACCGCGGCGTATCTCGCCGACTGGGTTATTTTTTACCGACTGGCGTCAACATTCGGGGGAGCGTCCTCCCCCCTCATTCTCCCACACATGTCGCCACTGGTAACAAGCATTTGTAGATGTAGTGAACACAGTTGTTAGCCTATTTATAATACGACGCCTTGCAAGAAACCATACGAGGTTCTGATTCCCTTGGCTACACTCAACCCCAGTCAATCATCATCAGTAATACAAATCATATCAGATCAGTTTTACATCCCTACCCTTTGATCGTACGGGTGTCCGCCGCACATCCGTAAGTACAGTCTTTGGGCTCGTTTGGGCATGGAGTGACTTCCACCAATAGGGAAGTCGGCGCGGCAACTGATTTCAAAGTATAATTCTCAGATGGTCTGATTACCGTGCCCCCTGGAATTCGTAAAGTGCACGTAGGGTTAGCTTGGTTTACGGGGTTGACTTTTGATTGACAGTATCCTTTGTTGGTATAGCAAACCCCCAAAAGGGTCCTTCTTATTATTATGCTATTGGAGAGGCAAACAAGTCCGGCTGAAACTCGGGCCAAAAATAGCCTACTGTCTCAATCCCCCAAAAAACAATTGATAGAATCAGTGAATGTACGATTGATGAAAACACCGCTCATTACATGTCACTTGTTACCGCATTTAATTTTTTCTTAAAGCTGTCTAATCTTCCCCTCAATGCCCCCCCCCCCCCCTTGTCTTGCCTGTGTGCGTAGTTTCTCAGTATATTACTGACTACCTTACTAGCCGGAGTAGGGCATAGATCGGTATCAATCAATCAATCAGTCTATTTAATTCGTGATATTAAACATCACGTATTAAAATTACACTAAAACAGGACTATGCTTTACTAGATATATACAATCATTTCATCCATTCGGTGGCTCGGGGCAATAGCACAGTCGACGGAAAAAGCCGTATAAATGGCCGGAACGGCATTCTGCATTCTCGCAAATTGCCGGTAAAAGTGGATTTTCGGGGACTTCTAACCTTGCAACAAAAGCCAACTATCGCTTTCCGTCTCACAACATGAAAAGATTCAATTTAATTTTCTAAAAACATTTGAATAGCAGAGTAACGTCGATTATATTACGAGATGATGGAGTGCAATGTTAAAACAAACTTTTAATTTACGCATCGTCTCAAGACAGTTATCAAAAAGGGAGATAATATAGTTACTTGCGATATCGCTTAAATAAAAGAGTTCTCACAGACACAGTACAAAATTTAATAGTACGAATTAATCGCACGGCGCAAAGACCCCGATACTGACGCGAAATTACTGAATCGTCATACAGGTCATCGTCTAAAGAATAACCTAAGTACTTCGCTTTCTGTACCCTCTTCAAAACAAAATCACCAAGTCAAATAGCCGGAAATATCAGGGATTTAAAATATTTCCGGATAAAAATCATGTAATTGCCGACTGCTTTGACCTTATAGCGTATTATGCCACATTCCGCTTTAAATACTTGCAAAGAACCGTGATTGGACCTCCAACAGGGTCTCGTTCCGCTCGGCTACTTGTTTTGAACTATTCGCGTACAATATATGTAAAACGCATTTATTTCAGAAAAATTTACGTTCACTGCAGTACCTATTAATGGACCCAAAAATAGTCCTTTGTTCCCTTGTTCCATAGCCCTTTTTTCTGTGCTCTTGCATATTTTTGTGTAACACGAAATTTAATTTAGGAGTGTCTTATTCGCACCAGAACGATGCTACAAACAAAGAAATAACCACTTTTACTGTATTTGGCTCTAAATGCCATGAATTCAACAACCTCGTTGCTGAATGTGAAAATAACCTTCAACGTGAGCGTTGTGGGGTATTATAAATCTTAACTAGATAATCCCTGCATTTCCACTTCCGTCAACTCTGAGTGAAAGTCGCCAGCATATAGGCTTCTTTGACGGAAAACGAACGACAAATGGAGTGACGTCGAAACCGCAGTTACTCTGTTCTTGTCAATTCGTTTATCCTCCCTAGATTTTTGCATATTATTACTTTTTACAGTTCTTCTTTTGACCTCGGCGTGTGATATAAATGATAGGCTATCAGTAAGAATAAGATTTTAGGTAAATGAACTCACTGTAGTCTGAAAAAAGTTCCCTTCTGTGCGTCACCTCGTGTCCAACTGACTTGCTTTATTGAGCTGGTAAGGAAAAGCTCGTAGGTAACGAGAACAGGAACCGGTCAGGACTATAGTCTGGAACCTGAGAGATCAGAGATTTTCCATAGAGTGAAGATTGAAGAAATGTAATCGCAAGATGTCCGGCGCTGTGTAATATAATAGAAAAGTGGGAGCGCTTATGAGTGCAGAGCGACCCGGATGGATTGCCTAGAAGAAGGAGGTGTAGGCTTCACTCTAGTCGAACACTGACAGTTATAATCAATTGAGCAAACTGAAAGTTCGGTCCCTCTTATCTTGTGGGAAAAACCTCTTGGCATGACGTCAAACATTTCTGATATTTGCCGGCCACAACTGCCGTTGGTGACACGGACTCGGCTGGAAATCCAGTGCCAGGTCAAGTACGTAGGCCGGCTTGGTAACTACGACGACAGAACTGGGGGTGGGACTGAGAAATCTGTGGGACATATTCGTCCGATTTGATTGGATGGTGATAGCGTGGCTTAAAAGGTCTCGCTGAACCGGGAAATGACGGACGTCTATCGACATAGATGGGGTCATAATCAAATTCAAGGATTTCCGACGAGTGACCGAACAAGGCGCCAGATTTGATGATGTCACCATCACCAAATTAGTTATTTTATTTCGGCGATATTCCATCCTTCTAGGTAAGGGTCCTCTTCAGGTCTTAGCTAGAAACATGAAAAGTTGGCAATCTTATAAATCCGTTAGCATCATGAAACATCATTTTTAACATGACTACCTTTTCTCTCAGTAGAATAGGCTACTCCTGATGACTGAGGGTTCGTTCCAGCTCCTCACCGTAGTTACTTCGGAGTAACTACGTGTGACGTCACAAATTAACTACTACCTGGAACGGGCGATGTTACTACGGGACGAGGTAACGCGTGTTTCTTGAATGCAAGAGGAGATGGAGACTGCATGGGGAAGAATGAACAGACACAAATTGTTTGTTTTTGCAGCATAAGAACGGCTTGATAATTATTTTGAAACAGATTCTTCAAGTGAAGGAGAAGAGGAGCTAATGCTTCAGGTTGTAAATGAAGCCATGACATTGCCTATGCCGGTTAATTATTTGTCTCTATTCCGGTTTCGTCTTTTTGTTCGCTAAATCCTTATTTTCAGATATAATTGTTTCCTAGCCTGAATCGCAACAGTCTTTCATATTCCCGGGCAATTTTTTTAGCACAATGTTTAGTCCTTATCACGGATTGGAACGCCAAGAATCGCCTCTAAATAACTCTGAGAAATTTAATATGTTATTATTAAATTTTCATTTGAAATTTCATAAATGATTACAGGCAATTGAAATTCATTCCTGCCAAAGTCCCAATCATGTCACCAGACCGACCGGTAAACCGTCAATTAGGTTGACTAGAATTTTTGTTTGGTTGGTTAATCAGCGAATCATATTTGACGAGAAACTAAAGGCCAAGTACAGCTGAAAATCACACAATAATGTCCTGTTTACTTTAGCAATCACAACCTGTCTCACTTTGGTGCCCCGAGTTCACTTCTCAAGACGGCTCTTGGAAAGTGAAAGTTAGCTAAAGACGGTCGGGTACTATCTTTACAAAAAGTTACTTCGAAGTAAAAGCCAGGCTTCACCTTCAACATTCCCAGACGTCCGAGGCTTCCGTAAAGTCAAGAAAACCCTTCCAGATTTTCACGATAATGATGACAGCTACATTTGCTACTCTTCAACATTTCCTAGAGGTCCCCTTTACATTTCAAATACCTCTTGCATCCCAATCACAACTGTCAATCACTTTCCCTTTTCTTCCTTCATTTGCATAATTGCTGTGTCTCTCGAACGGATTGCCTCTATAGCACTTTCCAGACATCCGGAATCTGGAGTGTCGAACACCTCAGACTCCCAAACCTTTGTGGCCTGGCTTCACCTTCCAGATCCATCTCAACGAAAACGGCTGTCTGGAATCCTGAAGAAAATCTGGAATGTGAAGCCTGGCTTTCATGCTATTAAGTCTTCACCTTCCGGAATCTGGGTTCCCAGATTTTCTTTTTGAATTTCTTCTGCCATACTTAAAAACTGGAAGTTCAAAAGCCCCTTTTTTCCGGATTATTTTGATATACGTTTGGACCGATTCATACTCCAGATCCAATTTACAGAAGACGTCAAAGAATAATCTGGAAGTCCAGATTCCGGAAGTTCCGGGAGGTGAAGACCGGACTTTAGTTATGCTGCCCGTAAATTTGTGACAAGCTGGAACGGAGAAAGTGACTGAAAAGTAACTATTTAGTAACTTTTGGGCCGAGCCCTTACTTTTCGTGCCGCTGAAGAATCGCCGTATGCCGAGCGAAGAGTCAGAAACATCACGACAACAAATGTTGTGGACTGGTCTACACAGGATGTGAATTAATTTCGAGGGATCGTTTGGGTGACTTTTCTTGTTCTTCCCGAGGTTCGTGGCGTGTTTCGGTCATATGCCTGTTTTGGTGGTACTGAGTATCCAGTCAACATCAGTCACAATTAACACAAAATTAAATTCCCGTTTACAGCAAAAAGTCCCTCATTCCTGTTCGCTCACTAGCTAAAGAAATGTAAGTGTTCCACAATGGAGAAGTGTCCCAAATGACAGTCTTTCCAGCAAGTGTGGAGTAGCACGGCCCATACATGCAGCACTCGAAAGGCGAGATGGGCTTTTCAGTTTAACTGAAAAGCCAACTTATTTTTGTATCATTTAACTGAACATACTGAATTAGTTGATTGTGTCTAGAGATTTTTAATTTTTCCCTATTTGCTCTAGTATGACCTTAAGAATATCTACGGACGTCCTCACAACGCAAAATTCTACTATGACGCGGAAAATCTAAATCTCAATAGAAACGTGGCTTTTTAGTGGCCAGTGGTGAGCTAGGTGATCACTGCTCACTGAGTGAAGACTCTTTTTTCGTAAACCGCTTTCGTCAAGCATATAACACAGGTACAAGCGCACGGAGGTGCCACAAACCAGACAGGGAAATTCCACTATATGAAAGTCTATTACTCGTGAACAGCGTAGCAACGACGTAACGCATTTTCATCGGGTCTTCAAGCATCTTTACGTGAGTAACTGATGGGTTACTAAATTGTTTTATCTCAGGCCTTTTCTGTTAAACTTTAAGCGCAATCTTGACTCATCGCATGCTCTATATAGTTTTTTTTTTGTACCGACGATGAAGTTCTGTCGTTGCCATCACTGTTATTTTTTCTTCTTTCCTCGTCTTTTTCTTCTTTAATTACTCCTTTTTACTGCCGTTGCGTACAACCGTGGGTTGTAAATCAATAAGTATATTAATAATAACTGTTCAGTGGACCTTAGGAGTTGTATATATAATGCCTTGACTATAGCAAATAGAGAGAAATTTATAAAATTCTGCTTTGGCATAGTAGTCATGACTTGCCGCGTAGAGTCAAGCGTGGCATGCGATAAGGCTATGCTTCATTTGAGGCTGCAAAGTCATTCTTGAGGCGTGGCAAACTCAAGAATGATCTTGCCGCCTCTAATGAAGCGTAGCCTTGTCGCATAGCACGCTCGACTCTACGCTGTGAGAAGTCATAACTATACTATACCAAAATGCATCTTTGTTAAATTATTTCAGTTTCCAGATTCAAGGTATTATTACGAAACATGTCAGGTGCCAATGTGAACTTTAACTAGCTCTTGGGTGCACCTGTTCTTCTTGAAAATGTGGTGGATGTAACGAGACTGGATATAACAAGTGCGCAAGGGCTCAGACGTGGAGTGTAAAAGCAAAATGTTTATCACACTTATATACAAACAGCTATAGGACCAAGACATTTCTATTCCACAATAACCAAACAAGCATTGAAGTAACCTAATTTCTAACCACCCCACTTTAAAAGCTTTAAATGCAAACAAACCGCCAGTATAAATCCAAAGAAACGTTGAAGATCATGCACGAATAGCATTTGCTCGAACACTGAAGGGTCTGCCTTCCAGTCCCAACCTTTATGTCTCTCTTCCATTACCAAGGTAATAACAAGTGCAATAAACCAATTCGTAGCAGACTAATGCCCCCTTTGTCACAATTCATTCAGAACGGCATAAGATAAGATAAGATAAGATTTTATTTGCGCTAAAAGCCAACGGCCATGGCAAATACGTATATAACAAAAAAAAAACAACAACACCACACACAAAAAATATTAAACTACTATAGGCACCTATCCCTATGGGCTAAGGCTACCCTGAGGAACCTCACCAGCTGTTTTATATTTCCAAAACAGTTATTCCCTATTACACCACACATCCATTCTTCATCCATTCCCCTTCCGTTCACACCAAAAATTTCTAACCTAAGTTCACTCAAACTTTCGCATTCACACAATAAATGCGTTAAATTCTCGTCCATGCTGCCACACATCGGACATGAATAAGGACCGGACCGACCCTTTGCCCTCCCAATATACCGTCTTCTCTCCCCCAGTGGCAGACTGTCTGCTCTACAACTAATCAAATCCCGTGTTTCCTCCCTTTTAAGACCCGCTTTAAAATACACTTCCTCCCCCCAAATCTCTTTAATTTTTGCATAAAACCTCAAAGACATTGACTCATCCTTGGCAACCTGCCAAGATTGAATTTCTTGATCCAACAGACGACTTTCCACCACCTTTCTCACATCACCCACAGGGAGTCCGGGCCCATCACCATTAATCCATAATTCTGACAAAACCACACTGGTCCAATATCTGCCTCACCTGGGATGACCATGAATCTTTTTTGGAGTCCCGCACGCTTTCCTTATATGCTGCCTTAGCGACTCGAACCCGTGGCATCTGCAGCAGCTTCTCCCAAAATGAAATCATACTTACCCATCTTTTTTTCCTTAAACTAGTTAGGCCCAGGTCACCCTTCAGAACTATCGAGTTTATTTTGTTACTAACTCCTAGTACTCTTTTAAAATACATCAATTGCAGTTGCTCTAACTTTTCATACTTACCAAAACCCCAAATCTCGGATGCGTAATGTATAGCCGGAATAATTTTTTTCTGGAAAACCTGTTTATGTAACTTCATATCTTCTATAACTCTTAACTTACTTCTGAATACCATATTTATACATCGCTTACCTTTGGTTACGCTTGCTTCAACTTGGCTCCCGAAGGAACCATTTGACTTAAGCTTATGTCCTAAATAAATAAATTCTTCCCTGAACCCTATTTCCTCTCCCCTAAATTTCAATTTAACTTCTTCTTCTAAATCTTCCCCCTTTCCTAAAAATCATAACAACCGTCTTCGCCACGTTTAACTGTAACTCCTTTCCCGCCAAATATTGATCCAAAAGGTCCAATAACTTCTGGAGATCTGACCGACTGTCCGCTATCAACGCAATGTCGTCAGCGAACAACAACATGCACAAAGATATGATGTCAATACTAACTAATGGAGCACCCATTCTAGTCATAAAATCCTCAAGGTCATTTATAAAAAAGGGTGAAAAGCTTAGGGGAAAGGGTACACCCTTGCTTAACCCCCTTCAATGACGTAACTGTCCGAGAAATCCTGTTCATTACTCGAACCACCATATAAATACCTGAATAAATTTGCGCTATGACTCTTACTAATGTTATCGGTAGCCCTACATCTACCAACACTTTCAACAATAGGCTACGTTTAACATTATCAAAAGCACCTTTTAAGTCAACAAATGCAACGTAAAGCTTACATTTCTCCGTGAAGTGTGCTTCCGTATTAACATCTGGAGCGAAAAAATCTGGTCTAGGGTACTGTAACCCTCTCTAAAACCAACCTGGAGCCTACATATCATCGATCATAGAACAAACCAGTCCAGTTTCCAACTGTTCATTAAACATTAAAGTACGTCGCGTCGTCTTATTTGTTGATGTTACACCAAATCCTCATCCATAGACATATCTTCCCAGATATACAAGAGTTGGACTTGAGACCTGTCATAGACGAACTTTACTCATGGGAAATCTGGGCCCAGCTGCCCATGAACGGGAGGGGGGTCGGGACCCAACAAAACGTATAAGTATACCAGCTTAGAGTTTGATTCCAGTCAAGGGTAAAAAACTTTTATCGTGGGCAATTTTGGGCCCACTTGCCCATGAACGGGGAGGGTGGGGGTGTTCAACTCTCCCCGGTCCCTATGGTCCATAAGCACAAAGGAATTTCATCGCCTTATCTCCAGTTATTGTCTAAAACCCTTTCGACCCTATCACCGTCATTTGCCAATCCATTCTTTTCCGTTGCTTAGCTGCAACCTGGCATAGAAATCACCACATATGAACCCTGATTTTAAAACTAGAGGTCCTTACGGTTCGATCTAGGTATCGTTCATTCATTTAGGATACCAACTTCAAGGGTAGGCAGGGCTTTAAAGAAAGGGGCCTCGTAGGGGTAAAAGGGGGGTAATTTCTAATTGGAAATACAGGAAGAGTATAGAGTTTTGGTTTTCTGTTTTTGCTTGTTCCTCATAATAGGTTTTAGCAATATCCAACAAGACCGTAGCTGGACCGTAATCTCCAACAGGTTTGCCGTGAGAATTTTTGAAACATCTACCATGGCAATTGACAGACCCAGATCAGACAGGTAAAACTGAGGTTGTCGTCAAATGACAGAACGCGGCTTCTATGAAGATTAATGACTTTAGTACTAATAGACTATGATCGCACTTTTGAGATACTGGTGGGTGCGCCTACATTCTAATCTACGATATCTTCCAACTCAAGTTTATGTTCACATTTATGGAAAAGCCAAGTTCTTTCTGATGGATATAGATGAGCCAGAAGTGGGGTCCTCGAATCCGAGAAGGCTTCAACGTGGAAATATTTCTGGTTGCAAGAAGCTTAGAATATTGGCTGATGTTTTTCTCCGTGTGGGTGACGACTCGGGCCTTTCTGACTTGTCGTACAGTGAACAAAAAGATGACTGGATCCCAGAAGAAGGTTGCGAAGCGGACGAAGAAAGTGGTTTTCCGGTTGCGTGGCAACTTTCTGGAGGAAGTGGAACGAGAATTGCTGCAGGAACTGAACTCCGAAAAAAATTCCGAACGGTCCAAATTCGTAAAAATGCCTAGAGCTGGAGAAAGAACTGAATATCAGCCTTGACGAGCAGATCAATTCCTTCAAAAGGAAGACGAAAATGAAAGAATATACTCGATAAAACCCTCGCCCTTGTGGCTTGTAGAACCGTGTCCCATGTGAGGTGTCTAGAATATGCATGGCTTTTGAGGTTTACCAAGGAAAAACAACCCACATCGGTAAAGCTCGTAAAGAAGCTGGAGTAGGATTGGAACTGTGGAAGATGCTCTGGTCCCCAGGCTTGTCGAACCAATAGAGAAGCAGGATTACTTCTATATTTTTTCCCCACCGAAGCTGTGGTGAGTGAGCACAACTTTGGTGAGTTCACTCACCGACGTCATCGAAAAGACGCAGACGGTCTTCGTGCAACTGGTATGATACGAACGACAGGCTTGGTAAAGCAAAGCTGATAGAAGAAAAGGAGCTGAAGAAGAAATGGAGGGGTGCATGGGATGGGGTGCCAGTCGGACAAGGGAATCGGCTTAGTTCGCTGGTACGACAATAGCAAGTTCACTCTAGCTTCAAACAATGGTGAGTTCGCTCATCGAACTTCGGAATTACGCAGACGGTGTAGAGCTGAAGAAGGAATGGAGAGGTGCATGGAATGAGATTTGCGAGTCGGACAAGGGATTAGCTGAGTTTCACTCAGCTTCAAACAATGGTGGAGCTGGCCAAGGGAAGTTGTAAGACGCTGGAGCAGTAAGAAGAAAACGTATATCGATGGTCAACGTCTTGATGTCACTGAAGACTACAAGCGTAACATGGGGGGTGTCAAAACTTCGATTACCTGATTCGCTTCGTACAGGATCGAAACGAACACCGGAAAACGGACATTGACGACCTTCTTTCACTTGATTGACGTTGATTGTAATCCATGTTGGTAATTCGTGGCTTGAGCACTGATGTTTCGAGCATCGACATCATTCCTACAATCCCGTATCTCCTTTCAAGTTCCGAAATAACACAGCCGAAGTCCTGATCCGATGTGACTATGCAGGTAGTCCGTTAGGACGGCGTGATCGACCGTGCAGAATGATCTCAGTAGTCACGACGGAATGGGATCTATTTACCTGCTACGTCAGCGGCAACATGAAGGTCAAAGAGAAGCGAAAACATAATATATGACAAGTTGAATCGCTACACTAACTGCCTAGGAAGCACTTTTCGGGTACGAGAAAGGTTCAAAAACAACCAAAATACCGATCAAGTATCAAGTGCTCAAAGTGGGATGTTGTCCTTTGCCTCAATAAAAGTACCACTGTCAGTAAACTACCATTTTGTGTAAATTTCCTTTGTTCTGTACCATGACACGATTATTAAATCTGTGACCTCAAAACCTCAGTACGTCATCTGACAGAGCCCTGGTGTTTACTCTTAATGCCCGGCCACGTCAATTGACAGACCCCTAGATTTCTAAGAATCCACTGACTTAAGTGAATGAAACTTACACAAGTTCTTAGTGAACCCCTTAACACTCAAAATCCGTTGTAAAATAATTTTTAGCTCGAAGGAAAATAATTCGGGTTCGAAAGGGTTAAAAACATTACAAAAAGGACAATCTGGGCCCAATTGCCCCTGAACCAAGTGGGGTGGGGTCTGGACCCGCAAAAAGTAAAAAAAGACCCCAATGCTCACAATCCTACTAAGTTTCAACTTGATACCTATAAATCCTGGCTAGGGTAACGAACTTTACTCCTGGGCATCTTGGCCGAGTTGCCCATGAACGGGATGGGTGGGGGAGGCGCAACTTTAAAAGCACTTTCCCAGCTCTAGGACCTAGACGTCCAAGGAATTTCATCGTCCTATGTCCAGTTCTGGTCAAGTTACGAACTTTATTCACTGGGCAATCTGGTCCCATTTGCCCCTGAACCGGGTTGGGGTGGGACCCTCAAAAGGCACAACTAGACCCCGATACCCACAAGTGTACCAAGTTTGAACTTGATACTTGCACTGGTTCACGAGTTAAGAGCTCCACAAAATAGGGTGAAAACCGAAAACCGGAAGCCGAAAGCTGCTACAGCGCTCGCAATAGTGGATTGTTCCAAGGAACACTCCACTAAAAACCCCAAAACAAATTGTTGAAAGAAATAGCCACTGCACAAATATTTAGCTTGTTTACTTTGGTTCAAAAGTCAGATAAAATAATTATTTATCTTTGGTTGTTCTCCTGAAAGCTACTATGACTGCGCCCTTCCTTCTACTTTCCAATCATGCCACTAGATCATCCCACGGTCGTATCGACGCCTGGTTGGAAATAGCGAATTGAGTATGGACTACCTATACATACTAAATGGGAAAATACTTTCGAATTATTGACCATCTATTACTTTACTAATTGCTTTTAGTTCCGTATAAATCACTTTAATTGATGTAAACCTTTGCGGAATTTGGTTTTTGGTGACATCGCTTGTAAATCAGCTGGGGGATTAACTATCCATGACCGGTTGCAATAAACGTGATGTCATTTACTTTTTGTTTTTATCAGAAGTGAGATAGTAAATTTCTTGAAACGAAGAATTATATAGCAGTTATTTTGTAATAAAGTAATTCTTACATTTCGAGGATTCGATTCCTGGTCAGGCAATATTTTGCAAAAAACAAACTACTGTACTAAGCCGCCACGAAAAACGAGCGAGGCACGACCATTATTCACATTTTACAATAACCTTCTAAATATTTTATCCGATCTTCAGATAAAAGTTCCGACCGAAAACAGATCACCCCAGTTCTTAAAATTAATCAATGGAAGTTATGACAATTTTGAAGTGACTGATTTAGTAAGATTCAGCATTAACCGTCGTCTTCGGGGGCATGCGTACAAGCTTGCAACATCCAGATTCCACAAGGGCGTTTTTAAAGCTACGTTTACACGGAGGGTATTTACCCGTACTCCGCGGGTATTTTTCCTCGCAACAGCAACAAAAACCCGGGTGTTTTGGAATTTCGCGAACTTTTTACCCAGGTATTTGTTTGTCGAAGGGTATTCTTCGACGTCAGCAACAATAAAACTGGATTTTCGAGGAATAATTTTGGCCCATGTAGAAAGTGGTCCAAATGGACACATGTTGGTATCCATTCTAGAGCCTCTACAACATTGTAATTTATTGCCACATGACAGTACTCTTCCTTGAAAAATACCCGAGTACCGTGTGAACACTTTCCCTTCTCGTCTGCGGGGAAAAATACCTGCCGTGTAAATGATCCTTAAGTGGGGTTTCGGCAACAGAACTGTTGATCCTTGGAACAGCCTTGCCGAAGATGCGGTTAATGCTGAATCGATCAATAGTTTCAAGTGCATTGTTGATGGGATTTTTAACTCTTATCAGTTCGACTACTCAAAATTTCTTAAGAGTTATTTACAGACGAAAGCCTTTTCTCTTGCTTTGTATGCTTAAATGTTTTGAGAGGCGATTACTTTAGAACTTATAGCTATACTTCGTTTCATGTCCCTTGCCTTGGATGACAAACCTGGCAAAATTTGCATAACCGGTCTCTGGACCACGAAACAATGATCGGGAGACTGATACGTCAGGTAAAGAGAACAAACGTGGCATGAATGAAAATGAGTGTAATGCTAATAGAGGAGATAGAAAGTGGAGAAACTCGGGAACGAGAATAGACGTACAACGAATTACTATCATAAGTATAGCCTATAAGTAACCTATATAAGTTACAATAATACATAGATGGCACTTATGTAAGTGCTAAAATCTACAATTTCTTTTACCATTTTTTTGTTTGTTTTAAGTTCCAGTGCTATTCTCTCGAGTACTTGGGACTTTGTAATAAGCTATTCTATTATATTCTAACGTGTATTCTAATAATGTACACAACGGATATGTCAGCTACGATGCTTTATCAGCGATGGTTCGGCCCTTCTTGGCAAGGGTCCTTGTCAGGCTGTCAATCTTCAGGGTCAACGTCGGGGAAGGAAACAAACCTGTATAAATAACTGAAGATTCTACCAACTATAAATATCTTATTTGGGCAATTACTTTCAAATACCACTGTAGGGAAAAAACGAGCACTGAGATTTAATTTTTGACATGGACGCTGTTTTTACTGCACGATTGGGGGACGACAGGAAAGGTTTTTTTCTGTATTTTTCGGATTTGACATTAATAAGGGACTGAAAGCTTAAATGTTATTCCATTAATAGCCTGGTTCCAAGTTTCTGTTAGGGATTATTAACTTCGAAAATGTAATAACTTACTTCTCACAAAAAGTAAGCTCCAATTCCGATGGGATCCTAAAAACAGAAAACACTTGTTCTCATGTTCTTTGTTTTATTCTCCAGCATAAAATCCGAGTAAAAATTTACGCTTCGATTTTGTGGCTCTTCTTTGCGAACTTTTTCAGCTTGTACTTCCTCTTCGGGCTGAAAAGAAAAGAAAAATATTTTAGACATTTACTTTTACTAGCTGTCCTCTTCTTTAGGCTAAGTGTAAAATCCAGTCTCAACCTTCCTGACTTTCAGATATCTCGGCCTAACGCACAGACAAGTCAACCCTTCCGTAATTCATGACAATGATGAAAGCTAATGTCACTATCCTTCAAAATCTCCTGCATGTCTCCTTCAAATATCTTTTGTTTCCAGTCACAACTGTCAATCGCTCTTCCTTTTCTCATACTCCATTCAGTTGTGCAATACCTCCATTATACCTTGCAGATTTCCGGAATCCGACCCCCCCCCACCACCACCACCCAGACGTTTTTGGCCCGGATTTCACCTTCCAAATCCGTCTTGACATCACGGATACCTGTGATCTGGAGAAATTTTTTAGAAAGTGAAGCCTGACTTTAACCTACTAGCCGAGGACACGACGCAGCTGGGTCATAGACAGGGGCCGAACACTCTTGATGACTAACTCTTCATCCCGATGAAAAGTAGCCGTGTGCCTAGCGAAGTGCCGGAAACGTCACCAGAGCTGTTCCCAACAAATATTGTTGATTGGTTGAATTAGGCTCTGAATCATCGTTCAGGTGACGTTTCTCGTTCTTCCCGAGGTTCGCTGGCGTGTTTCAAACTTAGTCAGAGTTGCCAAGTGTGACACTTTTGATGCTATTTGAAACTTTTCGCCTCTGGGTGAAATCATGACACTTTTTCTCTGAAAATTACACCTTTTCATGCAAATTAAACTTTTTACGTCAGAAAAAGCACTTTTTCATTTACTGTGCTAAAGCTACGGACTACCCCCCCCCCCCACCCCTATATAACAAAAAAACAACAAACATGTACTTTACTTTGATTTACACAACTTTGTTACAAAAATGTGATTTAACAATTAAGAAATGTTCTTACGCCCACAGTTCAGTCTCGAAGCAGAAGATACCATACCTAATAATTTTATATTCTTCACCCTTTTTCTTGGGGTGACAAAAACCACCCTTTTGCCAGAAATGTTGACACTTTCGTCAGTCGAGCTCTAGGCAGCCCTGATCATACAGAGTATTCGGCACATAACGCCGATCTGGTGGTGTTGTCACACTGAACTTGTGTCTTCTCAACTGCTTATTCCGAAAAGCTCAATCTGCCGGATCCTATTTGATTTCATTCATGTGGAGCTAGAAGCTGAAACTTGGCCAAAACCCGTCCGGGCAATAGACCAACAGATCCCGGAATCCGAGAACATCAAGACAACCGACTTGAGAGACAAAATGAATATAAAAATATGAGTGACTGATGATTTTAATTGAGAGTCCAAACATTTACCACGGGGATCTGGTAAATCTTGAAGAGTAGCAAAACTGCTAGAACCGTTATCATGCAAACCAGCAAGGGTTGTTTTGACTGTGCCATACGAAAGTAATCGTTTTTTGTAGGCTTTAACCTTAGATCTGTCTGTTTTGTACCTTTTGGTCCGACACGTGACCCCCCCCCCCCGAAACAAATCCCTGGACATGACCTCTAACGTCTCTCAACGGAAGAAAAGAAGCTCCGGGTTTCGTATGATGTAACGAGGTTAGGATTTCTGCTTTTATCCCCATCGGCTCTTTCGACACCTTAGTTGCGTTTTTGCAGATACCATGGTATCTGTTAACACGGTAACTGGATCTACAATCAGTCGTTTTTGCAATTACCGTGGTATCTGATATACGGTTACTCTGCAAAAACGACAACTGCCGAAATTGCGCTTTTCGAGGTCTCCTAAAAGAAAAACTGATATTCAGTCACATCACCAGGTTCAAACTTCTTTCCCACCAATTTGACAAAAACTGATGAAAGTGAGATGACTTTTTCAGATACCAATGGCCAGAAACCACGATAACTGCAAACACGACTTTAGACAGTGGTATCAGATACCATGGTATCTGCAAAAACGCAACTCTCGTCTGCTGCAGAACGCTTTTCTTCGTTCCACACACTGAGAAAACCAGACATAATCATAAAATGATGATTTAAACGAGCAAATACGCCAAGATTAGAAGAATAACACATTCTGCAAGCAAAATGGAAGAGAAGATGCCACACTTCGGTCTGAGAGAGGGATTTAAAAAAAAAGGTGTAGTCAAACACAGCAGGCTACTTACATTTGCATCTTTCTAGGTTCGATCAAATTCCTCTTCTGGAGCGACTTGAACCTATCGACGATCAAGTCGCCATCTGTGTGGAGGGTTCTCAGAGATCCAGTAATCTCTTCACTGAAGTTGAGCTGAAATGAATCGAATGGCTTTCATCATCTGCACCTTTTACCGTATTTTATCTCACCGAGCTTCTGCGCGGGCTAAGAGGATATACCCTCTCATACCAAGTTTCTGAATGAATGAATGAATTTTATTTGTTACTCGTCAGACAATCACAAGGACACTAAAAAGCACTATAAACAAAAGAAAGGAAAAACAACAAAGAAAAAACAACAGACCAAAAGTTTCGATGGGATCCCAAAAATTCAATACCTGATCCAGACAGCTGGGTCTTGTCTTAGCCAGATCCAGTCATCGCCAGACTCCTTGAACATCTTTACAGTTAAAATTCAGAAACAGATTAAAGCCATGTAGCTAATCATCTGAGAAAACCAAGTTCAGATATGGATTCAACATGTGTGTTTACCCCTATAAGTCATATCTGTTTTGACGAAAACTTCCTGCCACTTCTGCCAATTTCCCGGTTTCGGCCGAACTCCAGAAATACTTGTCCGGCGAAAAAAGAAAGCTCAAAAACGAACTCAGGGTATCTTCTTTCCCCAATAGCCAACATCTAATCAACTTCAAATAAAAATTTAACTTATAACAAATTTTCCGACTCCAGCCGGATTCTGGTCGAATTACATGTCCGGCTAAAATACGATTGTCACACAGGGATTCAGCATCTCTTATTACCCCTAAATCGCTTATCTAATAACTAGAAATAAAACTAAAAAATATAACTAGACATAAGTGTTCAGCATGTCTTCTTGCCCTAAGTCGAACATCTAATTAACTCCAAATAAAACTTTAAATTTTAACAAACTTTCGAGTTTGGGCCGGATTCCGGGCGAAATACTTGTCCGTCGAGAAAATAGTTTTCACCATCGTCTTCAGCATGTCTTCCTACCCCTAAATCGAACATCTAATCAACTTCAAATAAAACTTCCTACCCCTAAATCGAACATCTAATCAACTTCAAATAAAACTTTAACTTTCAACAAACTTTCCGGTTTTGGCCGGATTCCGGGCGAACTAGTTGTCCGATGACACAATGGTTTCCACCATCGTCTTCAGCATGTCTTCTTACCCTATAATGGACTATCACATTAGCTGTTTCAAAATATTTTGTTTGCCCCTTAATCTGAACCCCCTCCCCCACCCCTAAATGTAGGGCTACAAAGCCCATCTACGGACTCGGTCCGACGACCCAACGAATCCTCACACCAAGTTTCATCAAAATATCTTATTCCCTTCGAGAGTTATCGTGCTTACAGACGGACAACTTTTGCGATGTCATAGGTATCCATCCAGTTTTGGGATCCCAAAAACTTTTAGAAAATTACACCCTTCCACGTATGATTGCTAGGGCTTTGAACAATTTGTTGAATTGCTTTTCGGCTGCGAGTATTGGCTCTATAATGCCATATCGCTGGGATTTTATTTTAATAATAAATAACAATAATAATATATTCTCATTTCCATAATAGCAAAACATTATATAGCTAGCAGAGGATCGTCATGACGTAATACATGTCAAAGCAGTGACGTACAATATATACAGTATATGATAATAATGAATAGGGCTACATAGTATAAATAAAATAAGGTACGAATGATGATAAATATCGGTCGGACGAATTTACTAGGGGCTGGATTACGGTCCTGAACAGCTTCCAGGTCTTGGTAAAGTGACAGAAATATGATTCGCTGCGTCCTTCCTGCTTTCGAAAAAAAATAATAATAATATAAATGCAGCAACCCGTCCTTTCGCCTCTATGAGAAAAAATATCACTGTCCGGAATGATGTTGTTGTTAATTAACTTCTCTTCACTGTCAGAAGTTTCCTAAAATATTACACAAGGATGCGCAGTTTCAACAAACAATACTGTAAAAAACATCTTGCAGCATTTGCTACTGGGATTAATCTTATCTTAACTGAGAAAGATTATCCCTTATTCGGATTAATTTTGTCCCAATAGAGATAAGAATAATACCAGTAGCAAATACTGCATTCTTATTCGCAGAAACTTTTTACAGTGAATACTTGGGATGTAATCTGTTCTTGTTTTGAAAACGTTATGCATTAATGTTATGCATATAAAGCATTGCCAAGAAGAGCCGAAAAGTATTTGCTGACTTTTCCGATACATGTCGACAAACAAAAATGTCAGAGGAAAAATTAAAAAGAAAGTTGGAATTAAAAGGTGAACCTTTTTAAGTTTTCTCGATCAGGCATGTAATGCAGACCATCCTATTACCCACGGTCAGTTATATTACGATAATGGACACACAAAACGATGGTGGTTCATATCATATCAACCTCCACAGTTGTCGATATGAAATCACAACTACCTCCAGTTAGGGTGATATCATTTCATACAATATTACATGTCATCATAATAATTACAGGTTTGTTTCCTTCCCCGACGTTGACCCAGAAGATTGACAACCTGACGAGGACCCTTGCCGAGAAGGGCCGAAATATTATATTTGACGGTGCAAAACAGATAAGCCAGCTACATTTTATTCGAGCTATATTTCGGCCCTTCTTGGCAAGGGTCCTCTTCAGGCTCAAGCCGCTCAAGCTGGAACATAAACTTGTGGAAAAACAATTAAAGATTCTTCATTTTGAATATATGTTTCAAAGTCAGCTTGGGCTCAAAGAATATTTATGGGTTATCACATGACGTGAAGATGATGTGTTAATCCATAAAGATACAAATTCATTATGTTATTTTTAGGGTTCCACGTTTACACTTATACTCGCTGTATATAAACGAGCCATAAATGTTGTTTAACGCTGGACTGGATTGATTGACGTGCCAGGTAGGGTCTTTCCAACAATTATTTTAAAACAAAATTAATTCGAAGGTGTGGGAGGAAAGCACGGGAACTTCGTAACTGACTGTAAGGCGAAATAACAGGTGGTCGAGATGTCGGATGTGGGAGGACCTTGAGAAATTTTTTAAGCAGAATGTTTGTTGTATATCTATGAACCGTGTATGAATGGCATGTAGAATAATATACAAATGGTGTTACCACAATACGTAGAATAGAGAAGACTGCCACCTGCGGCCAAAAAGCCCTTTGGGGTTTTCTTAGCAGGTGGTGCAAAATGTTTCGTATACATGTGTAAAATAAAATGTAATCTAACCTTGTTGAGACTTTCCCTTCCGCTAAAATAGGCTTGCGGCAAATATTTTACGTCCAGCCGCCGAGTCGGAAGACGGGAAGCCTGGATAAAGTCGACAAGCACTAACACGAAATCGGGGACTGCACGTGAAAGATAATGGTATTTTATAAAAAGCCATTTCATCGTGAGACGATCATTTCTAGGAAGAGTTAAAACCGACTCTACTCTTCGCTTTTTATACTTTTTAAAACTTTTCCTTCCGGCCTGTTTAAACATAGTTATTTTTCTTAAAACCGCAATGGCAGCCGTCTATGGATTCTGACAACAGGGCTAACCTCTATCTCCTGGGGTGAGAACTTGTTTGGGCCAAGGGCGAGCTGTCTATAAGGCTTCATGTCTTTCAGATGTCTTCGCTTCTTTGAAAGCATCTCCGTGTGTGCGGCTTCCTCCTCGATTTCCTTCCTGATGGACTTCAACCTAAAAAAAAGTTATTAATTTCAGATTGCCAATGACAATCTTTAAAGGACACGCCGAACTTATTTTTGGGGTATATTTGGGGTTTGGCGTTGAATGCTCTGAACTCACAAGCATTACCTTTTATTTGTCCGCCTCAGTGCTCTCCCGAGTTTGTGAATCTTGGTGGTACTGATTTAAGACCTTCGAGCGAACTGATATACCTTGGCCTTCCAATTGGCCCGTCTCTATCCGCAACTCGTAAGCTGACTATTGCTCGCACTGATAAGAAGCCTACGCGTCACTTGTTCCGTCGCAAGTGAATATGTCCAAAAAGCTCATACAGCTTTACAACGCAGTGGCTCTGCCTCATTTACTGTTTGTGGTTCCATTCAGGGGTCTTTTGAACGCCACGGATAAGAAAGAGTTAAGAAAGCTGTTCTTCAAATTTGCTAAATTTCTTCTTCAACTTCCCAGTTGGTCCGCAACCGGTACTTAAATGAATGAAGTACTCTGTCGCAGACCCTATACTAAGTGTTAATAACCTGGTCGCGAACCTTAATCACGAGGATGTTGCACACCCCTGGTGGGCAATCTTTTTGATAAGACTTGTTTGATTTTGTATCTAGGTTAATGTTGTTTTGTTTTTGTAGTCGTTGTTTTTTCTTTGTTTTTTCACATACTCCATCTTTTTCCTCCTTTGTCTTGCTGATGGGCAATAAAATGTTTCATTCATTCATTCATTCATAGTACTAACTGGTTCTAGTTCAGTAGTACGTTCATTCATTCTCGTTACCGAGGTTACGTTCCGCCACTTAACGATTGTTAACAAATTGTTAGCAATCGTTAACTTTTTGCGTTCTACGTTTCTGATTTTGATATTTAAGATCCGCGCACCTACAATTTCCGTTCCAGAGCTAAACGATTGTTAGCTATTTTGTAACGATGGCCGGTGAGCATCGTTACAAAATAGTTCACAATTGTAGAACTGGAAAAGTTAACGATCGTTAAAACTGCAAAAGTTAACGATCGTTAAAACTGCAAAAGCTAACGATTGTTAACAATTGTTAAGTTGGGGGAACGCAATCCGAGATTCTACATTTCATAAGTCTATCCTATCTCCTCTGTTGGCAGTATACCGATTATGAACGAAGGCTGAAAACTCTGCTCTCTTACATCAACGAAGGCTGAAACTATGAATGGATTTTCTTGTCAAATCTCTGAACGATGCAATCCATAAAAATATCTTCCCTTCCGAAAAGTTGGCGCAGAAGTCGCAAGGTAGCTACTACGGTTGAAAAGTTCCAGCCAATCAAATGTGTCCACGAGAAGTTCGCAAAGAGTTTTGTCCCTTTTTTTCTAAATGCGTATAACGAAACGTAAGCTGAGCTGTGACTTAAATTTATAGAGATATTTATGACTGAAATACATACAGACGCCTATTATGATTCATGTGTGTATTCATGAGTTGTATCTATGACGATACCGAACAAATTTGGCGTAAGCCAGGACAAGTTTTTGGCAAATAAAAAGATTTATCTATCTATCTTTCTATCACGCTGGACGCATTTTTCTCTTTACGTGACATATCAGACTCCCTAGCATTATTTACGTGGATCTTGTTGGTGAGTAGACCGCTTATGCAAATTTGCCAAGTTTCTCATCCAAGGCAAGGGACATGTAAAGAGGCTAGAAACCAGTGATGCCAGATCGTGATCCAAGAAATACGCCGCTGTCTTTGAAAAATACGCCAAAATTTATTTGTAACCCCAAATTGCAAGAAATCTCCAAAAACTTACCATGATTGTCAATAGAACCCAAATAATTTTAATAAGCCAGCAAAAAGAAAATCCGCCAGTCGGTCGTAAAATCCGCCAGTTTGGCGTGAAATCCGCCAATATGGCAACACTGTTAGAAACAGCCGAATCCTTGAGTAATTAATTTGCTGTGAGCATAGTAAGTAAGTAAGTAGAGTATTTATTACCCGTATTTTTCACTCAGAACAAACGGAGTACACAAGGAAGAAGAAAAAAAGAAGATAAATTTAAGCCACAACACAGATACAAACACATGACATTTTACATAACAGTTACGCAATCAAGAAAAGTGCTTAAGCCAGGAGTGGTTGCATTTCGCCTGGAAATCTGAAATCACTCGATTCACTGTGACACGGAATCCACAATCTGGTGTTTTTATGGCACTTGCCTACCGGCCAAGTGCCATATGTCGATCACTTTTCCGTCGGTCTGTCGGTCAGTCCGGTGTTGGCGAGTTAGGGTACTTCCAGATGTGCTAGGATTATGAAACTCGGCAGGCATATCAGGGACCGGATCAAAATAACCTGGAAATAATCAGTTTCCCGATCCGAAAATCTGGGGGGGGGGGAGTGGAGGGGGGGAATCCTAAGAATTAAGTAGTTTTTGTTGAACCCCTACCCCTTTCTTCACACTAGTATAGCTC
Organism: Branchinecta lynchi; assembly: GCA_023053575.1. Taxonomy (NCBI): domain Eukaryota; kingdom Metazoa; phylum Arthropoda; class Branchiopoda; order Anostraca; family Branchinectidae; genus Branchinecta; species Branchinecta lynchi. The sequence continues at coordinate 33,154,752 of JAKZAP010000003.1, forward strand.
TGCACGTGGATGACGTCATTATCTGCTTATATCTATGAGTGTCGGCTGAGAGAGCTAGTGTTATCGAAGGTCGAAGGGGTTGGTATATGGTTCAAGCTTTTTGTCACACTTTTTCGAGTTAGGGTACTTCCAGATGTGCTAGGACGATGAAACTTGGCAGGCATATCAGGGACCCGACCAAACCAGCCTGGAAATAATCAGTTCCACGATCCGACTATCTGGGGGGGGGGGGGGGAGACCGGAGGAATCCTGAATGTTGAGTGGTGTGTAACTTCCGAGCGGGTGATCGGACTGAAATGAAACTTAATAACTGAATCAATGACATATCTCTGATCTTTCATTTGAAGTCCGGACCGGATTCGACAGCTATGGGGGAGTGGGGGGGGGAGACCGGAAATACCGAGAAACGGTTAGAATGGAGGGATTGGAGTGAAACTTGCTGGAAATAACACGCATCTGCTCCAAATAAAACGTTTACACATTTGGACTGGACCTGGGCACTTGCGGGGGGGGGGGGGGGTGGAGGGGAGTTTACGGGAATTACGGTGATTTTCTTGACGAAACTTGGGAGGCGTATCAGGCTAAGAGGCGTTTAGTTAAGATTTAAAGTTAGCAAAAACAAATTTGAATACTTTAAAACTATGCTGTGCTTTCAACAAATAACCCACGGTTGTGGCGGTTTCAAGCCTTTTCCGAGACCCGTGACTCGTAGCGAAACAGGGAAACAATTTAAATAACCGGTTTTCCTGATGGAAAAACTTGTCGCAGACAACCGTCGACAGCGTGATACACATCGAAGGTAGCAAAACAGGGCAAGTGACAAAATCATCTTGGTTTTGTTCAAGGCCGTATCCAGGGGGGGGGGGGACATACAAAAATAATGATTTGTACAGGCTTTTCCCTCTGATCTATGTGTTTTTTGTACTTTTTTGTCCGGCCAGCAGGCAATAACCCCCCTCCGAAAGGCACCCCCACCCCCGAAATAAATTTCTGGAAACGGGCCTGGTTTTGTTAGAGGGGTTAGAATGTGCCGTACGAAATGGGGTCTCCTGGTTTATAAATATATGGAGTGATTATGGAAACAGGTTGCATTAGTATTATAGGTGTATCATACTCCAGTTCTTAGGATGTACACATAATTTATCAAGTCGGTCGGGAGGGAAAAAAACAAAGTTACGATGGAATGTTGTGAACTGGTTAGACTGTTCTTAGACCATTGCTCCTATAGCCCACTTCTACTTGGCGATTATAGTGATTTGTGAACTTAAAGAATCCGTCGTAGGCTACCTATAATGCCAGTGCAACCTCCTTCCAAACTGCATTTATCAATTCTTAAGCCTGGATATCCAAATTCCATGTGACATGCTAAACCCACAAACGACACCATACAAATCTTTGCACTAGCCGCGATTCACTAAGTTCCATGCGCATTATGCTCCCGACAAGTATTCGCGTCTCAGGCTATTGATGCGTAAAACCGTTATCTGAATTTTGCCGAGATTTTGCTAGGGATTTGGCCTGGGAAAAGGCTTAAAACAGCCAAGGCCAAGGGCAATTGGTTAAAAGCATAGCTTTGCTTTCCAGTTTGAATATTTGAATAAAAACAGAAAATAGTGCGAGGCAGAACTGCTCCGATCCAGCAAATCCTAGTCCGAGTCCTTGAGAAAGGCGTCCCGAGACGAGTCCAGTCCATGTTACGAAGGGTCTTATATCTTTGTATGTATAGTTTTATCTGGTTTAGCTTTTAAACCCAGGTCAGAATTAAATGAACATTGTTCCCAGACCTTTTAAATACAGCCAAGATTTAAAAGGAAATATTGTTTCTGAATTCAAGACCAAGTCCTAACGTGACGCTTAGAACTCGAGCGAGAGTTTGCGGCCAGGAACGGGAGGACTGCGGGAGATCAGTGAAAGGAGAGCATAGAAGAAGTCTATGTCGAGGCATTTTCCGTGACTTTTAGTGCAGAGTGTGGTTAAGCTTGGAGGAAACAACACAACAGTGAGTACAGTACAATAAACGTGTCCTGAACCTGAACATAGCCAAAACCGTACGAACACATCTACGCCTTCGATAAGACGCTACCGTGTTGGGAAGTCTTCGTGAGCAACTAAGTTAAGTGAGCTGATAGGAAGAGCCCTTCCTTTCAGGCCACTCGGTTGAGCGGCTACGGTTTAGGCAGAAGCCAAGAACAGTAAACCCTAACACCACGACCTAACACTAATCGTTTTATCCAGAGTCCGAATCACAGCTCTGGCGGACGGACACCTCCCTGAAAGACGAATCCGAGTCCTTGAAAAAGGAGTTCAGACTCCGAGTCCACCAGCTCTGGTACGAGGCGTAACAAGCCCCTCGGTAGCTCAGATGGTAGAGCAGTGGCGATGTAAGCTGAGGGTCGTGGGTCCCGATCCCGTCAGAGGAGCGCTTTTGTCTTTCAATGCATTACTTATAAAAGCCATGGCAAGTTTTGGCTAGTTTCGTTAAAAAAAAAAAAAAAGACAGCTCTGGTCTGATTTTTACGTCTGCCGTAAGCTGCGTCTACTGCGGCAGAAAGTAAACCTATTTACTAAACGAGAGATATATACCTGAAGACATCGTGTTCCTTGACCTTCTTATCCTTAGATTCAGTTGCATGAATTACATCCATTCTCCTCTTTTTTTCCTTGCGCCTTTGTTTCTTCGTCTTAGCCTTGGTTTCGTCCCGGGTGCCTCGGTCCTTGGACCCTAGGGAGTCATCCTCCATTATACCAGAGTCGGCGTCCTCGTGGTCGGACTCGGCTAGACCCTGGGACATCTCTGACATCCAGTGTTCCTATAAACAGGAGTACACACATTTTAATGTTTAGCGTTTGTATCCAGAAGTTGGCCGGGAAAATTCGCAGCAGCCCTCTAAACTCGGCACTTAAAGAGTTCCCTAGTTCTGCTAACTATTGCTGATTTTTTTCTTTTTTTTCTTTAATAGTAAAAAAGATAATTCTTGTCTCAATAATAAATTCTTGTCTCAATAATTCCTTGTCTCAATAAGTTCTTGTCTCAATAAATTCTTGTCTCAATAATCCCCGTACTGGTACTAGTCTTAGGCTAGGGTTTTACTATTTTTTTTTATAGATCCGTGTGTCCCGAACCGTGGGCGCTACAATCGGAAAGCTTTTCAAAAACTGAAGAGTAGTGTATAAAAAGGAACAACAGCATGTCAATCAAACTCACACACACTTACATACTAATAATAGCTGACCGTTAAAGATAAATTAGCCTTACAAAATCTACAACGAAATACAATGAAAAAAGAAGTTCAAAATAAACAAACTAATCAGGACGTTTTTTTTTGTGAAAAAAAGAAAACGGTTGTGATGAAGAAGAATGTTGTCAGCCTTTTTATGAAAGTTTTGGATTTTACTATTTAAAGTTTCCAAAGGATTCTTAACAAAACAATTACTCGCAGAAATAGGGAAACCAGAAGGAATTTACAAACAAAATCGCTAATTTCGTCATCATTTCTAGTAAGAGTTAAAAGCTAGGCAGATACGAGGATAGAAAAAAAAAAACTAAATTAAATTTTATTTATAACCCGTTTGTAGGTAAAGACAATGAGAAAAAAGAGGGACTAGAAACGGCATGTCAATTCAGCTAACCTCTGTTGGCATGGCAACGACTCCTTTCATCATCGTTCCTACTCTCTTCATTGTCTTCTTTGAATCTTCTTCCTTTGCGGCTTCTACCAAATGTGCCTTCAACAGCAAATTCTGGTGGTCAGCAAATGTTGGATTGTAGGACTGACCAGGGTCCGCAGGCTCAACCGCAGGGAGCTTTGAGGGCTTGTAGAGACGGTGTTTGGGTTGGTCCATCACTCGGTCGCAGGTGCTCTCAAGAAGATAGCTGTAAAGAAACTGCCCTGTCACTACTCTAAAAACCTTGGGAGCATTCTATGTGAAGAGTGCAGTTCAGAGCTTAAAATCCGGGCTCGGATATGCATTGCTGGACTTCAATTACGCCACTTCAACAGTAATGTTATCTCCATATTACTTTATGGATCCAAAACTTGGAACCTAACATCAGCACTTGAAAACGAATCTTCGGCTTTAAGAACATCTGTCTCAGACGTATCCTCAAGATACAATGTTCCGATAAAGTGACCAATGTGGAGGTTCGTACCATAACTGAGCAACGCTCGGTGGCAGATGTCCTGATGGCTAGAAGATGGAAATACTCGGGTTACAAGTTTGATTGCTGAGGGCAGACTTCCCAACGACGCTTGGTGCTGGAAACCTTCTGGCTTGCGTGCAAAGGGTAGGTAGCGCTCCACACTTGGCAGAAACCTCGAGAAGGAAGCTGTCTCAGGTCGGACCACGATGACTGAACCGTGAAACGATACCCAAGATAGAGTCAAGTGGAGGGTACAAGTGTCGCCTTATGCACCACCAGGCGCTGTAAGACCTAAGTCTAAGTAAGTGCACTATTGGCCTTCTACCAGTTCAATCCCTGTTTGTCCCCATCGCCAGTCTACCACAAAGCCTTGATTTTTGGATGTCCTATGCCAAACGCCGGGTATATCTAACGTTTGGTAAAACCTATTTCTGGGATCCCAAAACGTAAATGGAGGAATACCCATGACATCGCATAAGTTGTCCGTCTGTCTGTGAGCACGATAACTCTCCAAGGGAATGAGATATTTTGATGAAACTTGGTGTGAGGATACTTTGGGTCAAGAGTAAGGTCAAGTTCGTAGATGGGCTCTGTAGCCCTACATTTAGGGGTGAGGGAGGGGATTTCAAATTAAGAATCATTTTTTTTTTTTAAGCTATTGAGATAGTTGATTTAGGGGTAAGGAGACATGCTGAATCCGAAAATGAAAGTTATTTTTTTGCCGGACAAGTAGTTAACCCGGAATCCGGCAAAAACCCGACACAAAATTTGTCGACCAATTTTCGGCTATAGCAGTCCCTACCCCTTTATTCTCAAACTAGTATAGCTCTGCGCCCGTGGATGACGAAATTCTTCTGTTTATTCTATGGACGTCGGAGAGGTCTAGTGTAATCGAAGGTCGAACGGGTTGATGTATATAATGTTCAAACGAGGAAGCATGTTGTACAAGCGAGGATGTTGTTCAATGAGGATTCAATGGTAAAGTACAGGTCAAGTTCATGTATGGGTCCCTTACTCCTATCTTTAGAGGCAGAGGAGGGGTTTCGTATTTATGGTAAAAACATGTATGTTTTATAAGCTAATAAGATATTCATTGAGGGGGTAAGGAGGTCCGCTGAATCCATATCTGAACTTAGTTTTCTTGCTGGACAAATGCTGAATCCATTTAAACTTTATTTTAACAGTAAAAATATTCAAGGAACCTGACGAAGAATGAATGGCGAAGACATGACCCAATTGTTTGAATAAAAAGTTAGATTTTTGGGATCCAATCGAAACCTTTGGTCTTGTTAACGCTGGATACACTATCTGGTTGCGTCTCCGCAGTCGAAACAATAATTTGCGGTATAACACTCAAAGGAGTCGAGTTGGGTCCTCTTATTTTTCTTTGTTCCGTTAATAATTTTGTAAAGATTTCATTCATATGTACAAATTTGCAGCTTTCTCTTCTCATTATTTCTAAGCTTTCTTCCACTCTTTTGAATAGTTCATATACAAGACTGCAACACGTCCCTGAAAACCCAGCTGTCAAGCATGAAAATGCAAATTAATGATAGTAATTTCTTCTGTTATAAGGTTTAGATGGGTAGATTGAAAGTTTACTGTAAAAACCGACTATCGCGGTTATAAACCAAATTTGCGAGTATTGTCAAACAAATAGAACCAATTAAAATACATGTATCTAATGTCAGTACGCTTAACAAAAATTCACGCTTCGTTAAAATATTTCACGAACTCGGGAATAAAACTTTTTGCATATCTAGCGTGTCTTGTAGGTACGGGACAGAGCTTGGGAGCCCTAGAACTTACCACTCGTTCTGTTCGACTTCTAACATTTTGATACGGGGGAGGGAGGGTTTGGGAGGGGAGAGGATGAGATACCAAGGCTGAACCTAAGTCAGCGCTTAGCTCCTTTCTGCGCTCCTGCAGTGTTTTTAGGTTAAAGTGTTTTAAAAAATACGAGTATGTTAGCTTCGATCCACTATGAATAATAAGAAGAGCCCGCTTCTGTATTATTTCTAGTTTATCTCTTTGTTTCTGCGATAATGAAAAATGCCAAACGGGTAAGAAGTATAAACTCGTAGTAGGTGACACTGGGGTATTTTAATTTTTGCAAGAAGTTTTAGGTTTCGTATTCCCGCACTGGTACGTTTCAGGTTGTCCCGACAGTGCGCTCCCATTTTAGATCTGGGGTTACGGCAACACCCAGTAGCTTAATGTTCTCTGCCTTCATTTTTTCCGGTATTTCTTCTTTGAAAGCAGGTTTTGATTTTATGAAAGGAATAGTTAAAACCGCTGTTTTCGCTATTCTGTGCCTCGTCCGCCACCTCTTGGATTATTAGCTTAGAATTTCTCATTTGGGAACGATGGCAGATTTCAACAATACTCAAGTCGTCTACATACTTCCAACGGCTTTCCTCATAATATCCTTTATCATTACTAAGACAAGGAGAGGACCCAAAAGAGTCCCACGCGGCTCTCGACAGAAAATTTCTTTTTCTTCCGAAAAAACACCCTTATACTTGATTTTTGCTTTCTTTTTTGGAGGAACCCAACAATAATTTTAATCGAGTAGGGGACTACAATTGATTTGATTAGCTTTTCCACGAGCACTTTGTGGTTAATTAAGTCGAACCCTTTAGTAAAGTCAATTGCGATTATATTTATCCATTTTTCTGTATCATCTGGGTTCCTTAAAATACAATGAATTCAACTTGCTAGGTAATGGGATGTACACGACTTCGGTCTGTTGCCGTACTGTCGTGGATCTAATTTACCTAGAATTTCACCTTTTAACCACTTGGCTACAAACCATTCGTACACCTTGCTGAAAGTGGGTGTAAGGGTAACGGGTCGGACCGAGTCGAAGTTTATTCGCGAGTCTTTTGGGGGGTTTGGTAGACTGAGAAGAGAAACTGCTGAATATCCGTCTACATTCAGGCAGTGTAAATCCGTAAAATTGCTTGGGGTTATCATCGATGACTATCTCAAATGGAATTATCATGTTGAAACTATTATCCTTAAAATCAGAATTAAATCCCTCTTATATACGCTTGTTTGATACTAAATGCCTCCTCTGTTCCTTTAAAACTTATGTCCGTCCTCATTTATAATATGCTTCACCGGTTCCACCTTTCAGCAGAGCTCTGTGATCGCATGCAAAATATCCAAAAGAGAGCAGCGAGAATCACTCTGGGTATTATAACATTTCATATGAAGAGGATCTCATTAAACTGGACTCTTCTAAATGTATTGACCGTAGAAATACTCTTTCAAGAAATCTCGGAGCAAAGAAGGTGTGCTGTCTCCAAATCAATCAATCAAATCAAATTTAATTGCAAATAGCTTAAAGCTAGAAGAGGTCAGCAAAATACTTACGAAATACATAAAAACGACAACACATTAACTACTTTACAAGATATGACCTGAAATATGATCCGTTTATTCCCCGTCACCTCCCGTCGTCCGTGCGTCGGACCAAAACAGGCAACTAGTGTTTGCTGTATCCTGCCAATTCGTCATTTCAATCTTTACAAAGTTTTATTCCAGCATTTACTTCAGGTCATATCTTGTAAAGGGTATTAGTTAATTTATTCTCGTTTTATGTATTTCGTAAATACCCTCTTCTAGGTTTAGAGCCTATTCCACCATACTTACCATAGTTGCTACGCTTGACGTCACGAATTCTTGCTTCTTGGCGTCAAGGCTGGAACGCATTTTTTTATCATCAAAATATCGTGCCACGCGTGCGCGCGCCACGCGTGCCAAGCGTGGTAAGCAAATAGTTAATATTAGTTACTATTTCGAGAAGGTTGGAACGGTCAGCGTAGTAACTTTTCACGAGGTTGGAACGAAAAGAGTAACTAATAATTACCATTGTTAGAACGGTGGAACAAGCTCTTAAACTCTCTGGATGATCGATTCGTATTATTTTCATGGAATGTTGAAGCACGAAATCTGAGGATTTGGCATATTTTACAGAAATACAAATATAATGGCCTACACAGCATAAAGAACCATTCGTCCTTATAATGACAATGAAACCGATTTCCATAACTGCAGTCATTGATTCTTAAAGCACAACTCTTACCAGAAATGATCTTTTCCCTATGAAATGAATCAGAAAAAATATTTTTTGAAGTACCATTACTTTCCACCTAAAACTAGCGATTCTTTTGTTAGCGCTTGTCGACTACATCCAGCCTTCCTGCTCTCCGACACGGCGGCTGGGCGCACAACATTTGGAAACTGAACGTGTCTTGGTCAAAAAGTGGGAAAACTAAGCAAATAAAAGAAGTAATAAACAGAAGATTATCAGGTCCATATATGTGCAAGAGTTGTCAGCGGACGTTGAAGACTCCGGGAAACTTTTCGTTGGATCACGGGAAAACTCGGAAAGGCCGAAAAAGCGCGAAAAATCCGTAGTTACGAAACGAAACAATGGAAAAATGTGGGGATTTTAGAAGCTTATAATACCATATCGGAGCTAAGTATATTATAAAAGGCAGATAGGCAAGAGGGGTCCTTTAATCCCGGAGAACTTCACAAGCCCACATTCTAAACCCGGTAATAACAACACCTCACTATCATTTGCAATTGCCACGATTCATAGTTTCCTTGCGGATTATGCTCCCGACAAGTGTTAGCGCATCATGCTGTCGAAACGTAAAACCGGTTTATTAGAATGTTTCCGACTCTTTGCTAGATGCTAATGGACCTGGAAAAGGCTTAAAACTGTCAAAGCCGTGGATAATTTGTTAAAAGCAGATCCTAGTTTCATAGTTCAAATGCTTTTGGGTATTAGAACATAAACAGTAAGTAGTGCGAGGTCTGCTTTAAGCTATGTTGAAGGATAGAAATAAAAGCAGAGTCACGAGCTCATATGGCACTTGTTACGAGTAGGCGGTACAAGACAGTAGTGATCATCTAGGTCTCGAGACCGTCAGAAAATACACCCCCCGTCCAAAAATGAGGTTCGGACCTAGAAGTAGGATGTGTAGTTTCACTCAAGTCTGAGCATTTCCGGCATCACCTCCACTTAGGCATGGGCACTGTTCCTGTTTTCTGTTTCTGTTTCTGTTTTTTTCCTCCTGTTTTACTGTTTTCTGTTTCAGGGACCCAAAATAAACAGAACAGCTGTTTTGAAGCCAGCTGTTTTTGTTCTCACCTATTCTGTTCTGTGTTGGTGTATCCTGTTTTGCCCTGTTTCTGTTTTTTTTTTTCCCTGTTTAAACAGCCAAATCTGTTATTTGGGGGAAACCCGCCTTATCAGTACAACAAATCTTTGTGGATGCGATGACGGCTATCAAAAATATTGAGCAAGAATCAAGCAATAGTAGCAACAATAGCAAAAAATGGGAAGTTCAGATACTGTACATATTTATTCAGCTCAAGCTGACGGCGAATTGCATTTGACTGAGCTAAATGGATACGTAGTCAGCTAAGTCTTAGACTACTTTTGCAGCTTTCCGCCGACCCTTCGTGGCAGCAGCCGTCTTCGGGTCCAATATAAAAAAGTGCGCAAGCGCTCAAACGTGATGTGTAAAAGTAAAACGTATATCATATCAGAGATGGGGGAATCCGATCATGAAAGGATTCGAATCCGAATCCACCATTTCATGCTGAGGATTCGAATCCGAAATTGAATCCGGATTCGAATCCGACCTTAACAAAAATTAAATCATGTTCATAGGTTATAGTTTAAAAATCAGAGGTGACAAAAAGAACTGATATTTCAGGTAATCACATAGTGTGATAGATTACTTAACATATTTGGTGGCCCACTGCGTAAAAACTGGGAAAACGGAAACTGAACGGATGTAGAATAGAAATTTGAGCGGATTCGTAAGATTGAGGGTTTGGAAACCGAAATCCAGAATCCAGAAAACCGAATCCAGCCTGAGAAGCAGAAGATTCCAATCCAGCCAGAAGGACGAATCCTGGATTCGAACCTAAATCCGGATTCGGATTCGCCCAGCTCTGTATCATATATTGTATACGGACAGCCTAATAACCATTCGCCGTTGACATTCATTGGTCAATATGGGCCCAAATACTTGCACATAATTCGCAAAACGGTGGTAAGCCTTTAAAATTTAACTGAAAAGCCAACTAATTTTTGTGTCATTTAATTAAACATACTGAATTATTAGGATTATACAAAGGGAATTTTTTATTTTCCACTATCTGCTCTAGTTATGACGTTCAGAATATATGCGGCCGTCCCCACAACGCAAATTCTACTACGACTCGGTCCCCACAACGCAAATTCTACTATGACTCGGGAAATTTTAATCTAAATACAAACACAGCTTTTCGTTGGGCAGTGGTGAGATTGGTGAAGATTGTTTAGTGCCGGAACAAAAGAAAAATCATAAATCTTTCTCGTACGGGGTGCAGCAAAAATACAAGCGCATAGAGGTACCACAAATCACATGGAAATTCCACTATTTGAAAAACAATTATTCGTGAATAGCGGAACAACGAAGAAACGCATTTTCAGCGGCTCTTCAAGCTGTTTTAAGTGAATAAGTGATGGGTAACTAGATTGTCCTATGCCAGCCTTTTTAGGTTAAACTTTAAAGGAAACATTAGTCACCAATTTGAACCGAGAGTGTATCGGGGGTTGAATCCCAAAAGTGACAAGTAGACCCCAAGGCCCACAAGTACACCAAGTTTCAAATTAGCATCTGTCATGGTTCACGAGATTTCTCAGTGCCTAAGAAAGCTTACGCCAACTTTTAACTTCCGTGGCATCGATGTTAGCTACCTGGCCTATGCTGACGATGTCCTCCTTATCAGCCGATCCAGGCAGGGCCTTGAAACAAACGTTGCTAGCCTGAACCAAACGCTAGGTGAGATTGGCCTGTCAGTCAACGCTAGTAAATGTCAGTATGTTTGTTTCAAGGCTCCTGCTACTCTTCGGAAGCCCTCTCTGAATGTTGGAGGCAATGTTCTCATAACCGAAGAAAAAATTCGATGGCTTGGTATACAATTGCGCAAACGATGCGAAAGATTTGTGAGGAAGCAGTTAAATCAGCCGCTAAAGGAATTAGATATGGCTACTGCAAAATTGTGCCGAACCGTTCGAGGTATAGCAGACCTGGGCTTGGAAAGTTATATACTGCCTTTTGCGCACCGTATGTTAACTTCCTTGCTGGATTACATACTATACTCAGAAGAAAGGACCTTCGACGAATACGCTCGACATACTTCATATATCTGAGATTTCTTCTCTACCTACCCCGGCGCACACGGAACCGCTACCTGATCCGCCGTTTGTTAATTTCCGACCCATTGTTGACGCTTGAAGCCCTCTCCTCTAATTTGTGTTCTCCGATTGGAAAATTACCTGTCCACGATCCCATCAACGTGATTCTAAATTAGTAAACCTTTATGGAAAATATTTGTTGAGTTTTTTGCGATTATTTTATATTTCTTTATCTTTTTTACTGCACTTACGCCCTTGGGCAGTGCGTCATAAATTCATTCATTCATTCATTCATTCAATGCTAAAATAAAACGGTGAAAACCAAGAACAGAAAACCGGCTATCGCGGCCGCAAAAGAGGAGTGTTCATAAATGAATTTTCCAGTAAAACTGAACATGTGATCACCAAGAAGGGTTCACATGACGTATTATCTGTTCAGCGAAGTTAATTGTGATTTCAAAAGACTAGTACTTTCAACTTCCAAAAGGCTAGAAAGGCTGAAACTAGCTTAGCGACATCACAACATCCGCACCGGTTCATGATGTAAACAAACGATAACTGGAATTCCTGACAGTATTTTTGGCACACCCTCAGTTTTATACGGAAAAGTTGAGATTTTTTCAACTTGATGATGAAAGTATAACTCCGTTTCACGGATTTTCGCAGAATAGTAGATTCACATTCAGCCGAGAAATCCGCGCGTTTTGAGCCTTGTATGACCATGCTCAAAAGAAACCACCGAGGAAAACCTATTCGGTATTCTGATTGAACATGCATCCCTCGCGACCGTCCCCCCAAACAAAAAATGACCATCATCACCAACCACTGTCACGAAGTGAAGCTTGCTTAACTCTGAGTTTGTATGATCCGTAAACTTTAGTTTATTACCGATCACTATGACAAACAATCCAAGTGGAAAGGTAGGCTATGCGAAATTTTTTTGCTAAGACAAACGAAACTTCCATGGCTCATTTTCAATCGGGAAAAAGTGTAATTCATTGATAAAGGCAGCTGGAATTCTGGACCAAGATATTTGTTGTTCTATGAAATGAACTCGAAGAAAGGCATCTGTGCGGTCCAAGGTAGAACTATTTAAGATACTTCATGGTACAAGGCAAACTATAGGTGAACTCTGCCGTAAACATAATAAAAAATACGGGAAATCAAATAATAAAAAAAAAACTGTTTTAAACAGCCGGTTCTGTTTTTTTTTTCGCCTGTTTAACAGATGTTTCTGTTTTCGAAGTCATCATTTCTGTTAAAACAGAACAGGACCTGTTTTCAAGTTTCCTGTTTTCTTTCTGTTTCTGTTCTTATGTGACCTGTTTCTGCCTGTTCCTGTTTGAACGCAAAAACAGAACAGTGCCCATGCCTACCTCCACTCATCTGAGGCAAATGACTGTTCTAACTACCAGGTTTCAGCCTAACAAATCTCGTTTGATCCCCAGACGTGCCACACGGTTTTCGGTAACTCCCTCCAACCCCCCCCCCCCCCCCTACACGGCCTAATCGGGTTCGGACTCGTCAATGGACACCTAAAACATGTTCTATTACAACTTATCAAGTTTCACTCGAATCTGAGCATTTTTTGAAAATCCCAGTATACCCACCCCCCACCCCTCCAACTCTGTCAACCGTGGCCGCATGTGGTTCGGGCGCATGTTTTGCATGTCTAGGTTATGAGTTCTTTTCGCCCGTTAAGTTTCACTCGAATCGGTCCACCCGTTGGCAACTTACGGAAGTCAATTTCCGTATTCCCCTTCCCTCACTCTCACAAAAATGGTCGGACCTAGGAACGGAAGATTTCCTAACGCATTGTGTCGGGTTCTTTTCATTTTGATCGGAAAACTAATGTTCCTGTAAAGTTTCATCGTCCTTACCACATCTGAAAGCATCATTAGCATCAAGAAGTACCCAACTGCTCCACAGTACCCGAATCCAGTCCGGTTACGTCAATGACGTATCTAGGAGTTGCGCTTGTTCTTCCCATTAAGTTTCATCCCGATCCTCAACTCTAAGCGTTTCCCAAGATTTCCCGTTCCCCCCTCCAACTCCCCCAAAAGTCACCGGACCCTGTCCTAATTGGAAGTAGGATGTCTGAGACATGAGATATTTCTAAATATCAAGTTTCATCGATCCGATCACCCGTTCGTAAGTTAAAATACCTCAATTTTCCAGATTCCCCTCCCCCTTATCATCTGGTTATCGTCCATATTGCAATTAATTCGATAATATCAATTCTAACTATAATAAAACAACACTAGTTTATAAATATCTCAAGAACTTGCACAGCATAAACTATTCAAATATACACAGGCTACAATTAATGACGCCAGTTGAAAAGATTGAGGAAAATTATAATTAATGAGAAGCAAACATAAAGAACATGTAAATGGCATAATACCTCCAGATGTGCTTTAATGACTTACTTTTTCACCTCGGGAAACAAGTCAGATGCTTTGATCCTCAGAGACTGAGGCTTTCTCTCCCTTTCAGAGCCCATGGACCAAACATCATATGGCGTTCGGACAGTTTCTGTTGTCTGCTTCTGCTTAGGGACAAGTGGAGCAGCGGGTACAGTGGCAGGTTTTTTGGGAATCTTCTTCGCCTTTTGTCTGACTTGATTTCTGAAAAGGATGTTATTCAGGGTATCCCTTTATGACGACCTATTCAGAAAGTTTCCCCTTAAGGCTATTCACTGAACCTTAACTTACTAGCTAACTCCGACTACAAGTCTGTATTAATCAGCAAGGAAATCAAGGCTAAACTTGTTTGGCGCGCAACATTTTACAGAAGGGTATGTTTTGCATAGCATAAACAATAGCGAACACAAAAACGCAACACAATATTATGAGGAGGGGGTTAAATTCCATGAAACATAAGATAGGAGACCAGTTCACATCACAGGTATACTGCTCCAACACCAAAATACTTTGACTGAGGGTCTGTTTCTGAAAATAAATAGGTAGGCTAAAGAGGCACCTAGAAACCTAGCAAGAGAACAAGCAGGGTTGCATAACAGTCTTAAGAGATCAGTAGGGCATCATCTCCAAAGGATGCCCTATTCAGCTACATCAACTCTTTCTTCTTTCTATTCTTCCTTTTTGATAACTGATATACTAACCTTTTTATGAGTGGATCCTTGACAGCAGTTGTTTTATAAAGAATGCTGTGACACTTCAGAGGGCTGATATCCCTTTTAGATCTTTTAGTTACGTGGGTTGGCGATTCATTTTCTTCTTCTGCAGATTTCTGTGGCTTGTCAATGACGAAGATTGATTCATCTGGACGAGTTGCATATGGGTCCCTAAGATAAGAGAAACAGAAGTTGAAAAAAATGTATGATGTGTCTCACGACGATGATGGAGCTACTTGGAATTAACTGAAAGTGCACTTCCTGCATCTTTGCACTGTTTCCAGTCTGGAATTCTTTTAAAATGAAGTGATACTGACCAGTCTTGAAAAAAAACTCAAAACCAGAAACGTCACCAATGTGAGCAAAGAATTTGAGCTGAATTACTTTGTTTTTCTGCTATTCACGAATAATCACTTTTCCAATAGTGGAATTTCAGTATGATTTGTGGTACCTCTTTGTGCTTTTATTTTTGTTGTGTGCCTTACGAGACATATTTATGAGATATGTTTGTTTGTTGCAATAAGCAATTATTCAGCAATCTCACCACTGCCCCACTGAATAGTAAAATTTATGCTGTGGGGACGGCCGTAGACATTCTGAACATCATGACTAGAGTAGATAGTGGAATGGATAGAACAAACCTGCAAGCAAATGCATTGATTGCAAGTAAAGGCAATGATTGCAGGTAATCCTTCCTCAAACTTGACCCTCAACTTTGACAGCCTGACGAGGATCCTTGCCAAGAAGGGCTGAAATTTAGCTGAACTTTGGCACTATTTCAAACTCTAAGCTTAGCAACTTCCAAAGACTGTAAAAAATGGCCAAGAAACAAGGTGAAAGTGAGAGAAAAGTGAATTGTCAAGAAGCAAGCAAGAGGTTAATAATTCAAGGTTGGTGAACCCTCCTGTATTCTACCTTTCCCAACTTTTAGACATCAATTGCAAGTTTACTGACACATAATGGACCTTTTTAGTCTTCTCTGAGCCTACAACAATAGTTGTGTTTTTTTTCCTTTTCTCTGTAGGTCGGTTAACCTACCTATTTGCCACTATTGACCTTTTTTCGTCTCGCCGGTCGGTTCGTCTGTGCTCTAAAAAAAGTCTTATAAGAAAAAAATGGCATCTCCCGGCAGGGTTCGTGCGCTTGCTCTTCCACGTTTTTCCCTGACTTCCCTGACCTTTTTTGGTGATTTTCCCTGACCTTTTCCATCAGTTTTCCAACACCTTTCGATTACCTCAGTGAACAAATTAACTCATTTACTGAAAAAACAAGAGCTGGAAGCTCATATGGCACTTGCAAGGCTGGGTCACAGGATTAAAGTATGAACTCGTCAATTCGTGGGTTTGTTGCGATCATATGTAAGCAAAATCCTTGAGATAAGAAAGGTCATGGGTCCTTGGAAATCACGAGAATGTATTGTTCGTAAAATCTTTTTTATTTATGCATTTGGCCGTGATGATGCGCACTTTAAGGGCGCTAGAAATTAATCTGTAATGAACACTCGAGAAGCACAAATGATGATAAGCTCATTGGAATCAAGAAAATGTATATTTTGCTCAAAATTATTGTTTGTATTTTAAGAAACTCAGTTGTAAGCAAAACTCGTGAGGCAAAAATGATCACGGGCCCTTGGGGATCATGAATATATATTGTTTGGTTAACATATTTTTTACTTTTCGGTTAAGAAACGCAACTTTGCTTAAAAGCATTTTCTGTACTTTGTGCTTAGGATTAGTACTTTAAGGTTAGGATTAGTACTTTAAGGGATGGTTGGATCTGAGAAGTGACAATTTCTGATCCAATCTTGTCAAGTTTCTAATTTTCAAGCCAAGTTTCATCACCCTAGAACATCTGGAATTACCTTAGTTCGCGATCATCGAAATTCCGGACCCCCCACCAACCAACTCCCCTCACAGTGCCCGAACCTGGTCTGATTTTGTCACTTATGTATATAGTTCTTGTCCTTGTTCTTCCCACCAAGTTTCATCCCAATCGCTCCACTCTAAGCGTGTCACAAGATCCCCGTCCACACATTCATCGAATCCGGTCCGGACTTAAAACGGGACATCCGAGACATGAGGTGTTCCCAAATATCATGTTTCGTAAGATCCGACTACTCATTCAAAAGTTATACATACATCAAGATTCCATATTTCCTCTCCCTCCACTCCCCCACGATGGTTGGGTAGGAGAACTGATTATTTCTAAACAATCCCGATAAGTCTCTAATGTTCAAGCCAAGTTTCATCGCCCTAGCACATCTGGAAATACCTTAGATCGCGATAGCCCGATTTCCAGACTCCCCCCCTCTAACTCCCCCCACAGTGCCCAAATCCCATCCCGTTCTATCACTGAGTATCTAGTTCTTGTGCTTGTCCTTCCCATCAAGTTTCATCCCAATCGCTCGACTCTAAGCGTGCCACAATATTTCCGGTCCCCCCCCCACATTCATCGGATCCAGCTTTAAATGGTTCATTCGAGGCACGAGCTCTTTCCAAATATCAAGTTTCGTTAAGATCCGATCATCCGTTCCAATGTTATACATTCCTCAAGATTCCGGATTCCCCCTCCTTCCACTCCCCCCCATGGTGGTCGGATAGGGAAGTTGACTATTCCCAAGTTAATTTGGTCGGACCCTGACTTGCCTGTCAAGTTTCATAGTCCTAGCCCACCTGGAAGTAACTTAACTCCGAATCATCGGAATTCCAGAAACCCCCTCCGACTCCCCCACAGTGCACAAATCCGTTCTATCAATGATGTACTAAGGCTTGTGCTTTTTCCTCCCACCAAGTTTCATCCCGATCGCTCCACTCTAAGCATGTCACGTGATTTCCGGTCCGGCCCCCCCTTCTACTCCCCCCCCCACACATTCATTGTATTCGGTCCGCACTTTAAATAGGACATATGAGACACGAGACCTCTCCAAATATCAAGTCACTAAGATCCGATCACCCGTTCGAAAGTTATGCATGTCTCTAAATTGCGGATTCCAGCTCCCCTCCCTCCCCCCACGATGGTCGGATCGAGCAAATGATTGTTTCCAAGTTAGTTTGGACGGGTCCCTAATATGCCTGCCAAGTTTCATTGTCCTAGCACATCTGGAAGTAGCCTAACTCGCAAACACCGGACTGACGGACCAACCGACAGACCGACGGAAAAGTGGTCGATATACGAGAAATTAACAATGCGATTCCTCATTCCACAAACTGGGACGGATCAAAGAACAGAGTTATCAACTCATAAACTTTGAACTGGGAACCGACGAAAAAGAAACTTCCAGTAAAAAAAAACTTGATGCATAAGTATAGACTGAACTTTTCCATTAATTTCCCTGACTTTCTGCAACTTTTCACGATTTTCCTTGACTTTTCCCTGACCAAAAAAAATTCCCTGATTTCCAGAGCCGCACGAACCATGCCCGGTTGCCAGCGCCTATCTCTCCAATGAGAATTTTGAATTTAGCACCATGCCAAGAGCATAAGTCGGTTGGATGGAGCTCTCACCTCAGTCCACAGGTAGGTTAACCGACCGGCAAACAGAGCAAAACAAAATCAGCTTATAAAAACTTAAGTCGGTTAACAGAAGGAAGAAAATAACCTGTAGTGGGAAATCTTGTAGGTCGGTTAACTGGATGACGGCAAAAAAAGCAGCTAATGGCTATTTTCTACAAATTTTGCTCTGCCATGGAATCAAGTGTTCGAATTTTTACCCCAATCTCTCCTCCAGTCTTTCTTCTTCCAGGAAACGTTCTACATCTTTCACGTCAGTGACTCTCCAAGATTTCTTGGAATGTTTAACTATCCTTTTCTTTGGCTTCAGACTTATAGACATTTTATAATTTAGGAGAGACAGCCTGCCACTTGTAATTTTATGTTCAGTTTCTTCTGGGAGTGAGCAACGACGATGATTTTTTGCTCAGAAAATAGTAGTCAATTTTGTACACAGATGGCAATGCGGATGTGATTCCAAAAAAATCTTTCATCCACGGTGATCCGCGAAAATCTGAAGGTATTATTACAACTGTCTCCAAACGACCCTGACGCAAAAATGATTGGGTTTCTGGAGTCACTGGTATTTAGGAGAAACAATATGAAGATTTCGATGGGATCCCAATCGATCATATTCGTGACTTCAGGATCCTGGCAATAAGGATGACCTAGGGTTTTGGATAGTTCCTTTCGGTTCCGACTTTACCAGATCTCGTAAGCGTTATATCTTATCCCTATTTCGATCCTACTAGGATCCGTCAGGTTTCCTTTAGTGAGATCCCAAAACGATAGTGACGGACTTTGTAGAGTTTGTCCGTCCGTCAATGGCGTCCATATGGTTAGCATGATAAAAGCCAGGCTTCACCTTCCAGATTCCCAGACGTCCGGGGCTTCCGCATAGTCAAGCCAACCCTTCAGATTTTCATGATAATGATGACAGCTACATTTGCTACTCTTCAACATTTCCTAGAGGTCCCCTTTACATTTCAAATATCTCTTGCATCCCAATCACAGCTGTCAATCATTTTCCCTTTTCTTCCTACATTTGCATATTTTTTGTCGTGTCTCTCGAACGGGTTGCCCCGGACTTCCAGACGTTTTGTCCTAGCTTCACCTTCCAGATCCGTCTCGACGAAAACGCCTGTCTGGAATCCGGAAAAAAATCTTGAAGGTGAAGCATCGCTTTATCTCTCGAAGGAATTCAAATATTTTGTTCAAACTCGATGAAGATTCTTTGAGTCTTACAAGTCAGGTTCGTAGATGGGCCCTGAAACCATGTATCTAGGGTTGGGAGAGCTAATGTAACAGTCGATTTATAGGTTATGAGACATGCTGAAATCTATATCTGAAACGTCTCGCCGGACAATTAGTTTGCCAAGAATTTGGCAAAAATTCTGAAATTTGGGAAAGGTAAAATTTTAATCTGGAGTTGATCAGATTTTCGTTATGGCGAAAAAACCCCGCTGAATCCATTTCTGAAGATTGTTTTCTTCTTAAAGCCAAGCTTCACCTTCCAGATTCCCAAATGTCCAAGGCTTCCGCATAGTGAAGCCAACTCTTCCAGATTTTGATGTTAACGTTGTCAGACAAATACGTTTGTTCTTCAACGTTTCCTAAATGTCCCCTTTGTGCTATAAATATCTCTGAAAGCGAGGCTTCATCTTCCAGATTTTTCTTCCGGATTCCAGACAGCCGTTTTCGTCGAGACGGATCTGGAAGGTGAAGCCAGGCCAAAAATGTCTCGAAGTCCGGGGTGTTGGACACCCCAGATTCCGGATGTCTGGAAGGTACCATAGAGGCAGTTCTTTCGAGAAACAGAACAAATATGCAAATGTAGGAAGGAAAGGAAAGTGATTGACAGTTGTGACTGGTATGCAAGAGATATATGAAAAGCGAAGGGGACATCTATGAATTGTTGAAGAATAGCAAAATCGGATGCCATCATTATCATGAAAATCTGGAAGGGTTGGCTTGACTATGCGGAAGCCCCGGACGTCTGGTAATCTGGAAGGTGAAGACTGACTTTTACATCCCAGTTACAACCAGGGGCGTCCCGACACCTTCATGATGAAGCTTCAGAATTTTACCGGAATTTTTTGAGTTACCGGAATTTTTCGAGGTTTTACCGGAAATTCTCCGTAGCGATAATCACTGCAGAAACTCTAGGATTCTGTTGTTTGGTTATGTATTGTAAACAAGTGCAAAAAAAAAAGGCTAGTTAACACTTAAACAAAACAAAAATCTGACATTCAACACACCCTACACATTTACTCGTCGCGTTTTAACCATTTTCCGTTTGTCCACAACACAACCTATTTCACACTCATCAACTAGATCTGTTTCACATGCTATTAGTAGCAGACTTTCAAGACACTGGTCAGCCATTGAATGAATGAATGAATGAATGAATTTATTTCCAAAAAGCCCGTCGGGCCATGGTAGGAAAATAACATAAACACAAAATAGCACTCACAAACACAATGTTTACGCCGAAAGGAGGGAACCCTTACTCCAAAAAACGCTCCCGATGCTCCATGGACTGCTTGAGGAACCTCCCAAGCCGACGAAGGTCCCCAAAATTTTTCTTCCCCATCACCTTAACCAAATCCTCCTCCTCCAACCTACTATATCCAAAAATCTCTTTACGCAGATCATTTAACTCAACGCATCTACCCACCAGATGCAAAATATCCTCTCCTAGTGAACCGCACATAGGGCAGAAGTAAGGACCAGAACATAGCTTAACTTTACCTATAAACTTTCTTCTTTCCCCCAATGGTAGAGAATCCGCCCTCAGACTCACCATCCATTTAAGTTCCTCTGGTCTAAGCCCCGCTTTAAAAAACAGTTCCTCCCCCCAAACCTCTTTAGCCAAAACATACCACTTCATTGTTGAACGCATGGTAGTCTTAAACAGCTTCATCCTGCTAAAACTTCGTTCCCCTTTTGCTGAGGTAATAGGGATTGTCTTGGCCAGCTTGAACGCTTTACATACTAGTGGTAAGACGTCTTTCAGTTGACGAGAGACCTCGACTGTGTCTTCAAACTTTTTGTTTATCTCGAGGCTCTCCCGGCAACTTTCTCCATCATGCCGAAAGAAAGCTAATTCGTTTTTGAACTCTTCTCGGTTCACCCGTATCACCGGAAAGAAGTTGAGAAAGCTGTCGACGCTTTTTGGATTTAGATTCAACCGAATTCCGGAAGATTCTGTGGGGTAAACTCCGGTAGATTCCCCGAGACAAGTTCCGGTAGGTTCCTTGTGAAAGATATCGCACAAATTCCGGTGAAATTCCGATAGATTCCGTGAGCAAAATTCTGGTCGATTCCGTGGGGTAATTCTGGTAGATTCCGTCGGGTAAAATCTGGTGGATCCCCTGAGACAAATTCGGTAGATTCCTTGTGAAGATTTAGCGTAGATTCCAGAAACAAAATCCGGTAGGTTCCCTGAGCCGAATTCTGGGAGATTCCGTGGGGTGAATTCCGGTAGATTCCATGAGACAAGTTCCCGTAGATTCCTTGTGAAAGATTTCGCACAAATTCCGGTAGATTTCCTGAGCCGAATTTCGTAAATTCCGAGGGGTAAATTCCGGTGGATTCCCTGAGAATAGTTCCGGTAGATTCCTTGTGAAAGATTTAGCGTAGATTCCATAAGCAAAATCCGGTAGGTTCCCTGAGCCGAATTCTGGTAAGATTTCATGGGGTGAATTCCGATAGATTCCTGGAGACTTTCCGGTAGATTCCTTGTGAAAGATTTCGCACAAATTCCGGTAGATTCCCTGAGAAGAGTTCCGGTAAGTTCCTTGTGAAAGATTTTGCACAAATTCCGGTAGATTCCCTGAGCCGAATTCGTAGGTTACGAGGGGTAGATTCCGGTAGATTCCTTGTGAAAGATTTAGCGTAGATTCCATGAGCAAAATCCGGTAGATTCCATCAGCCGAATATCGTAGATTCCGAGGGGTAAATTCCGGTAGATTCCTTGTGTAAGATTTTGCACAAATTCTGGTACGAACTTCGTAGTTTCCGAGGGGTAAATTCCGGTAGATCCTGAGACAAGTTCCGGTAGATTCCTTCTGAAAGATTTCGCACAAATTCCGGTAGATTTCCTGAGCCGAATTTCGTAGATTCCAAGGGGTAACTTCCCGTAGATTCTCTGAGACAAGTTCCAGTAGATTCGTTGTGAAACATATGGCGTAGATTCCCTGAGCAAAATCCGGTAGTTTCCCTGAGCAATAATCCGGTATATTCCCTAAAATCATCAAGTTCAGGTGAATTTGACAAATTTTAACTGGCGCGGCTTCGCCGCACCAGTCAAAATTACCAGAATTCTTTTCCCACATGCTTTCTGGGGGGGGGGGGGGGGGCATTTGTATATTTTATGTGTATCTCGAACGGGTTGCCTCAATAGTTGCGTTTTTGCAGATACCATGATTAGATTAGATTAGATTAGATTATTTTATTGCTAAATTACATAATAACCCATCATGATAGTTAACCGCCCATGAGAAGACATAAATGCACTGGCACTGGGCGGCTACCACAAACTACTTTAACTTAACTTAAACAATAGTTTAATTTCATTTAAACACAAATTAATCATTTTTTCAATATACCACACAAAAGAAAAAAGAAGAAGAAAAGGAAAAATAAATAAATAAAGGTAATAAAAAAAAGAAATGATAACTTAATACCTTCATTCTCTGAATCGTGACTCATCACCCCTCCAACAAAAACTTTTTTACTCTTTTTTGAAACAACTGTTGGTGTTCAGCCGCCTTAACACTATCTGGGAGAGAATTCCATACCGCCTGGCCCAAATGTTTAATTAAAAAGCCAGTTCGTCTACCACTCCTATACTCCGTCACCAGGTTAGTAGCATTCCTTGTAAAGTAATCATGCACATCATTATTATGTCTATAAAAATCTAAAAACACAGACGGACACACTTCATGCAAACACTGGTAAGAAAAAATGGCTGCCTGGTAGTCACGAACTTGGCCCACATCCATCACCTTTAACTTCCTAAAACATGCTACTGTATTATTAGTCTCTTTAACGTAGCCACCTATGAAACGGACTGCCTTATTCTGTAAAATCTGTACACGCTTAAAATTACTAATAAAATTGCTAGCCCATAACACAAAACCGTAAGCCTATATAGGGGCTAATAATCCCATGATAAAGAAGTAACATCACCCGAGCCGGTAGGAAGTGCTTCAGCCGACGTATGATTCCAAGGCCTCTTGCAACTTTTGATGCCACAACATCGCTGTGACGTTTCCAAGACATGTTACAATCTAAGTAAAAACCTAGGTACCTCACCAAATCAACCTGTTCAAGAGACTTACCAGACAATAATATTCGCCCACCTAGATCTACGGGTGTGCCAATTCGACTAAAAACCATGAAGTTTGTATTTTTTACATTGACTGCCAACATACTTATAGTTGTAAACACATTTAAATCATTCAAGACTATATTTACTTTATTTATCAAATCATCCACAGAAACACCACAAAAAGAAATAGCCGTGTCATCTGCGAAAGATGTAAGACACGAATCACGAAGGTAAAATCTCATAGTATCATGTGGTATTATGATATATGATATCATGATATATGATATCGTGGTATCATGATATATGATTACCCCCAGCATATGTGTTTACCCCGGAATTTTGTGCAGATCGGTCGTAGTGCAAAAATAAGGAAACGCACTTGATCACTAAACCAGTGCTACCTTGGTAGAAACTCATCCGATAAGGACTGATCCTCGGCTGGAATCTGAAAAAAAAAAGAGTTTGGTAATACTACTAATAATGTTGTGTTTGTCTCGATGGTTGGGCAAGCTTGCATTCAGTGTCGAAATTTAGTAGACCTAGTGTTATGCCCTTATAGGGTGAGTTTTCCACCAAGGCAGTACCAATATCTGTTTTAATCTGGGTCTCAGGGCAACAAGACCGAAGGTTTCGATGGGATCCCAAAATCTTTAATATTTGATCGAGACAATTGCGTCTTGTAGATATCCGGTCTTCGCTAGACTCAGTGAACGTTTCTACTATTAAAATTCATAAACAGATTAATGCCAAAGGCTAGTCATCGGAAAAAAAAACAAGTCAAGGATGGATTCAGCATATGTGTTTACCCCGTCATATCTACTTTGACGGAATTGATCGAAACTTCCTGCCTTACTTCTGCCAAATATCCGGTTTTGGCCAGATTCCGGGTGAACAGCTTGTCCAGGAAAAAACCTAAAGCTCGAGACGAATTCAGCATTTTTCCTTAACCCTAGATCGAACCTTAATCAACTTCAGATAAGCTTTAACTTTTGAAGTTTAACAGAATAGGGCCAGGGACCCATACATTTCCTGTAATGACTCGCCATTCAGGGGGCTTGTCAATAAGAGATTTCTAATGCGCTCTTGACCGAGCGTCAGATAGTTCGAGAAATAATCACGGCGATAAAATACCCGACTATCCAGATAGACAAAAAATTTTCGCAGCTGTTGTGCTGAACTAGGAATATTTATCTGTAATGGAAGAGTATCCTGGAGCTCTTGTCCTAGCTTAGGTACCTGGTGGCATGCTGGCAATTTTGTCTAAGCAATAACGCTGATTCGACCCAAGCAGAACTTTTGGAAACTAGGTGAGGCTCGGGTAACATAGCATCATAGAAGCATAGGAAATGACAAGCCCCCTGATTGGCGAGTCATTACAGGAAATTTATGGGTCCCTGATAGGGCTAAGATACGACAGTCTGACTACCCATCATATTTTTACTTAATTAGGCTAGAAGAACCGACAAAAACTCGTTACTTCGTTACTTTGTTATCCACGATTCTTGAATTTTAGCTGACGTAATTTCTCTTCCGCAACTGTTGTACCTCTAGACGGACGTAGTTCTATGTTTGGAATGTTTAGCAACTACAGCGGCAGCCAATTGCCGTAATAACAAGTCACGGCGGATTTACATTCTTCAAGCCAGGAAGATGAAAGTAACATGGGAAGTGAAAGTGACCAGGAAGAACTTGGCATTCGCCACGAAGGAAAAACATGACCAGTGCAAAACTTGAACTTGCTAATCAACTTGGTTGAATGCTGGCCAAATTCTCTGTTGACTGTGTCCTTCCACAAAGGAAACCTATTCGCGGTAATCGCGGTAGCACGGAGCAGAGGGCTATCTTCGGATGTGATTCTGCAATCTGGAATCGAACATTTCAAAATCCTCGCTTTAGGCGTATTCTAATCGAAGGGAAGAGCGAGAACAGAGGGAGTCACTCCACGCGGACTCCGCGTACAGAAACATCGAGAACACGGGAAATGCTTCTAAAATGGATATTGTTCGACAAAATAAAATATGCAGTTGACGAAATTGCTCTGGATCCACTTTAGTTTTGGTTTTGTTTGTTCTGATTCTTTTTAATTAATTTTACATTACACCAACACCAGCAAACACTGATTCCCCTTCGAATCTTAAAGGGAGTCCTTTTTGATGATGGTGATGATAATCGGAGCATTCCCCGTCCGTGGGGACTCGCGAGAACACGGGGAGTGAGTCCCCGGGACAAACAAAAACGCGGGGACTCCTCAAGTGGAGTCCTCAGGGAACGGCGAGAATACGCCTTTTGTTAGCCATTGAAACAAACGCTTTTGCAGAAATTCAAATTTTCTGCGACTCGCCGTAAAGTTATTTGTCGTGCAGCCAGCGGAGATAACTCTCAAAGGGAATGAGATATTTTGATGAAACTTGGTGTGAGGATTCGTTGGGTCGTCGGACCAGTCGAGTTCGTAGATGGGCTTTGTAGCCCTACATTTAAGGGTGGGGGAGGGGGTTCAAATTAAGGGACTTTTTATTTTAGTAGAAAAGCATATAGTGATAAGAAGTTTTCTCCAGTCCGAGGTTTAAAAATAAGTCGGCTTCGTGAGCAATGAGAAAACAATTAATGACGGGTCTGATTGTTGCAACAGGTCATTTGATTTTTGTTTTGTCTTTCAATGAGAACAATTCAACTCCATTTCAGGTTTTTGGGATCCCAAAACGTAAGTGGAGGGATACCTATGACATCGCAAAAGTTGTCCGTCTGTCCGTCTGTCTGTCCGTCTGTAAGCACGATAACTCTCGAAAGGAATGAGATATTTTGATGAAACTTGGTGTGAGGATTCGTTGGGTCGTCGGACCAGTCGAGTTCGTAGATGTGCTTTGTAGCCCTACATTTAGGGGTGGGGGAGGGGGTTCAAATTAAGGGAGAAACAAAATATTTTGAAACAGCTAATGTGATAGTCGATTATGGGGTAAGAAGACATGCTGAAGACGATGGTGAAAACCATTTTCTCGAAGGACAAGTAGTTCGCCCAGAATCCGGCCCAAACCAGAAAGTTTGTTAAAATTAAAATTTTGTATTAGGAGTTGATTAGATGTTCGATTAAGAGCAAGAAGACATGCTGAACACTTATGTGAAAACAATTTTCTACACGGACATGTAGTTCGCCCGGAATCCGGCCAAAACCGGAAAATTGTTAGAAGTTAAAGTTTTATTTCTGGTTGATTAGATAACCGATTTAGGGGTAAGAAGAGATGCTGAATCCGTGTGTGATAATCATATTTTACCCGGACACATAGTTCGACCGGAATCCGGCTGAGTAGGAAAATTTGTTATAAGGTAAATTTTTATTTGAAGTTGATTAGATGTTCATTATTGGTGAAAGAAGATACCCTGAGTTCGTTTTTTAGCTTTCTTTTTTCGCCGGCCAAGTAGTTCTGGAGTTCGGCCGAAACCGGGAAATTGGCAGAAGTGGCAGGAAGTGTTCGTCAAAACAGATATGACTTATAGGGGTAAACACACATGCTGAATACAAATCTGAACTTGGTTTTCTCAGATGATTAGCTCTTTGGCCTTAATCTTTTTCTGAATTTTCATTGTAAAAATGTTCAAGGAGTCTGGCGATCACTGGATCTGGCTAAGACAAGACCCAGTTGTCTGGATCAGATATTGAATTTTGGGATCCCATCGGAACCTTTGGTCTTGTTTTCTGGATGACCAGTACTAAACCAAACTGAAGCAAATTATCCAACTCGCTAATTGTCTCAGATTTTTCTGGATTCGTCGAGAACAAAGACAGATGGGAAGATCGTGCTAAGCGGCCCTTATCTTCATTTGGGATCGAACGCGTTTGTCTGAATTTGCCCGCAGCGCCTTTTGTAGTAGGATATATTTACTGGAAAGTCGCGTCATTTCATTCGGATTTTAGGCTTGGAATTTCGGGGCTTGGGCCGCATTAAAAGTTGCATAGATTTTGTTGCGGGGAAGCGTTTTGCCCGAAAAAAGTCATGGCCTACCTAATACATGGTTTGCGGATATAGTGCTGTGTTTCTTTGCAACTGTTTCTAACTGGTGTGACCCTTGGGCCTTCCGCACATCTGCCAGTCGTAAAGTTTAAGAAACTCACCTCCCACGCCCAATCCCTTCAGACCGCTTCTGAGCTAGGAGATAAAACTAGACTTCTACTCTTCGGTCTTCAATGCTATACTCTCACGAGTTTTATCATCACATATGAGACGAAAAGTAAGTAAGTAAGTAAGTAGTTTATTTATAACCCGCTGTTTTCAGAAAGCGGAGTAAAAGCTGGAACGGGCAGCTCGAGTTTTGGCTAGCGACGCCCCTGCCTCCCCCACCCCTAAATATGGGGCTACAGGACTCATCTACAAACTTGACCCGTAGTTTGACCCAATGGATCCTCATACCAAGTTACAAGAAAATATCTCTGCCCCTTCGAGAGTTATTATGGTGACAGACGGACA
Source organism: Branchinecta lynchi (assembly GCA_023053575.1). Taxonomy (NCBI): domain Eukaryota; kingdom Metazoa; phylum Arthropoda; class Branchiopoda; order Anostraca; family Branchinectidae; genus Branchinecta; species Branchinecta lynchi. The sequence continues at coordinate 33,182,522 of JAKZAP010000003.1, forward strand.
ACTTTTACGAAGTCATAGGTGTCCCTCCACTTACGGTTTGGGATATCAAAAAGGAATGCTTGTGGAATCTAGTTGAAAGTGGAACGCTGCAAGAACCAACAGCCCCGATGAAAAAGTCTTATAAATTTACCATTTGTGATCCCATCAAAACCTTTGGTAGTTTCGTGATGCCTTTAACTTCTCCTCTCAACACAGGGTCGTCAACTATTAAAAAACTGCACATGCATTCACTTCCTGTGAAGTTCAGTTCGTGAGTTTGTTGCCCTTGTTGCCTTGTAACCCTTGTTGCCTTCAGCGATAATTCCGCGATCAAAAGGCACCATCTACGAATAATTAAGAATGGTGTATTTATGGATCTTGCATATCACCTTGAAAAGAGCTCTTTCTTGCAAATATGTTGAGTGCCTTCTTTCGTTTCTTTCTCGAAATGTATTTCTATGTAAACAGGGATTACTGATGCCTGAAATCTTGTTTCTGACGAGATGGTGGCACAACAGAGGTTTGTGTGAATGAAAACTGAAGATTCGATTAATGTGAGAAACAAAGCTCTTCTGAAAAAAAAACAACAAACAGTGCGTGCCTCCTGCCGTCCCCCAAAAGCCGTCAATAATCATCTGACCTTGCTGCTTTCTAGGCCTTAGGAATAGATGCTTTGCAATTTAATTAACATAAAAGCAGACATTAAACGCTCGAACAGGTTACCTTCTGAACGCAATTCACCAGTTCTCCTCGTAACTCTTTCGTACTGATTATAAACACCAGAGCTGGAGTAAAAGTCAAAATATACGTAAAAACAGAAGAAACAATGAAAATCAAAATGGCATAATAATCTAAAAAAGAGCGGCTAAAGAAATAAGGGACCTGATTCGAAGCAAGTGCGATTTCCAAGAGTAAACTTGCAATTATATTCGTGCCAAGACCTATAACATTCATTTGTTTCCAATGATTTCCTTTTTGGGGCACATTTTGATTTTGTTCCGGTTTCACCTGCCTCCGCTTATTCCACATGTGTGTATAAATTTGAAGATAAATATATAAATTCCCAAACATAGCCAAATGGGATAAAATGAGAGCGAAAAACACGTCCTCTGTGTAAGAGAGGTCTGGTTGGTTCAAAAATACCGCATTTGGTGTTGATGCGCTATCGACGGCGTATCGCTTTAGTAGGCTCGCGATCGTTACCCCTATCGATATAACAACCCCCATTGCGTAGGAGGTGCTTTCACCTAGTTCCTGCATGAAAATGGGATGGAATAGGAATAAATAGCGCATAATCGCAATGCACATTAATGTACAGAAATAGAAACACACATAAATGGCAAAGTGACAGTCCAAAATCAACGCAATAGTTCGAAGGGTTTTCAAATTCATTTCGTATCGAACCCACAAAAAGATTAGAATGATGGATAGTACGGAGCACTCTAGCCCCGCTAAGGCTTGGAGGCGGACTAATTTGTTCACTGCGCCGTTCTTATTCCGGATTAGCTTAAAGTTTGCAAGAAGAAATGTATTGCAGATGACGGATAATCCCAATATGGTCCCGTATAGGATGTACACCATTTGTCCGAACTCCTGCGGGCGTAGGTAGTTGGCGGTTATATTTATCGTGTCGTTAGTTGACATTCTGGCCTCGAGTCAGTAAAGATTCTCCCTCAGAACTTCAGACCTTCGGCAACAGGAGCTGAACAGCGAAACTTTTCGTTCACTGACTTAATGTCCTATTCTCTGCTCTGCTCTTGAGACCGAACGTTTGGCTACAAAGCTGGAACAGCAAGACCTTTCATACACTTGCTAACTGTTCTGTTTTCGTCCGATGAAACTGTTTCGTGTCCCAACCTGCGCAAAGATCGAGAACCGAAGAAGAGCAATAGCAAGACCTTTCCGACACAGGCTAGCTGATCTGTTCTCGTCCAAGTATGTGCCCCGACGAAGACCCACGACCACTGAGCGTTTGGCTACAAATTCTTGAACAGCAAAAGGCCTTTCTAACATTGGGTAACCGTTCTGTTTTCGTCCTATGCGAGTATTCCTTGTCCCATCATACGCGAAGAGCAGTGAGACGGAGCGAGCATGAGATCGAATGTTCCGCGACAAGAGTTTGAACAGTAAGTTGAGATTCATTCAACGAATAGAAGTCTCCAAGCGTTGTGTACAACCGTTGACCATATAACGTTAGAGCCCACAGATTTCAGGATTTTGGCTTGTCGTTGAAGCCTTCTCCGAAACTACACTTTTTGATCACTCTAATAATATTTTAGTTTGAAATCGGTTAGAAGATGATATTGCAACCTGCGCAAAAGTTAAGACACTTCACACTTTGGCTTTTGAAGTCATTTAGACTGCCAAACCTTTCGTTCAGCTCCTAACACGATTATACTGTTCAAGCGCGAATCCTCAGCTTCGGCATTCTGACAATACGTTCATTCAGAATGTTTGGTTGAGACCGAAGAGACACTTGAAGTTACTACTGCAAACACAAAACCTGATTTTATTTTTGATGCAAAACTGGAGTGTACATGCCTATCTTCTTCGTATCCTTTCGTCACGGCGCGTCGTCAAGAACAGCTTAAACTCAAGTGTTCTGTACTTGAAAACTCGGCAAACGTTTAGAAAGGTCTGCTCAACGGCCTTCTCTGAATTTCCTTAGTGGCTACAGGATCGGTACTACAGGATTTTGGCAGAAGTTACAACCCTCAATGTCTCCAAGCGGAGCAATGTAGTTCTTAATGTATGGAAACTTGCGTACTGGTGCGTCAAGCTAGTGAAGAGCGAGCGGATAGCGATGTTCAGATCCGTTTCGCTATTGTATCTCTCCTGAGATTCAGGTCAAAGTCCTGATTCCCGCTGTTCAAGGTCTATCAGCACTTCCTATTGCTTGTTCGACCCAATTAGGAAGTTCAAGGTACCAAGCTTGCTTTTCGCAGGAGTTTCGCTGTTCAGGATTTGTTAGCAACTATTGTTTGTCGCGTACTACTGCCAAGAAGTCGAAGTTCTTGGCAACGGTGTCACTGCAGACTTATTTGCCTAGTGTATCGGAAGCGGATGGCTTACAAATTTCCTTTTTTCATCACACAAAAATTTGTCTGCCGGGAACACATACTGTTTTGCGCCGTCCGAGCTATCTTTCCGCCAGTTGTTTTTGGTGCTGCAGAAACAGCGTTCCAAACACCAGCTGGGAGTACCACAAAAGTATTTAACTGATAAAGACTTATGAAAGCTTCACATGGGGACCAATCAATTTTTACGCAATTCAGTTTCGATGAAACCGTATCCCACTAGTACAATCTTAGGATGTGGCACAACTGGCACATTGACAGTTTTTTACAACACAATCCATATTCCGGCTTAAGTCTTTCACTTGACAGAGATACTGGTCGATCCGCGGTCATCATTGACCCAATCTCAAGATTCACCAAACTCGGTGATGTTTATAGCCGACCTGTTTCAAATTTCAACACTTTGGTCGTTGAAGACATAGCTTTTACGGCACTTAACACAAATAATAGTTTCTAACGAAGCCTTGTCTATTAGTAGAGAAAACTAACACGGTCACCACTGGTCAGCTATCCACCACCAAAATAAGTGATTTTACAAATGCCAACTGTTCCTGATGTAAGGGTGCTGGAACGCTGCTTATCACAGAAAAAGTAGAATTTCTGTCGATGCCTCGTTTGATACTAGAGGAAAATTGACAGGTCAGATAAGTATATCTGCTGGTTGTCTGGGTTACGTTAGGTACCCCCCTAAGAGAAATCTTCAAAGGAACCTCATTAACGGCTCCCGGTCTCGCCTTGTTAACACACACTATGACTACGGAATCAGAAACATTTTCCCTGAGCTAGTTAGCCAAAATAGAATATACGCTTTTAGCGAGTACTGTCGCGGTATGCTTCTTTGGACACTTCTGATTTGCTACTATCCTAGTTTCGCTTTTTGGCTCTACAACAGTTAGATAGAATTACAAAATTAAGAGCTTAAAGGACCGGTCTTGCTTTGCTTATTCTGCCTTTTTTTTATTATCCTTAGCTCTCTTATCGAATAGTCAGCTTTTTTTTTTTTTTTTTTATATAATTTTTTTTTTTTTAAATCCCACCTCCACTCCACTCAGTGACGTAGCTTTCTTTATCACCACAACTCAAATTTCTTATCTTTATACGTCACCTACACTTTACTCTTACACTAGATTCTAATTATAATTTATTTCCTACTTTAAATTATTATCAATCTTTTAATTTTATTTGAGCAGTTAAAACAATAACACTCAAAATAGCCGTAGCCCACAAACAAAACTATATCATTCACATTAAAGTAATGGCTCAGCCGGTATCACAGGGTGCCCTTCCAGCATAGGGCACCCCTTCCACCGTGACCAAAATTACCAAAAATAAATAAAAACCTTTTTTTTATTATAGTCAGCTTTTGTCCCCGCCTTTCGTCGTTGTTTCCTTTTGCTTTACTCAGTGTAAATTCTGGCAGGGTGTGTTGTTTTCTTTTTAAGTTTCTTGCGTTCTTTCCATTGTTGTTATGGACAGTACAGGAGTGTTGCATGAAGCTGCCACCCTAAACTCCTATTTTGGGGAAATGACTTAGGGAAAAAGAGTAAAGGTTGAAAGAAAATTCACTGGAGTATCCTGAAAGGAAGCTTAGAATCTTCGCTTTCTGCTGGTACCATAGTTTACTTGTAATTGTTCAAGACTAAGCTGGAGAACACAAAAGAATATAGGCACCCAAGTGATCATGAAGTCGCCCACTTTGCTGAAAATGGTATTTTGCTAAATGGTGAAGTTAGAAGCCAGCTGTTTGGTCAGAGAGGTTCCTTGACCTTTTGCAAATAACAAAATTTGCTGTTTTCTTGGAATTTGCATGATTTTTCTGGGGGTGGCAGCTTCATGATCCAAGGTGGCAGGATCATGTACCATGGCCAATTGGGGGGTGGGCGGTGCCATAGTAAGGGCAGCTTCATGCAACACTCCTGTAATGTTCTTTTGTTCAATTCTTTCTTTGTTATTTTTCTTCTTCTTTATTTAATTCCTCCGGCTTTTTCTCCGTTTGTGCATTCTGACGGGCAATAAATCTATTATTTTTATTTGTACCTACGCTTTAAATCCAGCAATGCAAACCTTCACCCTCAGCTTCAATGTCGAGCGACAACGCTTTCACACATTTTGAGTCTTTAGTTCTGTTTGGTTTTCCCACTTTTTAAGCACAGGGCATTCAGTTTTAAATGTTTTGCGTCCAGCCTCAGCGTCAGAGAGTGGGAAGGCCGTATAGAGTTGACAGACGCCTCAATAAAATTGCTGATTTCACTTGGAGAGTAATAGTATTTTCGAAAAGAGAATTTTCTGAGCAATTTCATAGTGAAGATCATTTCCAGTAAGAGTTGTGCTTTAAAGTTACCTGAGAACCAAGTGTTCCTGCTTTCTTTTGACGCACGACAAATATCAAACTCTCTTGGGTTTGATACCATGTTTCTATTTAAATGTTCACTTTCTTCTGTTCTGGGATATTTTGAGCGTTCGCGAAAGTGATACAAAAACATTGCAGTACTTTCGGACGCAGTAGTTTTGCCGTTAGAGTGTGCAAAAGAAACTGGACAAAATTATCGAAATAATTACAGTTTAGTCCGATTTGATTTTACTTATAGTTTAACTGAAACGACAGCTTATTTTTATATCTGATATTTGAATACACTAAAGTATTTTGACTCATCTAAGGTATTTTGCATTTTTTTTTCACCAGGGTTCTAGTAATAACACTTAAAGTTTAACCAAAAAGGGCTGGGATAGGGCGAACTAGTTACCCATCACTTATTCACTTAAATTGGCTTGAAGACAGGCTGAAAATGCATTACTTCGTTATTCCGCTATTCCCGAATAATGGATTTTCAAATAGTGTAATTTCCGTGTAATTTGTGGTACCTCTATGCAGTTGTATTTTTGTTGTGTGCCTTACGAGAAAGATTTATGATTTTATTTTTGTTCAGGCACTAAGCAATCTTCACCAATCTAACCACTGCCCACTGAAAAGCCGCGTTTGTTTTTTAGATACAAATTTCCCGCGTCATAGTAGAATTTACTCTGTGGGGATGGCCACAGATATTCTGAACGCCATAACTAGAGCAGATAGTGGAAAATAGAAAAAAATCCCTTTGCAGAATCCAAATAATTCAGTGCGTTTAGTTATATGACACAAAAATAAGTTGGCCTTTCAGCTAAACTTTAAGGCGTTTTCCGTGCTTCCACAAACAGTTTGTGGGTCGACTGTGGCCCAAAAAGAGTGTTTCCGCGGTCTTTCAGTGCGGCCCACTAGTGTGTTTCCGTGACCAACAAGATTTTCTTGGCTCAAATTCGACAAACAACTGCCGAGGTGATTTGATTCTCGATTTTGTGGCTCGATTCTGGCGGGAAATTCAAATCCAGCAGCAAAATAGTGTCTAAACAAAAAAGTTAACTAAGTTTTCAAGCATATAGACTTAAAACTGAGGATGCTTTTTATACAGAATGGTAAGGAAAGAAGCCTCGAGTTCTATTTATTGGGATTTTACATGAATTTTACTTTTATTTTCAAATATTTGAAGTTACCGCCAAAAAAATAGACAAAACGGTGTTTTCGCGAGTTTCAACTAATGGCTCGACTGTGTGGCACGGTGTGACTGTGACATTGACATGTGCGACGCTCAGAAAAGTTACGCTTGTACAAAGTGAGAAGATGATGTTAAGATATGTCTTGCAGGGAGTCCCACATTTTTAGATTAGTTTCCGGCAATGGCTTACATCTGTAGTTGGTAAACATTTCAAGCGTAGAGGGATAAGCACATAGAGGTACTACAAGATGCAAATCCGACAGAATAAGTTCATTTGATAAAATCGATTATCTGTGGATAACAGACAAACGAAGTAACGCATTTTTATCGGGCTTTCAGGCTTATTTAAGTTAATAAGTTATGTGTAACTAGACTGTCGGATCTCAGACCCATTCGGTTAAACTTTAAACATGTGTTTGCGCTCATTACCGTGTACAATCACCCCATGTAACATTTGGTAACACAAATCTACGGGTTACTGAGTAAAACTGGTGGAAAATAGTTTTTTTTTTTTTACCGAATTCTCCTCGCGTCCTATTTCGGGTTTTTGGACTATTCAGACGAAGTGAATTCTTCTTTTCTTGCGTTTTCGTCAGAATCAACAACGGGGAAAGCCTCGCGATTCTGCAGAATCGAGAAGTTGCTCTGATGGTAAATTCTCGATTTTCCACTCCTCCCTGATTGGTCAACGTGCGGCTGCTCAATATGCATAAACACGTGTAGCGGGTTGCGGACGAGCTGCAATACTCTTGATGACTATCTCTCCTTGCCGATGCAAAATCTCCGGCCTCTCCGGGTAGCTAGCGGAAGAAAGGCAGAAGTGGTGTCACAGCTGGTCCCAAAGATCGCTGTGATTGATTGACACAGGATTCGAGTCGTTGAGTTTGAGTGGCACGGACACGCTTACTCCTTCTCCTTGAGGAACAGTGGCGTTTTTTGGTCTTGGTCATATAGAGTACTGCAACCAGCATTCTCGCATTTTGTCAAAAGCGAGAATGGAGAAGTCAGAGGAGGAAAAAGAATTTAGAATTCAGAAGCGAGAATTCGAAACGGAGAATTTGGATAAAAAACGCAACTAATAGTAAGAATGGAAAAAAGTCGACAACAACCTCGGATCTTCGCAAACGGTAGACTGGAGTGGTGAAAGCTAGTGCTGGGATTTCATTTTGTACGCGGCTGTTGTCCCAGCACCAGATTTCGCCTTCCGAAATCCCCAAATTTCTATGGTGTAAAAATTTGCCTCGGCCTCGTATGCACTGCCGGTAACATTTTTGTAACGTCAAGAAAGAAATAGGGAAATTCCATTCGATTAATATTGCAGAATAATGGTTGTGTTTTGCATATACCATGGTAGCCTATCTCATACCACGGTCTAAAATCGTTTTCGCAGTTACCGTGGTATCTTATACCATTGTCAATAGGCTTTTTTGCAGTTACCTTGGTATCTGGCCAGATACCGTGGTATCTGAAAAGTCATCTCACCAACAACAGAGCCTAGGACTTTGGCAAATTGGTGTTGCTGGATATCCCTCTTTTGGGATAACTTCGAAAAGCGCAATTTCGGCAACTGTAGTTTAGGCAGAGCATCCGAGGTATCAGATAAACTGGTAACTGCAAAAACGACTAACTGCAGATCCAGTTACTGTGGTAACAGATACCATGGTATCTGAAAAAAACGCAACTTATACATACAGAACCGAGCGGCAAACGAGGCGACGGACGCGTTTACATAAACCGTTCTAGGTACAATCAATTCCGTTGGTAAATAGAAAATAAAGACTTCTCGTGTGACGTCACGGGCCTCGCATAATAGGCCGAGGTTTAGTCAACACCCTTTTTATCGCAGGTTCGTTTTTCTAGCTAGAGCCTGAAGGACCTTTGTCAAGAAGAGCCGAAATATTGCTGGAATACACCTTAGCTGAGGTAGATATTCCTTCAGCCCAAGCTGACTGCGAATCATTTCTGACTGTGCAAAACGGATAAGTCAGCTACATTTGGCAAGGGTCCTCTTCAGGCTCAAGCTGGAAAATTAATTTGTGGAAAAACGATTAGACTTCAGGAAATTATGTTGACATAAATAATTGCTGGAATTATAAAAAATATATGGATTATTTGACCAAAACTACTGAAAAATACTGTGAGCTATTATGTATTCGACAGTAAGTTTTTAATGTCTGCACGCAGGCAAAAAAAAACGTTCAGTGGCGGGCACGCGGTCAGGGTCAAAGACAAGTACTGTGTAGAAAACTTAAAATCACACATGAGATAAAGAAGATTGCAACACTGAAGCGAGGTTGCGGCATTCCTCACAGTGGCCGTGTCCGAGCTCGACTTATGGATCAGCTTCCAGTAAAGGAGAAATTTAGTGCTCCCCATGGCAACCCTGACGACGCTACTCTTTCTCGGCACGCTGGCGAAACAAACCAAGCGATCTGATTGGCTCTGAGAAAGCAAAAGTAGAACCCGGGTCTAGTATCATCAAGTTCGTCAATTCTGGCTTTCAACTTCAGTGGCATTCCTTCGGAATCACGAGCGATGTAAACAAATCATTCGCTCTAGATAACTGAAACACGATCTTATACGAGAAAAAGACGCAAACTTTTAGAGGGTGGAACTACTAGAAGTTTTAATGTAAAGCCAACAAACAGTAATGTAAGCCTTTGCTACCGTACCACAACGGAAAATTCATCGCTATCATCACTTTTCGCAGAGCGCAATTTCCCAACTAAATAAGGTATTTTCTCATTGTCAGGGAGTTCCAGCCATGTCGGTTTGGCAATTGCCACTGTAACGCCATCTAGCTTGCTGGTGAAGTTTACCCTTAAGGTGTTTAGACCTTTAAGGCGCACGCTGTTGCTTGCATAGGCTTCTCTACCAAACACGAGGATGTGGTACCTAAAATAAAGGCTTTACTATTCTAACATAATTTATTTATTGCTTAAAAGTTTGGCCGAAAAAAAACCCAACTCATTTCTATACATTCTTTTTAGATACACTGACTATATTCGACTCTTTCGAGGGATTTTCAATTTTTCCACAATAGGCTCTAGTGGGGAAGCTGAGAATGGACTGCCTCCCAACAAGACCGGCTCAACAAGTAAACTGCTAAATTTGAACAAGAGCTACGAGCTCATATGGCACTTGACACGAGACCTAGAAATAGGATATGTAGAGCGACCAATCACGTTACAGAGATGCGTAGTAACTACGCTTACTACGCTCCCGTAAGCAAATAGTAACTATTAGTTACTATTCCAACAAGGTTGGAACGGTCAGCGTAGTAGCTTTTCGTGGGGATGGAACGGAAATAGTAACTATTGTTAGAAGGGTGGAACACGCTCCTAGTTTCACTTTTGCATCTAGGGCAAATGAGTTTTCTACCTTCCAAGTTTCAACCCAACAGATCCACTCGTTTGGTCCCTAGGCGTGCCACACGATGTCCGTAGTCTACTCCCCTCCACTCGCCCTACCGCGGCCGAATCTGGTTAGGACTCTTAAATGGATCATCTGAAGCATTTTCTCTTACAACCTATCAAGTTTCACTCAAATCTGAGTGTTTTGGGGGAATTTCTGGTAACTCTCCCCTTCTCCTCCACCGTGGTAGGATCCGGTTCGAACCCTAAAATATGTCATCTAGGGCATGATATCTCTCTACATTCCAAGTTTCATCCAAATCACTCCACTTGTTTCACCCCTACTATGCGAGCCACAACATTTCCCGAGCTCCCCCCCCCCCACTGTGGCTGAATACGACTCGGAAACATAAATGTCGCATCTCTGACATCTCCTATTTCCGTCCATCAACTTTGACTGGAATTGGAGCATAGCCGATGTGCAAATTTCCGGTTTCCGCTTCACCACGCTCCACTTATCACTTCCCTCAACTCCCCAAAGATTGTCGGATCCAGGAACACAAGTTTCCTTAGGAAATTATGTCGAGTCCCTAATCCTTGCAAAGTTTTACCATCCTTAGAGTATATGGAACTATCCTAACTGGCGATCAGCGGAATTCCGGGAAACACCCTGCAGCTCGCCCCACAGAGCCCCAATACGACCTGGTTCTATCAATTAGGGATCTAGGGCTAATGCTTATTGTTCCCACCAAGTTCCATCCCAATCCCTCGACTCGAGAGATTTTCGGTGCCACCCTCCAATACCCCCCACAATATCGGATCCGACGAGGGCTTGCCATGGAGTATCGGAGACAATAGCTCTTTCCACTTGCCAAATTTCATTCGAATCCGATCACCCATTGAAAAGTTATGCATGCAACTAGAATCCGGGCACCCTATCCCTCCACTCCCCCCATTATGGTTGGATGGGAGAAAGGAATATTCTTAAGTCAGTCTGTTCCGATCCCCAACGCGCCTCCCAATTTTCATCGTCCTAGCACATCGTGAAGTACCTAAAAGCTATAAGTACCTCAAGCTTCCGGATTTCCTCCCCTCCACTCCCCCCACGATGCTCGGATCGGGGAAGTGACTAATCCAACTTAGTCTTTTGGGATCCCTGATATGCCGCCTGCCAAGTTTCATCATCCTAGCTTACACGGAAGTGCCCGAACTAGACAGGACCAAAGGTTTCGATGGGATCCCAAAAATCTAATATTTGATCCAGACAATTGCGAACGAACTACCATACTTGTCCAGAAAAAAAAAGTTCAGAAACGAATTCAGCGTATCTCCTTATCCGTATAAGGAACATCTAATCAACTAAAGTAAAAGTAAAAGTTTAACTTATAAAAAAAAAATCCGATTTCAACCAGATTCCAAACGAACTATATGTCCAGGTAAAAAAAAGATTGTCATATACAGATTCAGCGTGTCTTCGTACCCCTACATCTGTCATCTAATCACCTTAAAATAAAACTTTTGCTTTTAACAAATTTTCTGGTTTGGCCTGATTCCAGCCGAACTAGTTGTCCTGGTAGAAAATACTGTTCCCATAAGGGTTCAGCATGTCTTCTTACCCCTTAATCGAACATCTAATCAACTTCAAATAAAACTTTTACTTTGAACAAACTTTCCGGTTTTGGCCGAATTCCGGGCGAACTACTTGCCCGGTGAGAAATGGTTTTCACCACCGTGTTCAGCATGTCTTCTTATCCCTAAATCGAACATCTAGTCAACTTCAAATAAAACTTTTACTTTTAACAAACTTTCCGGTTTTGGCCGGATTCCGGGCGAACTACTTGTCCGATGACAAAATGGTTTTCAACATCGTGTTCAGCATGTCTTCTTACTTCATAATTGACTATCACATTATATGTTTAAAAATGTTTCATTTGCCCCTTAAATTAAACCCCCTCCCCCACCCCTAAATGTAGGGCTACAGAGCCCATCTACGAACTTGATCTTACTATTGACCCAAACAATCCTCACACCAAGTTTCATCAAAATATCTCATTCTCTTCGAGAGTTATAGTGCGTACAGACGGACGGACAGACGGACAACTTGTGTGATGTCATAGGTATCCCTCCACTTACGTTTTGGGATCCCAAAAACCCCGACAGACCGACGGACAGAAACTGTGATCGCTATCTGGCACTTGGCCGAAGGGCAAGTGCCATAAAAACAGAACAAATGTGATTTTTTTGGCTTCTCATCTGGTTCAATGGCTACGGAATCAAATATTGGTCGTTGTGGATATCAGACAATATTAGACGTTGCACATGCCAGGCTGTCAACATGCCATTTGTACTTTCATTTTATTTATAATTTCTGGAAACCCGTTGCCATAGTTTTTAAATATTCCTCGACAGAGGTACAAGCAAGGTACCACAAGTATCTCAGCCTTTTCGGTTAAAGTTTGAAGCATTTGTTTTCACCATGAGACAGAAGTCGCAGTTTTACGTCAAATTAGGATATTTTTATGGCACTTGCAGCTTCGCTCAAGTGCCATATACCGATCACTTTTCGGTCGGTCGGTCCACTGTTCTCGAGTTAGGGTACTTTCAGAAGCGCTAGGACGACGAAACTTGGCAGGCATATCAGGGACCCGATCAAACTAAAATGGAAATAGTCACTTCCCCGATCTGACCACCGTGGAGGGGAGGGGGGAGTGAAGAGAGCGGGAATCCAGAATCTTGAGGTATGCATAACTTAGGAACGGATGATCGGATCTTAATCAAACTTGTATTCGGAAAGACCTCATGTCTTGGAGTCCTATTTTAAGTTTGGACCGGGTCCGATAAATGAAGGGGGGGGGGGGTCGGAGGGAGAACCGGAAATCTTGTGACACGCTTAGAGTGGAGCGATTGGGATGAAACTTGGTGAGAAGAACAAGCACAAACCCTAGATACATCAGTGACGGAGCCGGGTCGAAATCAAGCTCTGTGGGGGGAGTTAGAAGGGGGGGGGGGGTCAAGAATTCCGATGGTCGCTAGTTAGGGCACTTCCAGAATTGCTATATGACGATGAAACTTGGCATGCATATCAGGGAACCGACCGAACTAAGTCGGATATAGTCAATTCCCCTATCCGACCTTATTTGGGGGAGCGGAGGGAGGGGGAATCCGGAATCGTGAGGAACGGGTGATCGGACCTTGTCGAAACTTGATATTAGGAAAGACCTCATTTCTCAAACGTCCTATTTCAAATCCGTAAAGGATCCGACGAATATGGGGGGATCGAAGGGGGGAACGGAAAATCTTACGAGACGCATAAAGTGGAGCGATTGAGATGAAACTTGTTGGGAAGAACAAGCACAAGCCCTCGATATATCAGTGACGGAGCCGGGTCAGATTCAAGCTCTGTGGGGGAGTTAGAAGGTGTGGGGGTCCAAAATTCCGGTGATCGCGAGTTAGGGTACTTCCAGAAGTGCTAGGACGATGAAACTTGGCAGGCATATTAGGAACCTGACTAAACTAACTTGGAAATAGTCACTTGCCCGATCCGACCATTGTGGGGGGAGGGGAGGGGCGGAATCCGGAAAATAGGGGCATGCATAACTTTCGAATGGGTGATCGGGCCTTAATGAAACTTGATATCTGGAAAGACCTCGTGTCTCAGATGTCTCATTTCAAGACCAGTCCAGATCGGATGAATCGGGGGGGGGGGGAGTCGGAGGGGGTAACCGGAAATCGTGTGAAACTCTTAAAGATCTGCGATCCGTATGAAACTTGGTGGGAAGAACAAGCACAAGTCCTAGATACATCAGTGGAGCCGGGTCGGATTCAAGCTCTGTGGGGGGAGTTAGAATGTGGAGGGGGGGGGGGGTCCGGAATTCCGGTGATCGCGAGTTCGGGTACTTCCAGAAGTGCTAGGATGATGAAACTTGGCAGGCATATTTAGGGACCCGACCAAACTAACTTGGAAACAGTCACACGCCCGACCCAACCGTCGTGGGGGGAGGGGGAGACGACGGAGTCCGGAAATTAGTGGCATGCATAACTTTCGAACGGGTTATCGGATCTTAATGAAACTTGGTGATCGTGAGTTAAAGTACTTCCAGATGTGCTAGGACGATACAACGTTGCTGGAGCATTAAAAACTTAACATCATTGGGTTAGACATCGTCAATTTTCTGATCCGGTCATCCATTAAAGAACTCATCTTAACGGCAAAATATAAAAAATAATTTTAAGCAAAATTTACTTTTTTTCGATCGCCATAAGCACATGATCCTTTTTGCCTCAAGGTTTTTTTTAGCACCCTTAAAGTGCACATCTTAACCGAAAAGTGAAAAAAAAACTATTGACCATGACTTCCATCCTTCCATCGACTGATTTTCAGAAAAAAAGACTATTTTGACGAAAAATTTACCAATTTTCAGAAAAACCGACTGTTTTCATGAAAGAAAATCAACTGTTTTGAGAAAAAATCGCCTTAAAAAAACCTTGCAAGTTTGGCGCATCCTAACCGAAAAGTGAAAAAATACTTTTGACCATCACTTCCATCTGACCCATCCTTGCAAGTTCACTATGAGCTTCCAGCTCTTGTTTTTATGGCACTTGCAGCTCCGCTCAAGTGCCATATACCGATCACTTTTCGGTCTGTCGGTCTGTCTGTCAGGCCACTAATCACAAGTTAGGGTACTTCCAGATGTGCTAGGACGATGAAATTTGGCAGGCATATTAGGGACCCTACCTAACTAACTTGGGAATAGTCACTTCCCCGATTCAACCATCATGGGGGAGTTGAGGGAGGGGGAATCCGGAATATTGACGTATTTTTTACTTTTGAACGGGGAATCGGTTCTTAATGAAACTTGATATTTGGAAAGCCCTCCAGTCTCAGATGTCACACTTCACGTCCGGAATGGATCCGGTGACTTTGGGGGAGTTTGAGGGGGGACACCCGAAATCGTGTGTCATATTCAGAGTGGATGGATCGGGATGAAACTCGGTGGGAAGAACAAGCACAAGCTCCAGATACATAGTTGAAAAGACCGGATCGGATCCGAGCACTGTGGCGGGAGTTGGAAAGGAGGGTTCTGGAATTCCAGATCCCGACTTAAGATGCTTACACATGTGCTAAGACGGTGAATGGCAGGCATATTAGGGACCCGACCAAACGAACTTGGATATAGTCACTTCACCGATCCGACTACCGTGCGGAGAGTGGAGGGGGTGGGTGGGGGATCCAGAATACGTATTTATAACTTCTGAACGGGGAATCAGATCCTGATGAAACTTGATATTTGGAAAGACCTCGTGGCTCAGATGTGGCTCAAAAATACATTCGAAACTACGCTTGCAATATTCGCGTCGCGGTAAACCCCCGATGAAAAATTCTTTGACTGTGTCATTGTATGGTAGTTGTACGAAAAAGTTGCATGTATTGATATGGAGTAGTATGAATGAATGAAGTATGGAATACTCTGATTTAACATGCCTCCGACTGGGTTAATCTTAAGTAGTAGTACCCGATAACATTCAATCTTGCTGTAGTATCGGTTTGCTAGTAGTAGCATTCAGTTGCAACAGCTACCACTGCATCCTACTTTTTCGTACAACTCCACACGATTAATTTTGAAAATTTTCATCAGGCCTGCATGCGATGCGTCACACTTTCGGAGCGAAGGGAAAATCGGACATTATGTGCACGTACCTTAAGCTACAGAAGACCGTTCAAAATTCCAACCTTTTGCGAAACAAACATTGTGTGTCTGCAGAGGAGCTGAGGAATTTACATCTAAACGAGTCTCAATGAGAAAGATCCAGATTTCCCCGGCAGATAACAGATGAATTAGTTTCTTCAGAAAGATCAACAAAGAAGACTGCTTTTCAGTAAGTCTCTAGAGCGCAAGTTATATGTTAATTGCTATTTTATACTTTATCATCCCCTGAATCTTTAAATGGACGCATTGCTCTAAAGGGTCCCATTCAAGATTCTAGATTTGTCAATTAAATGTTGACTGGTGTTGGGATTTTTCAGAAAGAAAAGATAAAATTATTTTCACAACAACCGTTCCTATACTTATACTGGTGGTTTCTCCCCCATTTTCTATCGACCAACTCCGTTAAGAAGTTACCGCACTGTCAGAAGTTTCTTAACAGATAAAACAAGGATGCACTACTTCAACAGATAACATTTCGGATGGCGGCTGTTATGATTTTACAAACTGTACGCAATGAACGTTATGGAAACACCGCCGTAAAAACATCTGCTGAGTTTTTATTTATCATCACGAGATAGGAAAAGTCAGCAGATGCTTTTTCGGCAGCTTGTCTACTCTTATTGTCAATGCTTAAATTGAGATGCATAATGTCCAATGCATAACAATTGCAAAATTATAGTAGATAACATTGCAAATGTTATCTGTTGAAACTGCGCATCCTTAATCCTTGTGTTCTCTGTACATAAACTTTGGGTACTCACCTAGTACAGCCGGGTGGAACGCTAATTTTCTGCAAGAGCGTTAATGAATTAGTCTCTGACTTGGCCTCGTCCGTCTCTTCGTTTTGCTTTACAGGAACAGGCTGGAAATCATTATCTCGCAGTATCACCACATAATCTGGAAAAGTAATTAGATAAATAATTCAGCAGAAAAATCGGCACTATTCTACCATGGTATCTGGATCCCACGGTCAAAAGGCGTTTTTGTAGTTACCGCGGTATCTGACAAGGTACCGTGGTATCTGAAATTCAGATACCACGGTCGGACGGTGGTAACTCATCGTGGTATCTGAAGATGTATCTCACTTTCATCATCACTGACACAAGAGTCTAGCTTTTTGTCAATTTGGTGGGACGGACCTATGTCACTCTAGATGTCAGCGGATATCAGTATTTCTTTTTGGATGATTTCTAAAAGCGCAATTCCGGCAATTGTTGTTTTTGCAGAGCAACCGCAGTATCAAATAACTGTAAAAAGAGGACGGGGTACCCTGGATATGTATAGGATATACAGAATAGCACAGATTTATTACAAAGTCACAAATATTCGAGGGGATAGTAAGGAACTAAAAAAAAAAAAAAAAATAGTCTAAGAAATTAAACTTCATTCAATAGACTTCCGTAGACATTCAATATACATAATTAGACTCTTCAATAGCTGAGTAGAATGATAGAATCCGAATATGAAATTATTTCTCGAATTAAAAAAAGAACGAAAGACAAAAGCCAAAATATTGGGGGGGGGGGGGAGAGGGGGGGTATTTACCGACTGGCTGGTAATTTTTACCAACTGTTTTTGCAGAAAAAACACTGTTTTCAAGAAACATTTTAGACGAAAAACTGGCTGTTTTTAAGAACAAGAGCTGCAAGCTCATATGGCACTTCCGATTTCTTTGCTATGCATCTTAGCTGGGAGTCGCATTGTTCCGATCTGGTTTTGAAACTGATATATCTAGGATATGTGCTTTTTCTTCCCATCCACTTTCATCAAGATCCCTCCACTCTGAACGTGTCACGATATTTCCGGTACCCACCACCCTACTCCCCACAAAGCCGTCAGATCCGGTCCAGACGTAAGACGAAATATGTGAGACGCGTATTCTTTCCAATTATCGAGTTTCTTTTAGAACCGATGACCCGTTCCAAAGTTACACATACCTCAAGATTTCAAATTTCCCTCCCTCCACTCCCCCAATGATCGTCGGTCGGGAACTGACTATTTCTACGCCAATCTTGCCAAGTCTCTAATGTCCAGGCAAAGTGTCATCGTCCTAGCACATCTGGACGTACCTTAACTCGCGATCGCCGGAATCCCCCCACCCCGTAACTCACCCCACTGTGCCCAAATCCAACCTGGTTCTATTACTGATGCATCTAGGACTTGTGCTTGTTCCTCCCACCAAGTTTCATTCCAATCGCTCCACACTAAGCGTAACATATCACAAGATTTCCGGTTCCCCCCTCCCTACCCCTCCCCCCCCCCCCCCACAAATTTCTCGGATCTGGTCGGGACATAAAATGGGACTTCCGAGACACGAGGTCCTTCCAAAGATCAGTTTCATTAAGATCCGATCCCCCATTCCAAAGTTACGCATGAACGAATATTCCGGATTTCCCCTCCCTCCGCTCCACCCACGATGGTCGGATCGGGGAAGTGACTATTTCTAAGTTAGTTTGGTTGTGTCCCTGATACGCCTGCCAAGTTTTATCGTCCTAGCACATCTGCAAGTACCGTAACTCGCGATCACCGGACCGACCGACGGAAAAGTGATCGGTATAAGGCACTTGGCCAGAAGGCAAGTGCCATAAAAAACCTACTGTTTTTAAGGAAAAACTACTGTTTTTAAGGAAAAACCTACTGTTTTGATGAAAAATCAACTGATTTCAGAAAACTGTTTTTACGAAAAATCACTGCGCTGCGCGCCGACTCGGTTATATTTTACCGACTGGCCGACAACATTTGGGGCGTCTAGCCCCCCCCCCCCCCCATACGTGACACCCCTGGTTAAAGCACATGTCGCAGTAGGTCCCTGTTCCAATATTCAAACATATAGAAACCCTCCGACCAGCCCCACCATCCAAAAGAAGACGGTAGTTCCTCCTCGGCGGCGATCCCATTTCAGGTGCCAAAGACCGACCCATCAGCAACAAGAAGACAAGCCGGAAGGCAGAAAGGGTTGCGCTTCTCAGCTGTCCCGAATCCATAAATGAATAGAAGGAGAAAACCATGTCTTAGCTTTCAGCAGAGGCGTCGTTTCGTGGAAACCTAGGAGAGGCAATGCCGTAGTACCGGATCATTACCTCGGTCGGATAAGGTCAAAGTTTGGTAAAGGCCTTATTAACCCGGCGAACATTTTTAAAGAATTAGTTGTGAATTAATGAATGACTCTTTTTATTTGTCCACTTCTACGAAACAGAAATAGTGAAGTAGCCTACATAGAGAAAAAAAAGAACAGTACTTAAATTAGAATACAAATTTACACTTCGAACAGATTACACTTCAAACAATCGGACAAGACCGTGATGCAGAGAAAACGCCATGTCCGACAGATTCCTATGCAGCTCGTCAAGTTTCAACAGTTATATTTGTGACTGAAAATTTATTTATCATTTTTCGGTTTTATACCAAATTAGCAAGTAGAGGAGGAATTTAGTACCGGAAGTACTCAGTTCGAATAGCAGCTACTTCCTTTTTCTTGAGCAGGGGGGAAAGTGCAGAAAGGTAAAGGATCGAGTGGTGGCAGTAAGTTTAGATCTTAAAATAAGCAACAAAATCGTCAATATATGCAATGTAAGAAATATCAGAAAAACAAATGAAACAGGTTGAACTAATATCTGACAGGATATGGGAAGTGCAGATTTTGGAAATACTCGGGGAGAATACACTTACTGGAACAGTAGGGGGTGAACCAGGAGTAAATACGAAGTTGTAAGTTTGAATAGCATACAGTAGTAACCATTACCACTTCATGCTACTATTAGCAAGACTATGGATGCTATTATAGCCAGACAGGGTACTACTGGATACTACTGCTTAAGATTGGCCCAGTATGGGGCACATTGAATACTGGTATTCTGTACTATTGCATATCAACCCATGCAACTTTTGCGTACAGCTATCGAATTACTACACCGGCGAAATATTTTTCCTCTGGTAAATCCACTTTACGCGACTGCCTGTCATAACGATGTCCATCACTTTTTTTCTAAGATTTTGTAATTTTTCATATGAAACTGACCCCCTCGGCTGAGGCAGTGTCTATCGTTCCCCTATCAGGGATTCGATACTCCACACGCTATTGTTCCCCGTTTGTCGGGGAATCGATGTTTCAGGAGCTAATATTCCCCGACAGATCGTGGAATCCACTTGCCCAGGGCTAATCTTCCCCGCAAGGACTGGAAAGCGAAGTGTCCAGAGCTAATATTCCCTCATAATCAAATAGTCGACATAGAGATCGGCGAATCGAGGTGCGAGGGGCTAATATTCCCCAACATGCAAATATTGATTTTGTTGAGTTGAGGTCGGGGAATCCAAATGCCAGGGGCTAATGTTGCCCGACATGCAAATAATCGATTTTTAGATCGGGGAATCGAAGTGTGAGGGGCTAATGTTCCCTGACATACAAATACCGATGTTGTTGAGTTGAGGTCAGGGAATCGAAATGCCAGGGGTTAATGTTCCCTCATAATCAAATACTCGATTTTGAGGTCGGAGAATCCATTCCTTAAGTGCGTTAATAAAATCATCATCATCATCATCAGAATCCAAGTGCCAGGGGCTAATGTTCCCCGATGACCAATTATGCATGTTGAGGTCGGGGAATCGAAGTTCATTGGCTAATGTTCCCCGACATGCAAACACTGATTTTGCTGAGTTGAGGTGGGGGAATCCAAGTGCTAGGCCATTTGATTATGCGGGAAAATTAGCTCTGGATGATTCGATTCCTTGACCTGCAAAACCATCATTGCTTATCGGGGAACACTGGATCCTTGCAATCGGATTCCCCGACCTCAATTCAACAAAATCAATATTTGCATGTGGGGGAACATTAGCCCCTCACACTTCGATTCCCCGATCTCAAAATTGATTATTTGATTATGAGGGAACATTAACGCAGTACTTCTGCGTCGGATCGACACAGAAGTACAAAACGATGACAAAATGGAAAAGGAGAAAGACAATTTTTTTTACTTTTTTTCAGTTTTCCTGACGGAGGAACAAGTTTCAATTTTGGGCGTGATAAGATAGAAAAAGGGGGATGGCGAATTTGGTGACCTTCGTCGGCTAGGGAGGTTCCTCAAGAAGGCTTTTTGGAGTAGGGTTGTGTTTTTCAGTCTTTATATTGAGGTTCTGAGTTTTGATTGTCCTTTAAATTTTTCTTTCCCGCCACCTCCCCGCGGGCTTTTTGGGCATAAATTCATTCATTCATTCCTTGGAACATCCCCTGGCGTCGTCCATGTTTGAACGAATTGGTTGACATTTATATTTTATATTTATTGAGCGACTGACGATAAAAAGAAGGGTGGTCCCCAAGCTATCAATTCTTTCAAATACTGAGATAAAGGCGACATTGCTGTCTTGGACCCTGCGGCACTTTTCCTCAAAGGACACCTCAAACTACATAGTGTTTCTGCTCAGATGTTCTAAGATAGTTGGTCATTTTACAACTAAGCTATGCTTACAGAAAGTTACGATGTTTACAGAAAATTACACACGGCTTCGGCTGTTTTTGGCCTCTTTCCATGTTCCTTGCTTTGGACAATAATCTTGGCAAAAAATGCATAACCGGTATACGGACGAAGAAGCTCTCCGGAAACAATGATCCGAGCATGATTCGTCAGACATGGCAAGCGCTATAATCAGTGTATTGCTAAAAGAGAAGAGAGGATAGACTTATGAAGTTAAGAATCTCAGGGACGAGAATGGACGGAAATGCTACTGACGCAGAATGAATTAATATTATAAGTACGATGTGTCCTTTAAAGGAAACAAAAGACTAGATTTAATTCAAATTCAATCTGCTTTGTTTTTCCAAAAATTCTTTGTTGAAAAAAATAGCATCGGAAATATCAACGTAGTCACAGAGATACACTAATATGAGATTACATGGCAATTTTTTTGGTTGATCTATACAATACTTTGTACTACAGTTTGGTTTCATAAAAACTTTCATCGTAACAGAATGATACTAACACATAATATACAATTTACTCGTGTTAAAATGTCAATTGGGTCAATTGGATCAGTACTTTTTCGCGAGAGTTCTTTGCTGTACAAAAGAACAATGGTTGTCTCAAAAATACGTGCTGGGTTTTAGGAGCAGATGCATCTCTGCTGACCTCGTCGACTTACCTATCACGTTTCCTAGGGCTGTAACAGCCCCATTGACAACAAAGTCAGGCCCCCCGAATCCATGCTCTAAAGCACCGATCAGTGTGGTCCCCGAGCGATTCTTCTCAAGAAACATATGTTCCGACGCCAGTAAACATTCCGCATGAAGGTTTTCGGGTATTCTTGGCAAGTTCAGATCCTTTGTAAAAGCAAGAATAGCTAGCTGGAGCTGCAGAAGACGCACTTTGTGAAAAGACGACTCTATAAAAAAAAGGTCTCTCATTAAAAAAAAAAGACGCCAATGAATAGGCTGTTTTTGCTTGAAAACAAAACTGCTCTTTGTTTCGTCATACATGCAAGCTTTGCCTTCCATCAATATGCCATGAAGATCAGCGGCGCAACTGCATAAACATCCTCCTCCTTAAAGTTTATTATTGCAGAGTATCTGACCACATCACACATGGAGCACTTTCTCAATCAACGAATCGTTTCTCTGTACCAAATTATCCACTGGAAGAGCGCAGGCCTGACCACCAAATTATCCGACACTAATCGACAAAAAACAACTAGATTAATTATACACAACTCATTTGCCAAATTGGTTAGAATAAACTATGCCAGCAATTGCTATGTTTAACTTAAAAAAAAATACACCGTGCTGAGAAACCTTGTTTTTTCGGCAAACTCCGATTTTCATCAATGACCCGAACAGAACCCTTAAATGGCCCCTTGCACTATTTACTCTTCAACTTACAGTATTTTAAAATTTTTGAATACTTTAAAACTATGCTGTACTTTCAACAAATAACCCACGGTTTGGCTATTTTAAGCCTTCTCCGAGACCAGTTGACTTGTAGCAAAAACAGGGAAACAATTTACATAACCGGTTTTTCTGATGGAGAAACTCCTGGCAGACAACGTCGACAGCGTGATACACATCAAAGGTAGCAATACACGGTAAGTGTGAAAATCAGCGTGGTTTTGTTAGAGGGGTTAGAATGTACCGTACGAAACTGGGGTCTCCGGGTTTAGAAATATATGGAGTTGTTATGGAAGTAGGTTGTAGTATTATAGGTTAGACAGGTCCTTTAAGATAAAAATGTGACCATGTGCGGTATGAAAAAACTTTTGTACCGTGTTTTGTGATTTTTTTGTATCTTCACCTTTATTCGTATATATTGACAAATTCGGATTTTACCATGATAGTTCAAGAACAAGAGCTGAAAGCTCATATGGCACTTGTAAGAACAGTTAGCATGTTTGTCAGATACGGTTTGCAGTTTTCAAGGCTGGATCTCTCTCCCGATATTCATTTCATCAGAAAATGGGCTTGATCTAGTAGATCTGAAATGGTTATACCACTCATTGACAACTGTATCTTCCTCCAACGATGATCGGATCGGGGGAGGGACTATATTTTCAAGCCAATCTAATAGATTCCCTAACATGCCTGCAAAGTTTCACGGTCATAGCACATCTGGAAGTACCCTAACTCGTGATCATCGGAATTAGGGAAAACCCCCTCCAACTCCCCCCACTGTGACACGATCGGTCCTGTTTGTCAATAAAATAATAATAATAATAATAATATATTTGCAAATTGAATGGCAGGCCGTTAAGGTTAAGCCTCTACAATGTATCTATGGCTTATGCTTGTTCTTCCCTCCAAGTCCCATCCCGATCTCTCGACTCGAAGCGCTTCAAGAGATTTCACCCCAGTCTAGTACACTAGCCCCATTTCAGGCACGGTGCTTAAACGTCTAGCACCATGCCTGGGTGCTAGACGTTCAAGCACTGTACCTTGGATTTCATGTATGGTGCATGGATTTCAGTATACAGTGCATACAGAAAAAACACACTTTCTGTCATCACAACTGAGCACTGGCTCGGACAGGGCTGAAATTACTACTATGAATTAGAGAAATCAAAGACAATCCTTTATATATTTTTCACAACAAAAACAAAAGGGCTCTAATGATGATGGAGATGAAAAACCCAACAGCACCCTATCTATTTTCTATGTATTTTCCCTATCTATTCCCCAAGAGCCAATATTCTGGTTGGCTGCTAGGTAGAAAAAGCTGAGGCACAGGATACTTTGCATGCAAAACCCTTGACTATGTAGAAAAGGAAATGAGGTTTTTCACATCTGTCATCAGCCGAGCCCTTTTGTTTTTGTTGTGAAAAATATATAAAGGATTGTCTCTGATTTCTCTAATTAATGGTAGTAATTTCAGCCCTGTCCGAGCTGGTGCTAATTTGTTATGACAGAAACTATATTTTTGATGTATGCACTGTATACTGAAATCCATGCACCATACATGAAATCCAAGGTACAGTGCTTGAACGTCTAGCACCCAGGCATGGTGCTAGACGTTTGAGCACCGTGCCTGAAAAGGGGCTAGTGTACTAGACTGTTTCACCCCCCCTTCAGCTCCTCCCGATGTTATCAGATCCGTTCCAGACTTGAAATTGATCATCTGAGTCACTTGTTCTTGACACTTGACAAGTTTCATGCACGTCTGATCACCTGTTCCAAAGTTATGCATGTCAATAGAATCTCCCCCATGATCATCGGATCGGGAAAAGAACTGTTTTCAAGTTGACCTGGAAGAGTACCTAATATGTCTGCCAAGTTTCATGGTCCTAGTACATGTGGAAGTACCCCTCGAAGTACCCTAACTCGTGATCACCGGAAATCCGGGTAAACCCCTTCCAACCCCTCTACTGTGACATCCCGATCCATCGACCCTAAGCATTTCACGACATTTCCGGTCCCCCCTCTAATCCCCCTCTCTTCGGATTTGGTCCAGATTTGAAACTGAAAATCTGAGACACTTGTTCTTCACAATTGTCAAGTTTTATGCATGTCCGATTATCCATTCCAGAGTTATGCATATTTCTAGTTTCCGGATTCCCCTTCCCTCCACCCCCCTCCCCGCGATAGCAGGATCGGGGAAGCGATTATTTCCATGTTAATCTGGTTGGTTCCCTCATATGCCTGTTAAGTTTTATTGTGCTAGCTTATTTGGAAGCGTTTCACCAGATTTCCGGTTGCCCCTCCAGCTCCCCCCCCCCCCAGTGATCGGATCTGGTCCGGATTTGAAACTGAGCATCTGAAGCACTTGTTCTTGACATATGTCAAGTTTCTTGCGTGTCTGATAACCCGTTCCAAAGTTATGCATGTTACTAGTTTCCGGATTTCCCATCCCTCCACTCCTCCCACAATGACCGGATGGGGAAAGTGATTATTTCCAAGTTCTTCTGGTCGGTTCCCTGATATGCCTGCCAAATTTCATTGTCCTAGCTTATGTGGAAGCGTTTCATGAGATTTCCGGTGCCCCCTCCAGCCCCCCCCCCAGTTATCGGATCTGGTCCGGATTTGAAATTGAGCTTCTGAAGCACTTGTTCTTGACATATGTCAAGTTTCAGGCATATCTGATTACCCGTTCAAAAGTTAGGCATGCTACTACTTTCCGGATTTCCCATCCCTCCACTGCCCCCAAGATGGCCGGATCGGGGAAGTGATTATTTCCAAGTTAATCTGGTCGGTTTCCCAACACGCCTGCCAAGTTTCATCGTTCTAGCTTATGTGGAAGCGTTTCACGAGGTTTTGGGTGCCCCCCTCCAGCCCCCCCCCCCCCAGTTATCGGCAATTGTTCTTGACATATGTCAAGTTTCACGCAAGTCCGATTACCCGTTCTAAAGTTATGCATGTTACAAGTTTCCGGATTTCTTGTTGCTCCACCCACCCCCCCCCCACGATGGCCGGATCGGGGAAGTGACTGTTTCCATGTTAATCTGGTTCGGTCCCTTATACGCCTGCCAAGTTTCATCGTCCTAGCTTATGTGGAAGTGCCCAAACTAGCAAAACCGGAACAGACCGACAGACCGTCATATCCGGATTTCTCATCCCTCCACCCCCCCACCCCACTATGATCGTATCCGGAATATGATTATATCCAAGTTAATCTGGTCGGTTCCCTGATATTCCTGCTAAGTGTTTCACTAGATTTGTTTGACTTAGACAGACCATCTTAAACCGTATCTATTCTCGCATTCGCTTTTTATACATCATAGCATGGCTCAGTGGTAGAAAACTGGACTGGCAACACAAAGGTCAAGTTTCACGTATGTCTGATTACCCTTTCCAAAGTTATGCATGTTAATAGTTTCCGGATTTCCCATTCCTCCACTCCCCCCACTATGATCGGATCCGGAATATGATTATATCCAAGTTAATCTGGTCGGTTCGCTGATATTCCTGCCAAACGTTTCACTAGATTTGTTTGACTTGGACTGATCATCTTTAAACCGTAATTATTCCCGCATTGGTTTCTTTGATACATAGTCGCATAGCTCAGTGGTAGAATACTGGACTATCAACCCAAAGGTTCCTGGTTCGATCTCGCGCTTGGCCAGTGCTTTGTTTTGCTCCCGTTTTACTTTTTGCTCCCGTTTTACTTTATAGTTTCCGGACTCCCGGATCCGGGGAAAGTTGGATTGGGGAAGTGATTATTTGTAAGTTGATCTGGTCGGGTCCCTGATATACCTGTGAAGTTTCATCGTCCTAGCTTGTGTGGAAGTGCCCAAACTAGCAAAACCTGGACAGACCGACAGAACGACAGAGCGACAGAACGACAGAACGACAGACAGACAGACCGACAGACCGACAGAAATTACGATCGCTATATGGCACTTGAGTATGCTCAAGTGCCATAAAAATAAAAGCGATATCTATCTATCATCTATCTTACAGTCAAGAAGAGTCGAATAAAAACTGAGCTGACCAACCAGACCAGGTGAGATCCGCAGTGAGCTTGGGCTGAAGGAATACTTAGAGTTTATATATATATATCATATATCATATAATATTACGTAAAAGGCTACTTAAGTTCTTAAAAGAAAAATTAAAATAATGCAACAATCTTACCGTTGTCCAAGATTCTCTTGAAATTTGATTCACAAAATATCGTTCTGAGCAAGGTAGGACATACTCTTCCCAAGGAAATAGATTCACAGCAAAACCAAACGAGTGCTGATGTGTTTACCTAGAATTTCAATCTTTTGTTTACCTAAATATTTAAAAGTGTCCTATTTTACCGCTGGATTTCGAGTTAAAAAAGGATAAAGATAAGGATTAGATACAGAAGGTTTAATCAGATAAAAGAGAGTGCTGGTTTCTTCGTTTAAGTCTTTCCTCGGCGTCTAAGGTACTAGAAACGAGACAAAAATAAAAATTAAATGGCAACCGGCAGGGTGTTATTATACTTAGCCTAGGAGACAGAGATGAGCGAATCCGAATCCGGATTCGAATCCAGGATCCGTCTTTTTGGCTGGATTCTAACCCGGATTCGAATCTTCTGCTTATTAGGCTGAGTTCAGATTCGGACTCGGATTCCGAACTTTCAATCTTACGAATACGCTTAAATTTCTAGTCTACATCCTTCCAGCTTCTGTTTACCAATTTTTTTTCACAGTGGGCTGAGGCAGTCGAAATTTTTGTCCACCACCAACCATCCTTAGTCTATCATGTTATCTGATTACCTTAGGTATCAGGACTTTTTTCACCTCTGATTTTTAAACTATGTGCATAATTTAATTTTTGTTAAGGTCGGAATCGAACCCGGATTCGATTCCGGAAAAATGGGTAGGCCAAAGAGGAATTGAAAATAGCCCAACAACTCTGGATAAACGTGCACCAAGAAGTAACGTGTCATTGTTTTTATCCTGAAGGAATTTTATGAAGGGCGTATGGCAAACCGTTCTGCCTCGACAAACACTAGAAGTGCGTGAAAAACAAGTGTGCGGGGGAAACGTATAATGTTGGAGGCGTCATGCCTTCTATCTTGCAGTTTTCATTTTATCTTGCATTTATTCAGAAAAGCATATGCTATGCTTGCTGCGTCCAAAGCTCTCTACAACCAAGAACAAATAAGCACAAAAACCTCGGTCTATCTCTATAATACGACCACGCGAAGTCGAATATATTCTTATACCCTATCCGATGCATTCGAGCGGAAGGTACGAGCTAAGCGGAACATCACAATTCGTTACCTCTACAAACAGCTATATCGCAGTAGAGCTCCAGAGAAGAATATCCAAAGTAGAAGCCGATTGGTTGTATGGACGCGCTGTAAAGCGGGTCAATGCGCCCGCTGCCCTTTTTCTTCTGATATGCGTAACGGCAAAGTGGGAAGTAGACGGGCATCAACTCAAAGCTCAGCAATTACCTCTAGCTCAACTCAGTTTTGTCGGGGTATCCATAGCCGCTGCATGGGACCAAAAACGGAGGTTCTATTGGCTTATTTGATCTTCCTACAACAGACTGGTACTCGCGGAGCTGGGTAAGGTTCTTGTATTACCACAAGCACTTGCGCTAGCACCATTCTGGAAACGTTTCCGCACATCTGATATGACTATCAGAAGTACTTTTTACAAATATGCCAATTCCTGCTCAGGCTGCCACCGTGACCTCGATATCGTCGAGTTACAGGATACACGGGGTTGAAGATCCGACCGAGGCTCTTACAGAGCGTCGTTGTCGATTTTTTTCCCTCGAAACTCTACACAGCCTCTATCCAGCAATCAAGCAATAGTTAATCAGTGTATTATTTTGGTTTTGTTTTTATGGCACTTGCAGCTCCGCTCAAGTGCCATATACCGATCACTTTACAGTCTGTCGGTCTGTCTGTCAGGCAACTCATCTCGAGTTAGGGTACTTTCAGATGTGCTAGGATGATGAAACTTGGCAGGCATACTATGCACCCTACAAACTAACTTGGAAATAGTCACTTCCCCGATTCAACCACAATAGGGGAGTGGAAGGAGAGGGAATCCGGAATATTGACGTATTTGTAACTTTTGAACGGGGAATCGGATCTTAATGAAACTTGATATTTGGAAAGACCTCATGTGTCTCAGATGTCATACTTCAAGTCCGAAATGGATCCGTTGACTTTGGGGGGAGTTGGAGGGGGGAACCGGAAATCGTGTGCTATATTCAGAGTGGATGGATCGGGATGAAACTTGGTGGGAAGAACAAGCACAAGCCCCAGATACATAGTTGTCAAGACCGGATCGGATCCGAGCACTGTGGGGGGAGTTGGAGGGAGGGTTCCGGAATCCCAGTGATCCCGCGACTCAAGATGCTTACACATGTGCTGGGACGGTGCAACTTGGCAGGCATATTAGGGACTAACTAACTTGAAAACAGTCGCTTCCCCGATTCGACCACCGTGGGGGAGTGGAGGGAGGGGGAATCCGGAATACTGACATATTTATAGCTTTTGAATGGGGAATCGGACGTCGATGAAACTTGATATATGGAAAGACCTCGTGTCTCAGACAGGTGCGTCCCGAGGGGAGGGGGGGGGGGGCAGCGCCTCCTTTACATTTTGAGCATTCGGTCAAATTTTCGCCGAAGACGAAAAATTCGGTCAAAACGGGCATCGCCGCGAAGCTCATAAAACCGTTTGTCCCCGCATTTCGAAATTGGGCGATTTAACGGGTTTATTGGTCCCCTTTCTTTATCGAATTTGCTAATTCATCCAACTTTTGTTCAGTCCGCATCGATTTCACCGCATCTCTTCGTAAATCCGGTGATTTAACCTGTTTATTTGGTCTCAATTCACCGGACTGTTCTCAAGTTTTGGTTACATTTGGTTAGTCCATTTCATCATTCGGTTATTAATCAGATTCATTTGGTTCTGATTCGTGACCGCATTCGATTATTCATCCAACTTTTGTTCAGTCCGCATCGATTTCGCCGTATTCGGTCCGTACCTGCGTAAATTCGGTGATTTAATTCTCTACCGAATTCGGTCAGTCCATTTCATAATTAAATTCGGTGACATTTGGTTCTGAATTCGTTACCGAATTCGGTAATGTAGCGAAATTTTCTTTAGTCCGTTTCTTTACTAGACTTGCCGAATTCAGTAATTTTAGGTGGTTTAAACAAGAGTTTTATTCCATTACGAAATTCATTTGTGACACCGCTTTCGATCTGTTCCTTATTTTTTTGGTAAGTTTTTCGGTATGGTACGATTTCATTATTTGCTTCAACCCAGTTAATGAGCCCGGTAATTTACGTGGCATTTATTTAGCAATCGTTGTTTCCCATTTACGTTAGCTTCAGCTGGTTGCTATTCATTTTTTACTTCTTTGCAATACTTCAGGAGTAAGCACGTCTCTTGATGTGGAAACTACCCAACTTTTGTTTGCTGTGAATTCCGAACAGATGTACTTTGTATCTACTTTACCCTGGATCGCCCCTTTCGCTTCGCCAGATACCTCTGGGTTTAATAGGTAATCTTGGCATCGCAAAAAGGGACTTTTATCATTAGTATTTCCATAAAATTTCGCCTGCGGCGCATTTGGCAGTCTTCTCTAGATAGACCAAGGGAGCGTCATTTAGTTGGCGTTTGAGGCTTGGAATTTTGTGGGGCTTGAACCATGTTAAAAGCAAGAATTATCATGGGAAGTAGTTAAATGTTGCCAGAAAAAAGGCGTATTAAAAAAATGTTGCTGGCGGCGCCTTAATTAATCCTGGGTACAGTCATTAGCGACATTGTCGCTATGCAGCAACACAGTTCTTTGCGATTATTTCAAGTCATGTTGACAAAACTGGAGAGGTCCTCCAAAGGTAAAAGGCTAGTGACGGCGTATCCATGAAAACAAAAAAAACAGAAGCGGAAAGGCGTGAAAACGCACCAATTTTTCTCTTTAGACTTGTTTGTATATACTCGGCGACTTTTCACGTTGTAGCTTCATGAACGCAACTCGCTGTGTTTTTAGATGTTTTTTTTTTTAATAAATTCAATAAAAAATCAGGTACCGATTTGGTCAATTTTATAAGGTTTCCCCCCCCCCCACCGAATGAAGAAAGGCTGGGGACGCCCCTGGTCTCAGATGTCTTGAAGGGGAATTCCCCATACCTCCACTCCGCCCCAACGATGGTCGGATTTGGTCACTGATGTATCTAGGGCTTGCGCTTGTTCTTCCCACCAAGTTTCATCCCAGCCGGTCCACTTTAAGCGTGTCCCCCCCCCGTCCTCCCCCCCCCCCCACATTCATCGGATCCAGTCCAGTACTCTGATGATGATGATGATTTTACTAACGCACTTAAGGAGAGGAAATAGTGCAGTATAAACAAAACAAAAAAGAGGAAAGTACACTGAGCTTTCAATAATGTAGTAAATGCACAAGATCAAAAAATAAACATTTAAAAGAAGAAAAAAAAAAAAAAAAAGGGACTAATCGGGTCTAAAAAATCTTCTTCCTAGATGGAGTGCGGAGAAATGGTCAAGGGCAGAAACGTGAAGGTCCTGGGCAATTGAAGATAATTTTGCACAAGGGTCAGAGGGCAAAAAAGTTGCAGTTATACGGGAATTCCTATAACGTCGAGGATCCTATAACGTCGAGGACGTTGAAATATATAGACTTGAAACGGAACGATCTTTCCAAATATAAGGTTTCATTAAAGCGGACCACAAAAAATGGTATTTCTACCACACACACAATGACAACCATACCTACTGCCACTACGAATGTTCAAAACTACAAAAAAGAGCGCCAAACAATGAGCAAATAAAAAAAAAAAACCAAATTTCCTAGATTTGAAATAATTCGGTCTGGACTAAATCGCAGCCGATTATCCGGGACAGCCG
This sequence comes from Branchinecta lynchi, assembly GCA_023053575.1. NCBI lineage: Eukaryota > Metazoa > Arthropoda > Branchiopoda > Anostraca > Branchinectidae > Branchinecta > Branchinecta lynchi. The sequence goes on from JAKZAP010000003.1 coordinate 33,213,945, forward strand.
TTATGGCACATAGGGAACCAAGGATCAAAATAATAATTTCCATCTAATGCTCCTACTGTTTATTACAAATACAAATAATAAAGAAAAAACAAGACCAGTCTGGTACTGAGGATATTTGCAAGTCCCGTGAAACAATTAGTCCCAATTTACTGCTCTTATGTCAGACCTTGTCTTGAATACTGCTGCCAGGTACGGCATCCCGTTTGACTAAGGAGCAATCCAGTAGACTGGAGCTAATCCAGAAAAGAGCAATTAAGATTATCCTTGGCCCAGTGTACGTTACTTATGAAGAGCCTTTCAAGTCTCGATCTCCCTTCCCTTGAGCAACATAGTTTTAGCCATAATTGTTTAAATTCTGAACTTCACAGATCAAGGTTGCCTGAGTATGTTGAACAAAATAAAAACAGGCCCAAAACGCGTACTCAAACCCACTCAAACAAAGATAAACTAGACCTACGTTGCCCGGGCAACGTGAAGTGTTGCGGCAACCTTTGTCCGGCTTCGCCGGCTAAAGTGTTGCGAGAGCAACACTTTGGTTTTGTTTCTTCGCTGTCGGTTAAATGCTGAAATTGTCAACTTATCGAAGCTTTTAAAACGGTATGTTCTAAAAAGAATAATCACATAATCAAAAGCTGTTCTTTAGCGTTGTAAAACCAGCAACAAAACAATATCGGAAGAAGGCTATCCGTAAAGTTTCAGGATTAAAATACCATAGATGACACTATTAATTATTACAAAACTACCTTATTGTTTTACATTACCGTATCGTTTGTACCCGTTGCGTAAACAGTTACTCCTAGGTTATAGCGATAGACCATCGATATAAACTTTCTTACTGTCATATTTACAGAAATCGAATACAATGTGCACCAATTTTCAAAAATTTCTAGCCCCTCGTGAACCGATCTTACTTACAAGTCAGTCTCCCGTGATTGACATCAAATTCACTGGAAACAAATAATGGATACACCAGCTATCAAAAGTTGCAAACCCCTCATCGCTGAAGATGATTATAGCATAAAAGCCGATTATTACTTACAAGTCCCATGCATGTCTTACAATTGGGAACAAAATTGTTCTTACCATCGAATACACCTGAGACAAATAACAGGTATACCAACTAGCAAAAGCTGCAAACTCCTCGTTGCCGAAGATGATTATGAGCTAACAGTCGACTGTTGCTTACAGTCGACTGTTGCTTACAAGTCCCTTACATGTCTCACAACTGGTATCGCCTATTTTTGGTTTCAGTGTGTACCTTACTCCTGAAGTTGTCAACCCCTTGAAACTTTCAAACTGGTTTATCTCATGAAGGATTTTTGTTCAAAAAAATGGATGGCATATATTTTGATCAGCTCTTCAAGGGCTATCGATTGCCCTAACCACAACAAAAGCATATCGGAAAAAGGGACTAAATTGACTTTGCAGTCAGTTGAACTTTATCCTTTTCAATCGTAGACATCGTGACGGATGAAAACTTGGAATAATATCCTATATAATCTAGTTGGTATTATAAAGCTATCCGTAACTTTTTAGAATTAAAATACCATAGATGACACTATTAATTATTACGAAACTACCTTGTTTTACATTACAGTATCGTTTGTACCCGTTGCGTTAACAGTAAATCCTAGTTTACAGCGATAGACCAACGATACAAACTTTCTTACCGTCAGATTTATATAAATCGAATACAATGTGCAACAATTTGCCCAAATTTCTAGCCCCTGGTGCACCGATTCTACTGACAAGTCCCTTTCCCGTGATAGACATCAAGTTCACCGGATAAAAATAATGGGTACACCGACTAGCAAAAGTTGCAAACCCCTCATCGCTGAAGATTTGTGTAGCATAACAGCCGATTATTACTTACAAGTCCCTTGCATGTTTTACATTTGGGAACCAAATTGTTCATCAAATGACAGGTACGCCAACTAGCGAGAGCTGCAAACCCCTCATTGCCGAAGATGATTATGAGCTAACAGTCGCCTGTCGCGTACAAGTCCCCTAAATGTCTCACAACTGGTATCGCCTATTTTTGGTTTCAGTGTGTACCTTACTACTGAAGTTGTAAACCCCTTGAAACTTTCAAACTGGTGTATCTCATAAAGGAATTTTTTTTACCAAAAAATGGATGTCATATACTTTGATCAGCTCATCAGCGGCTATCGATTGCCGTCGAAGTTGAACTTTATCCTTTTCAATCGTAGATATCGTGACGGATGAAAACTTGGAACAATATCTTATATAATCTAGTTGATATTATAAAGCTATCCGTAACTTTTCAGGATTAAAATACCATAGATGACACTATTAATTATTACAAAATTACCTTATTGTTTTACATTACCGTATCGTTTGTACCCGTTGCGTAAACAGTTAATCCTAGGTTATAGCGATAGACCATCTACAAACTTTCTTACTGTCATATTTACAGAAATCAAATACAATGTGCACCAATTTTCAAAAATTTCTAGCCCCTCGTGAACCGATTCTTAACAAGTCCGTCTCCCGTGATTGACATCAAATTCACCGGAAACAAATAATGGATCTACCAGCTATCAAAAGTTGCAAGCCCCTCATCGCTGACGATGATTATAGCATAAGCTTTTTAAATGGGATGTTCTAAAAAAATTAATCATATGATCAAAAGGTATTCTTCAGCGTTGTAAAAACAACAACAAAATAATATAGGAAGAAGGGACTAAATTAACTTTGCAGTCAGTTGTACTTTATCTATTTCAATCGTAGACATCGTGACGGCTGAAAACTTGGAACAATATCTTATATAATCTAGTTGGTAATAGAAAGCTATCCGTAACTTTTCAGGATTAAAATACCATAGATGACACTATTAATTATGATGAAACTACCTCATTGCTTTACATTTTCGTTTGTATCCGTTGTGTAAACAGTTAATCCTCGGTTACATTGATAGACCATCGACACAAACTTTCTTACCGTCAGATTTATAGAAATAGAATACAATGTGCACCCATTTGCAAAAATTCCTAGCCCCTCGTGAACCGATTCCTACTTACAAGTCCCTCTCCCGTGATATACATTAAGTTAACCGGAAACAAATAATGGGTACACCAGCTAGCAAAAGCTGCAAACCCATCATCGCAGAAGATGATTGTAGCATAACAGCCGATTATTACTTACAAGTCCCTTGCATATCTTACCATTGGGAACCAAATTGTTCTTACCATCGAATACACCGGAAACAAATAACAGGTATACCAACTAGCAAAAGCTGCAAACCCCTCATTACCGAAGATGATTATGGGCTAACAGTCGAGTGTTGCTTAAAAGTCCCCTATATGTATCATAACTGGTATCGCCTATTTTTGGTTTTAATGTACCTTACTATGAAGTTGTCAACCCCTTTGAAATTTTCAAACTGGTGTATCTCATGAAGGAATTTTTGTACCAAAAAATGGATGACATATACTTTGATCAGCTCATCAATGGCTATCGATTGCCGTCGACAAAAAAATTCTACCTGTCTTAGTTCAAAAGTTGACTTTCTTGCCGTAGGCCAACTTTCTAACGTCACGACTTAGAAAGGAGCAAAGGATAAGCTCTAGTTTCTTTAGCAATGAGAGAACTTTTAAAGTTTAAGAGGCACATCTGATACCGTTACTCTACCACAAACCAAAGTGCAAAAAAAAAAAATTATAAACTCAGCTGAAATCGTCGCAGACATGGACAGAAACAATAGATGGCAGCACTTTCGGACCCGTGGGAAAAAGCCACTTTTTTGTCTCTGTAGATTTTTCTATTTATCACTCAAAGAAGATATGTTGGCTGTGGGGCCGGGTAACTGCCGCATATATTTAACACTTATAGATTTTAGTCCATCTTCAATTTGAAACTGGTGCCTGCCTGCTTGCGTGCTAGAACGGAGCTTTCCACTCGAAAGCAGAAACATCTTTTGATGAAACGAAAGGTTCGCTACACAACTTCAGATAGTCCTCTCTGACATAGGCTATACAACTCCACTTCACTTCGCAAACCGTAGGCTCTGGCTCGAGGACAAGCAAAAACCATCCTTATTGGCCCCAGGCAAGAGTTCTACGGAGCTTTCCAAAATGTAATGTCATATTCATCAATCCGGCCTAAGGTCCACACTTTCCGTAAAAACCGCACAGGTTAGACCCTTCTCAGTTACTAGGAATAAAATGAAATCGGAGTCATAGGAAAAAAAAAAAAAAAAAAAAAAAAACGAGGACAAAACCAAAGTGTTGCTCTCGCAACACAATTAACAAATTATCCAGCGGATGCAAGTGAAAGATATGTTAACTCGTTTGAGCCGTACTTTGTTCGTTCGTTTAATAGTTGTTAGTCGTGTTTATCCGGTATTATTTGTCATCTGTCATTGGCCATTTTATATCCCGTTGAAAGTGTTAGGTTGACTTACCTTTGCTAGCTATATTTGCTATTTTGGTCAATAAACGAAATATATATATATATATTCTCCTGATGACATTTAAAAATAGTCAATTAAGTCTTATAAGTCTTTGCTAATCAAACGTGGAAAATTTCGTCATCTTGAAAAGAATAACGTTCTTCATGGGTTTTTTTCTTGAGCCAAAACAGCAACCCAGCAATCAAGCTCAAATCTAAATAAATGGTGGCTTCCGATAAGTAGAAGAAGGTAAACAGAATGTTTGGATTAGGTCTTTAAGAACCGACCACCCGTTCGAAAGTTATAGATGCCTCAAGATTCCGGATTCCCCGTCTCTCCCCACGGTGGTCGGATCGGGAAAGTGGCTATTTTTAAGTTAATTTGGTCGGGTCCCAGGTCCCAGATACGCCTGCCAAGTTTCATCGTCCTAGCACTTCCGGAAGTACCCTAACTTGAGAGCAGTGGACCGACCGACCGAAAAGTGATCGGTACATGGCACTTGGGCAAAGCTGTAAGTGCCATAAGATAACTGATATCCACTCAACATCACAAGTGCCAAAGCTCTGTCCCACCAATTTGACAAAATCCTAGGCTCTTCTGTTGGTGATGATAAAAATGAGATGACTTCTTCAGATACTACGATCAGTTATCACGGTCTATCTGAATACCAGATAATTGCACAAACGTCTTCTGACCGTGGTATCAGATACCACGGTAACTGTGAACACGACTTTATACCGTGGTATCAGGGTATCAGATTCCATTGTATCTGCAAAAATGCAAACATTCGTTCAATCATTTTTGTTTTAAGCTGTATATTCTTGTATTAAAATAATTAGTTGTAAATATTCAGTTTGTAAATAAGGTTGTCAGTATATTCAAGTTTAATGAGGGTTGTAAGTTCAAGTTTTAGGAAAGGTCAATGTAAATATTAAGTAGTTTTGGGAATATGTTAAATATGTAAAATGTAAATAAGTGCCCGTGCTTCAGTGTAACTTGTGATTTTGATTTTAGTTAGTATCCAGACTTTGTAGCCTATATATATGACATATATGTAGGCCTATCCCTTGGCTATCTTTTTAATTAAATTAAATTAAACTAAATCAGATGTTACCTCAGCAAGTAAGTGGTTCCCTTCCTTCAGCAGCGCATCGAAAAAAGGATTGATATTCTTCGGTCTCCAGCCACACGAACTCCAATAGGCCAAACAGCTTGAAAACGAAGCCTTTTGAGACACTATGGCTGGTATAGCCTCGAGGGCTATTTCGTCCAGATACTCGCAGAGGTCTGGATCCACATGATGCTGCGAATGAAACATGCTGTTATTAAAATAGATACTGTTATAAACATAGCCATCTATTTTTGGATATTACTAACAACGATAGTAATTTTTGTTTGACCGATCAAAAAGCACAAGACGTAGACGGATTTAATTAAGGTAATGATGATTTCATTATAATATGTAGTTCTTATATGATTATAATATTTGCATAAACAGCATTTCATCATTTAAACCATTTGTAGCCTAACCCTATATCAATCTTCCAAATTAAGGTTGCCCTTTATAAATAGTGAACTGAAAGGATCAGCCGGGATCCTTAGGGTATCTATACAAGACTTCGACCATGGAGTCCTAGACAATTCTAAATTCAATTTACAAATCTGTTTCTGGTTTATTTGTAACGGTACGAGTCCCACGTACAAAGCGCCATCTATAAAGCTGAAATCTTCTAGTAGTTTTTCTAAGGCCCTTCAAAAAGCACACGGCAAATACAGAGTAAAGAAAAAAAAAAGTATTTTTTTTATTACGGTAATAATAATTTTACTACGATATACAATTTATTTTAAATATTGTTAATATTCATATTAACAGCATTTCATGATTTAGCTGTTCGTACCCCTATGTCAATCTTAAGCTGACAAATTCTTCAGTCACTGAACTTGTAAGTAGTCAATACGTTGAGCTAACGTCCAAACCTTCACTGAACCTTTAAATCCTGCCGGGAGATACCGGGATCCTAGAGACACGGACTGACGTTGTCACAGATATCGTCACTTTCGTTTGGGGTCAGAAAGAAAACAGCAAACGGTTGCTAAGCAACTAAAAGAGAACACACCGATACAAGAAGTTGACCTTTCGATTGACTGCATTGAAAGTAGCTGCCTTCTTTTTTCTCTTTTTTTTTAGCGAGCCCATTAGAATATATGCAATTGACTTTCTACCGGATCCAGGGGGAACCCAGTGCAAGACACGCTTCCGAAAGTGTTCATGCCACCGTCACACTAAACCGGGCATTTCAAAGTTAACACAACCGCCGGTCAAAGAATCGGCAAGATATCTCCACTCGTTTGTACCTTATTCTTCGACAAGCGCTCTAAAACATGAACAAGTAATCCATATAGACGATATCATGAAGAGTTGATGACCTTAAAGGAGTTATATCATAAGCATTCTAGCACTTGCAAGGTTTTAGTAATATTTACTTAAACTTTAGTAATCTCGAAGGTTTAAGTAATCTTTTGACCAGCGCCAGGAGATCAATGAATAGTAAATTAGCAATGGCGGATTGGCGTTCAGGAACGAATTGTGTTCAAGTAATTTGTGGATAACGTTAGCTACCGTGAGGATTTTGTGGAAAACAAAGGTAACAGTGTGTTCGTAAAAATCAGACCCATCGAAACATGATGGTGTCTCCCACCTTCTCGGCCCACATGAATCAAAGACTTTAATTTAGTGTATCGTCGCATATCTAGCATAGTTTATTAGACCAATTTGACCGACCAACGCATCTAATTATTTCTTTTGTCGTCTAGTGTATGATCAAAGTGTCGTCACCCTACGCTATCCAATGGATAATTTGCAGAAAAGGTGCCCATATTCTGTCTCCAAGCTGTGTAAGCCGCGCCAGGCTCCTTTAGCTTCGAAGAAACGCGATTCCGCATCGGTCTTTCTGATCTCCTCATAAGGATTACACTGTAAAAAGTTTCTCCGAGTAAAGATTAAAGTTAACTGCAGTATTTGCTACTCGGCTTAATCTTATCTCTACTGAAGTAGGATAGATCCTAGTAGCAAATACTGCAAGATTTTTTTTACAGTGTAAGCGGGAGCCGGAACAGCTTCGACAAGAGCCAGACATGGCAAATGCAAAAATCGGAGTAGTGTTTGGGGATAAAAAAATGTATCAAAAGTCCAGAATCGCACAAATGACATTAGATGGAGCGACTAGGGACGTCGAGTGAACCAGTAATATAGGTACAAGTTTTTCGAAGCTTTCATGACTATAACTTTTTTTCCTTCAGTTTTGTGGAATCTTAGTATCTTAGTCCCTCAACAAAAACAGGCTTTACCGCGAGTGATCGGCAAATGTCACAACGGTTGCAAACTTCGTTAATACCACAAAATAGGTCAGTTCAAGCCAGCACGGAACGGACATACCGATGTGAGATTGGATAAGCACAAAGCTACGGCCGAACATAGAGTAGAGCAGTGGTTCCCAACCGGTAGTAGGCGTACCCAAAGGGGTACGCGAAAACCTTGCAAGGGGTACGCGACGGTACCAAATCGGTTTAGTCTGTAGCTTCAAAGTTTCGCCTCACTCATTTTTGATTGCCGAAAGCCTAATATTACCAGCAAAGGCATCCCTAGCCAAAATATTTTCGGGGGGTAGGCAAAGGTATTTTTACCAAATGGCTGGTCTTTTTGAGAAAAAAAATAACTATTTTTACGAAAAAAATGTGGCGCTTCGCGCCGAATCGTCTCTTTTTTACGCCTAGCCGACCGCTTTGGGGGCGGGGGACCTCATTACAAGGCTTAGTGAAGTAATGTTGATTCCTAAACAGTTAGCCTACTAGTAAAATCTATATGTTTCAAGAAAAATCGAAGACATTGCAAGTGACATTGTCATTCAGGTTGTGAATTAAGCTAACGAAAATTGTATCAGTTTACAACAATGTGTGTCAGTTTAATGACAGCAGTTAATGACATCGAGCCGAGATTGAGTACGCAACCTCGGAAAAGCTTGGGAACAACTGCAGTAGAGGTATGCTTATTTGAATACTATTCTAGCTATTTTAGTACCCTGGTTTTGTTACTTGCTTATAAAATAGTCAAATGGAATGACAAAAATAACAAAGTTGATACCAGCTAATAGCCAACTATTTCAGGGTTGCCCTGGCACAAATTATAAGTCTGAAGTTGAGAGAAATTTATTTATTTCGAATTTACAAGTGTGCTCATATTTCTATCTGAAGTCAAAGACGGTAAAAGTGGGAAAGACCGGAAACTCCCGTAAGCCCCATGAGTCACAACAATCAGCGCCGTTTAGCGGATGTTCTTTCGTTAAAAAATCGCTCTGTTGACATTTTCTTCCATCGCTCTCCGCAGAATCATCATAAAAGCAAGTTTTGTTGATTTTTTTTTCGTTTCATTTATGACGAGCATCCTCTCTCCATTCAGATTTCCTCTTTAATTGGAATAAAAAACAAGTAGGAAAAGAATAAATAGCTTTTTAATGGAAGAAATTTTTGAATTCACGATTTCGAATCAATTAATGTTGACAGACATTGCCTACTCACGCCCTCTTGCTTTCATTATATTAATCATCTACCGCTCGAAATTGGACAAAGTCCAAACGCTAGGCAGCGTTCCGGTCAATTTTCAGAGACACGATTTTAGCTAAGTCACCGGTCTTCCCACTGTTATTGTCTTTGTCTGAAGTATCTGTCGATCTGGACCTCCATCGTCTCTAGTGAAGGTACCTTTCGGATTGAAAATGTGAAAGGAGCACTAGGTGTCAGTTAACTGACAGCTGACTCAAAAAACAAAAAACATGGCTGAGATGGATGTGAATTAAGCGTTTTGGCAAGTATTTTGCAGTAAAAGTTGCCTGGTATGGGTTACAGTTTTTTCTTCGGCGATCGTTTCATTGTTAGCAGACACTAGTTGCGTTTTTGTTCGACTTTTCCATTTCCCTTTTCGGCTTTTGCTTTTAGGGTTTTTCAGGCCTTTTTGAACATTTTTGCGTTTTTGCAAGTCGCTGTTTCTCCTAAGGACTTCTCTTCTCTTGGACGAAAACACAATTTTGACAAATGCCACTTTACTTGTATTTTATTTGGTACTTGGTCACCTACCAAGTTTGCCTTTTTGTATAAAAGCCGAGGGAAAAGGCGAAAGTCGGCGTTTCCCTTTTTGACAAAAACGGGAAATTGTCAGACAGTGCTTAGGACTGAAAATGCAAAAGAAAGTAAAAAGCCGTCGAAAAGGCGAGTGAAAAGTCGAACATACACGCAACTATTCACATACGCAGGCCTCTACTGTATCGGAGACTGCCGAGCACGCAGAAACTGAAAGGTATTATGAGTGACTATTAGAAGATATGAAAAATTGCAATTTCGCTGATTCGGGAATGGTTGTAAAGATTCTGAACGGATTGACAAAGTATGAAGAATCTCGTGTTATTCTTGTTTCAAGGCGCTAATCCTAGGTTCAAATCTTCGACGAGACTGGAAGGACAGAGCGGAATTACCTAATGGATGGTTAAGCGGGTGATTAGGGATAAATAACATGCTTACAGGATTTAGTGGAGACTGGAGATGTAAAGACCCGAAAGTCTGAATGAAAAAGTCCAATAGATATCATCTTTGCGACCCCAACGAAACCTTTGGCCTTGTTTTTCCGCGAATGTTTGTGTGGTTGGCCCTTAGTTCAATGAATAAATCGATAATAATTAAGACAACTAGATCTACGTTGCCTGGGCAACGTGAAGTGTTGCAGCAACCTTTATTCGGCTTCGCCGACTAGGGTATCGCGAGAGCAACACCTTCATTTTGTTTCTTCACTGTCGGTTAAATGCTGAAGTTGTCAATTCATCGAGGTTTTCGAAATAGGATGTTCCAACAAGATTTTTTTCTGAACTGATGATACAATCCATAATCACAATGCTATCCCGAGACATTAAAAACAAAAAAAAAAGATATTATCAGTAGGGACTAAATTGACTTCTGTCACGAAGAGAAATGGGTAGGAACAATAGATGGCAGCACTTTCGGACCCGTGGGAAAATGCCACTTTTTTGTTTCTGTAGATTTAAACTTATCACTGAAAGAAGATATATTGGCTGAAGGGCCGAGCAACTGCCGCACATTTCTAGCACAGAGAATTTAGTCCATCTTCAATCTGCAACTGGTGTCTGCCTGCTGCAACGGAGCTTTCCAATTGAAAGCAGAAACATGGTTTGATGAAACGAAAGCTTGGATGCACAAATTTAGACAGTGCTCTCTGACACAGGCTATACAACTCCACTTCACTTCGCACACCGTAGGGGCTGAAGGACAAGCAAAAACCATCCTCTTTGGCCCTAGGCAGGAGTTCTACGGAGCTTTATAAAATGTAATGTCATGTTCATCCGGCCTAAAGTCCGCTCTTTCCGTGAAACCTCACAGGTAGACCCTTACCACTTTCCAGCAATAAGCTGAAATCGGCAGTATAGGAAAAAATAATAATAAAAAACGTGACAAAATATAAGTGTTGCTCTCGCAACACAATAATAGTACCAACAGTAGCCTACTTACCAGTTTACTAAGAGAGTAAGCCGCGTTGAAGGCATCGAGCCCTGACCACCTTTCGCTCACTACCCTTTTCGCAAGGGAGCGACAGAAATCCTCATTGTAAATAAATTCTGTGCCCTTCTTGTTTATCATCATACTAGACGCCGTTTCGACCAAATGAATAGGCGAATACTTATTGACGTGTTTTAGAAGCTCTGACACAGCTTGTGAGTACAGGACCTCGACTAGGGGGTCGCCTATTTGGTTTTCCCCTGATGCAGACTTGTCGAAAAGGCGCTGACTGCAAATAAAAAAAAATAGGTTGTAATATTAACAATTTACCGGTAGATCCTTACGCAAGTTCTCATCTCTTGCCTAGGGGTTCCGGCTGAAATCCCCCCGGCGAACCCTCCGGGAGACCCCCCCCCCCAGAATGCCCACTTGAAAAGGAATGCCATTGGTGAGGATTTGAGTAATGGGGTAATCTTGTCCCTTACATACTGCTTCTGCGCGTGCCTATTCAATTTAACTATATAGTTACGCAACTTATTTGAGGCAACGGTATCACCTGCGCTGTGATGGCGACAACGGATCTTTATTAGATCCTTTAGTTTGCTGGTGATCCACGGTTTATCACTGTCACTCACGGTAACCACTTTAGTGGGAAAACACGTTTGAAACTTCTCTTGAAGAAGCATATTCAGCTTATTGACTTTGACATTGATGTCCTGCTCGGAACAAATGTCCTCAAAATCATAATTACCGATCCAGCGACCAAATGTAGAAATCGAATCTTGGGTGAGTAGTCGCACTGTAGTTTTGATTCATTTGGGTTTATGGATGGCCGAAATAGCTTCCCAGAAAATGATGAAGTGATCAGAGTTCTGAAGGGGTCCTAGCGACTGCGGTGCATGATAGAAATCTGTCAGGTTCGTAAAAAGTGTGCTGCCGCTCTGGTGTGTCGGTATTGTGACGGCTTGCCTCAAATCCAGAACACTGCAAACCCATTGCTTGTTTGTTTGATTGAAGTCACCGGCAATCACAAAGGCAGGAGAGGCATACCTGCGGCGCATTTTGTCGACGAAACATTGAATGGGCTCTTCCTTCTAGTGATCGATTTTTTACGAGCCCGTTACCAGTGTGTGTACAGTCTTTTCCCAGGAGATACTGATTCCAAATGGGCTGAGCTAACGTGCGGAGCTCCACAAGGCACAAAACTTGCGGCACTGTTGTTTTTGGCAGTGATGAATTTTGTCCTTTCTGGGTTCGATGAAAGATTCAAGTATGTTGACGACTTGTCAGTTCTTCTCAAGTACATTATCGAGAAATCCGAGGCAGTTCCTCAGTTCTGTGACGAAATATTCAGCAATTTTAAAGACCAATGTGCTACTAACAGCCTACAAATCAACGAATGGAAAACCAAAATCCTTCGCTTTAATCCCCTGAAAGGGGATTTTGTGTGCCCTCCTCCACCGTATCCTAGTGTACCTTCGGCTGTTGTTCTCGGCGTCACGTTTGGCGTTGATTGCTCGTTTAGTCTTCACGTTGATACTATAGTAAGAAACTCAACTGTGCGATGCGGACCCTTATCTTAATGCGTCGATTCGGTTTTTCAGTGTCGCAACTAAAGCTGACATACCTGACATATATCCGACGAATTGTAGAGTATGCTTGCCCTTTTTGGGGGCCTCAAGTCAGTAGTTATATAAAGGGGGTTCTAGCTCACCATCCCCCCAATTTCAAAACCCCATTTTAACATCAATTTCTTAAATTTTAACATCCTTTTTACCAAATTATCCCCCTTTTTAAGAACATTTTTATTTTCTTACTTCCAAAATAAAGGATACAAGAAATGAGAATATTACCCTTTACTACATATAAAATACTACAATATACTACTACTTCTTTTTTTTTTACATTTTTCATTTTTTTATTCAAATATTACTGAGTAAACAGTTCTAAATCCACATATGTTTCTTTGTTCTTGTTTTCGCGTACAATCGGTTGCAAAACTAGATTTTTCTTTAAAAGTAATTCGTTAGCAATGGCATTATATTTCTGTGTTATAAACAAATCACAGGGTTTGTCATTATGATTAATAACTACAACCAACTTATCACCATATTTTGTCTTAGCAATTCTCATTTTAACAATAGTATATTTCAATCCAAGAACTAGTTCTTCTTTCCTGATTGTCTCATTGTATTTATTCATTCTGATTGTATTCAAGACTTCCTTTGCGGACTCCATTTATTAGGGGATGATTTTATTAAATAAAAATCCAAAGCTCCTAATTACCGGCAGATCGTAACACCTGTGGTGTGAGAGATGCGTCACACTAAATATTCTCGAATATTCTCGAATATTTAGATGCGTCACCTCCAGCAGATAACAAGACTCGGCGGAGAAGATTCGCGAATATATATAGTGTTGCGCATCTGGTTAAGGAGACATTTGTAAACAAGTTGAGATTAAGAAGGTGTTGAAGAAAGAAAAAATTTCCAATGTAAGTATTTTTTAGTTTTCTAGCGATAAAAACAAGGATATCCAGGTAGATAGGAATAGCTTCGTCTGAAACAAAAAATTACGCAAATATCAAATATACCACACGAGTTATCAGATGACGAAGCGCATCACACGAGATGACGTAGGAAATTCTGTAAAGAATTTTTAATGGGTTAGATAATGTTGCGAAGCGCATCACACGAGATGACGTAGGAAATTCTGTAAAGGAATTATCTGGGTCAGATAATGTTGCGAAGCGTGTCACACGAGATGAAGTAGGAATCAAATGGTCTTCAAAAATTCTGTAAAGGAATCATCAAGGTCGTTAAAAGATTTTTATTTTCAGATGAACAGCGAAGGTATTCAGAAGAAAACAGCAACCATTCCGAAAAAGTATATGAATGGGTTGTTCAAACTGGAGAAATCGGAGCAAGAAACATTCCTTTCGCTGTGGAGTAAGGTAGTCACAGCCTCAGATGAAGTCGAAGGTGAAGACCGTACGACAGCGTGTTCCTCTGTTGACAAGAAAAAAGAGAAGAGCGTGCAGTTTTTAGCCGATATTAAAGCGAATTTACATGCTTCGCGAAGGTTTGGAAACTTCAAAGTGGACGTAAGCATCAAGAAGGTGCTGAGCAGCAAAATATGTGGAGTCAGTTTGGAACAAGCAGAACGTTTAATTATTGATTTAAATAAAGTGGAGGTGTATTTGGATTATTTATCAGTGTTACTAAAAGCGAAAAAAGGTGAAGTGTATGCGTACATGCAAAAACTGTTCAATGACAACCCTGAGAATCTGCACAAGTGTTTTCTTGAAGAACGATTTAAGAAATATGGAGAAAGCAAATCAACAATAAGAAGATATCTTCAGTTGTATGGATTAGTCCGCGAATATCCTGGAATAGCTTTCTGTGGGAAAGGGTACTATTGCATCGTCGAAAATGAAAAAGCTATTCGCAAAGCGATCCAAGAGGATGAGATATTGTCTTCATTACTCAAGGAGCATCCTGCGCAAGTTTTCTTATCCGATGAAGTGTTGATTGATTTTGATAATCTGAGTCTATAAATGTTGAATTAAGTTTTCTCAATAAATTGGTGTTTCATTGATTGAGTTATAAGCTAGATTTTGTTGCTAGGTGGTGGTTATGTGTGAAGAGTCACACTGGTGGAACATTCTTCTGAACTATTGATGTATTCTTGCAATATTTATAGCCATTCAGACGGACTTGTTTCATGTATTTTTCGCGAGGAAAAAATCGAAAGGTTTTACGCATCTCTGTTTCTCTCTGAATTACCTCCTCAATTGTTAACTGTCCGCATTTTAGCATTGACAACAACTCAGTATAAAAATCATAAATAGTCCTAAATTCTGCTTTTCTATCAGCAATGCTTAATTGCTTTTCAATTATTTCGATGATAACAGCACCCAAACTTAAAGAAGCTAGCGGTAGCACTAGAAACGCAGACATTCCTGCTGCTGAAAAGAGGAATTTGGATACAAGTAAGCTATTACTTATACGATTGTAGTACTTGTAACTGCGACGGTAAACATACATTTTCTTTTCTAATTCTTCCATTTATAATATAATAAAATTGTTTCGAAAAATATTTCTAACAAAATAAAGAGTAGTAACCAAATGCCGATTTCGTCAAGAGTAGTAACCAAAAGCGGATTTTCGTTAAGAGTAGTAACCAAATGCCGATTTCGTCAAGAGTAGTAAAGAATAAAGGAAACCCGTGACTAGTAGTAAAGCATGTGCGAAACCCATAAGGGCGTCGGAAAATACATAGTAAAGGATTTGGAAAACCAGTGCTTTTCTTTACGGTTGAGAAAACGCAGACTGGGAAATTTATTAATAAAAATGTTCCCCTATTAAATGATGAATACTGCAGAGGTTATTCAGCTTTGTAAAAAGGTTATATCAAACAACAAAGCGGTTATACAAAGATTATCGCTATACACATATAATGAACTGCGGACTTATGCGAAAATTAATAAAATCAAAACAAATGGAGCTAAGAAACATGAAATAACAAATAATATAATAAACCATCTTAATAAGTATATTTTGATAGCTGAAGATAAAATTAAAATTGAACGCAGAAACGAAAGAACTCATAATAAGAACAGACCATCCGACTACAAACCAGAACCGAGATTACGAACCATTCTGGAAGATGAGATAAAAGAAAATAATATCACCATTACAAAACTAAAACAAGAATACAATGATAACAAAGAAAAAGAGACAAGCGAATTAAAGAAATTTCTGAAAAACAAGAACCTATCAACTCGCGGAAACCGAGAAGAAGTACTAAAAAGAGTTGGAGAATACTATAATAATATTATTACCAAACATAAAGATTCCGTACAGAAAAATAGAGATATCATAAGAGATCAAACAGAAAGACGTGACAACAGTAGACAGAAACCAATTGGTTTATCAACTCTCTTCATAAATAAGAAAAAAATCCAAGTAGAAAAATTAATTCCTGATCATTTATTTAGAACTGAAGAAGAACAGCAGCCTACTATTTTTAGCGAAAGTGAGAATATATTCACTGTAAACGTTTCAGTTCAAGGTAATGGAGTTGACGAGCATACTCTTATTGCTTTTACTTTCGCAGATATACAGCGGCGAATGAACGAAATAAATCAATATAGAGTTCAGTTTGTAACTCGGGTTATTTTCCATCGACAGGAGAATGATGAAGAAGTAGTAGTATATTACAACAGTACTTCTTGGATTTTAAATAAAAATAGCATTCTTACTCATAATCATTTGGATGATAATAACAAGAGACTGAGTTCTTTAAGTAATACCCCTCGATCTGGGCTACAATTTAGTCGGTATGAAGGAATTGATTATAGGATGACACGAATAGAATCTTACATGGGAGGAACGTTTAAAATACTGCCAGATTTCGTAAAAAATAAAAAAGCGTGCATAAATATAAAAAATTTAGATCAAAAATGCTTTCTTTGGTCCATCTTAGCACATTTATACCCAACCAAGGACAACGCTGAGAGACTTTCGAAATATAAGCAATATGAGAACCAATTTGATTTCGAAGGGGTTACCAACTTCCCAATGGATACTAAAGATATACACAAATTTGAAAATAGATACAACATTAAGATTTGTTTATTTCAAATTGAAAAAGAGAAAATTATCAGAAGTCATATACTAAAAAGTACAATCAATGGCAAAACAGCTAAACATGTTATTAATTTATTATATTTCGATAATCATTATGTACTGGTAAAGGATCTGAGCAGATTAGTTGGTCCTCAAATATCTAAAAAGAAAACAAAGACATACCTCTGCACTTATTGCGGAAGGCATTTTAAGAAGGAAGAATGCTTTGAAAAACATGAAAGTAAAAATAATTGCGAAGATCCTGATATTATAATGCCTCCTGAAGGTTCAAGTATACAATATAAAAATATTGCAAAACAAATGAAAGTACCTTATTGCATAATAGCCGACTTTGAGTCTTATAACGAAGAGTACAATCAAGTAAACGGGAAGAAAACAATAAAAGTGGCCAAACAGAAGCCATTTGCTTACGGATTTCAGGTATGCTGTTCCTTTGATACAAACCAGAACAAATACTACGATTATTTCGGTGAAGACGCTGCAAAACATTTTGTTAAAACCGTTACAAAAGTATCCACAGAAATTGCAAACAAATATGAAAGCAGACAAAGAAACCATACTTATACCAATGCAGAAATTGTGAATAAATGGAATAAACTAACTAATAAGACTTGTCACATCTGTACAACTGAAATTACTGAAAATCCTCACTTTGATCACGACCACATGACAGGAGAAGATAGGGGATTTGCTCATGCTGAATGTAATATGAAATACAGGATTCCTAGGCATATCCCGGTAGTAATGCATAATTTATCAAAATATGACTCTCATTTATTTGTTAGAGAATTGATACCTGATAACGGAATTTTTGAAAGTGCAGAAAGTTTCATCTCATTCTCGAAATCAATAAGTATAAGAAAGACGGATACGGAAATAAAATATGAGATGCGGTTTATAGATTCAATTAGATTTATGGCTTCATCTTTAGACAAACTATCAGCAAATTTAGCAACATGTGATTGCAAAGTACCTTGTAATCATCTAAGACAGAATTTCAAGTACACATCTAACAGCTTCAAAAATGACGATGAATTCAAAGAAATAATTAAAAAAGGTGTGTATCCCTATGAATTCGTGGATAGTTTCGATAAAATGAATTGTACAAACTTACCACCAATAGAAAGCTTTTATTCTAGGTTGACGGGGAAAGGTATTGACAAAAGTGATTATAAAAGAGCGGTATCTATATGGAAGCAATTTAACTGTGAAACATTACTTGATTATACCAAGTTGTACCTAAAAAGTGATGTGTTAATTCTATCAGACGTTGTGGAGAATTTCAGAAATGTGTGTATACATAATTATGATCTGGATCCACTTCATTACTTCTCAGCTCCAGGACTAACATGGGATGCTTTCCTAAAGCATTCGAAAGTAGACTTGCCGTTATTCTCAAAGGAAGACATGTATACCTTTATAGAAAAAGGAATAAGAGGTGGTGTATCCCAATGTATAAAAAGATACGCAAAAGCAAATAATAAATATACAAGTGATTATAATAAGAATAAGCCATCTAATTATTTAGTGTATTTGGATAAAAATAATTTATATGGGTGGGCGATGTCGCAGAATTTACCCGCGAATGATTTCCAATTCATTTCCATACCGGATGATTTGAAAGAAAGGAATGAATACGAATCAATCGAGTATTACAACCATCTAAAAACTCATATCAATTCGATAATGAAATTACAGAATGTAGGTGCTATATATGAGGTAGATTTAGAATATCCAAAAGAACTACACGAATTACACAAGGATTTACCATTAGCACCGGAACACTTTAACGGTAAGCTATGTACCACAGTATTAGATAAAACCAACTATGTAGTTCACCACAGGAATCTAGAATTTTATTTACAAAAAGGCTTGATATTAAAAAGAGTACACAGAATACTAGGATTCACTGAAAGTGCTTACTTAAAAGGATATATAGACCACAACACAGCACTTAGAACTAAAGGTACAAATGATTTTGAGAAGGACTTCTTTAAGCTTATGAATAATGCTTGCTTTGGAAAAACTATGGAAAACGTAAGGAAGCGAGCGGATATGGAAATAATAACGGATAATGAAACAAGAGAAAAAATAATAAAGAAACCCAACTTTAAATCTGAAATAATATTCAGTGAAAACTTTTCAGTAGCAAGAATGTCAAAGGAAAAGATAAAACTAGACAAACCAATGTATATCGGCTTTGCTGTATTGGAACTATCCAAGTTATTGATGTATGAATTCCATTATGATTATATGAAGCCTAAATATGGAGATAAAATTGATTTGTGTTATATGGACACTGATTCTTTCATATATGATATTAGAACTGAAGATTTTTATCAAGATATCAAACAGGATTTGAATGAGAGGTTCGATACATCTGATTATGCGAAAGATAATCCATATGGGTTTCCTAGTGTAAATAAGAAAGTGATAGGAATGATGAAAGATGAATTAGGTGGACAGGTTATGACAGAGTTTGTTGGATTACGATCAAAAGTATATGCTTATTTAAAGGACAACCAAGACCCTTCAAAAGCTAGCAAAAAACTGAAAGGAATAAAAACCAATATAGTTAAAGATAAAATTACGATTCAAAACTATAAGGATGTACTGTTTGGTAAAACGGAAAACCTTTCTATAACCCAGTATAACTTAAGATCATACAAGCACAATATGTTTCTAGAAGAACAGAATAAAAAAGCGTTAGATCCTAAGGATGATAAAAGGATAGTAACAAGCGATAAAATACACACTTTACCTTTAGGTTATAGACATTAAATTCAAGTACCTACTTAAAAACTTCAAGTACCTACTTAAAAAATTCAAGTACCTACTTAAAAACTTCAAGTACCTACTTAAAAAATTCAAGTACCCACTTCAAAACTTCAAGTACCTACTTAAAAAATTCAAGTACCTACTTAAAAAATTCAAGTACCTACTTAAAAAAAAAATCAAGTACCTACTTCAAAACTTCAAGTATATAATTAAAATACTCAAGTAAATCTTATAATGAAAAATTCTTCCTAAATAAATGAATGAAAAGGCTCCAATCAAAGTCTATGACTTTAGTGAAAAGAACACTTATCAGAATAAGCACGACCTTGCACCTCAGTGGCCATTTAGACTCTTAATTTGTGGTAGTTCTGGAACAGGGAAAACTAACCTTCTTTTGAATTTAATTTATGAATATCTTTGTTTCAACAGAATATACTTGTATGCTAAAGATCTTGAAGAAGATAAATATCAAGACCTTATAACCAATTTAACCACTTTGGAGTCACAATGCAAATCGAAAGTCTTGACAGTAAGTAACAATCTTGATGATATTGTCGATGTTGACGACTTAGACCCTGAATACCAAAACTTGATTATCTTTGACGATTTTGTCACTGAAAAAGACCAGAAGAAAATAGAAGATTTATTCATAAGAGGAAGAAAGAAAAATGCCTCAATTATTTACTTATCTCAAAGCTATCATAAAACGCCAAAGGTGGTAAGGCTCCAGTGCAATTATTTTGCATTCTTTCAGTGTTCTAATCCAAAAGAAGTAAAATTAATAAGACAAAGCCATTTATCCAGTATAGACGATGAAAAATTTCTCAAACAATTCGAGACTGCAACCAAGGGCTACGGTTTTTTCTTCATAGATTTAAAAATAAAAGATAAAACCCTTAAGTACAGGAAAAACTTTGAAAAATTTACCGGATAATTTATTTCTATAATAAATGAATAAATTTGGTAGTGTTGGAAAAAAGGTTAGTAACGAATCGAATGAAAAGAGAGTTACTGATGACAACGGTAATATTAACCTACAAGGTAAGAGAATTATTATGTTAGGGGATGCGAAAGCTGACCAGGACGCTATTAGTATCAGATCTATGACTATTATTTTGAATCAATTTAAAGAAGAAATTACCGCACAACAAGTGGGGGCAAATCAGTACTTTAGCGAAGATATCAACAGATTAACTGCGGTACATGATTCTCCTAAAAATTTATTGGTAAGGATTAATGATAAAGGGTTATTTGTAAAAGAAATAATTCGAGTTAATGAGAAAGAAATTGATGCTGAGAACAAGTTGATAACAAATGTTCAAAACCCTAGAAACAAAAATGATGCTGTTAATTTAGCAACGTTAACTATGAATCTTTTAGATTATGACAAAAAGCTTCTGGGGCAACACACCCATAACGGTATAATTGAAGGAAAGATTGCTGGTCAAAAAACTCGTATCGATAATATTGAAAGAGCAGTAGTAAATATTTTAAAAAGGCTTCTAGAGCTAGAGCTAAAACCTGTTGACAAACCATTCGTTACCAGAATAGAAAAAATGATGGCTGGTAAATAAATTTTATATGATAAATTAATTCCCTAATAAATGGTTGAGATATTTGAGTATACAGTTTATTTGTCAAAGCTTCAGAAAGGAAAGCTGAAGAAATGTTTTGATGCTAAACAAAAATGTCAGATACGTGTTAGTCATAGTAGACAAAATGAACGAGAACCAGTCAAGTTACTTTTAAGTAAACGACAAATTGATAAAATTGAAACATGTAAAATGAATAATAAGGGTTGTGATATTGATGTATCATACAAGCAGATGAGAGAAGCGATTCAAAAAGGTGGATTACTTCCATTTTTAATACCGCTAGCAATTACCCTTGGTAAGGCAGCTTTAACAAGTGGTGCTGCTGCTTTGGGTACATTCGCTGGTAAGAAAATTATGGATAAAATGACCAACACAGGTGGTGCGCTAAAACTTCCTGGAACACAAAAAGTTACCGGTAATGGGGTACGTGGAAGGCCTAGGAAGGAAAAAAACGATGATGTCAACACAGGTGGCGCGCTAACACTTCCTGGAACGCAAAAAGTTGTCGGTCATGGGGTTCGTGGTAGACCTAGGAAGTCAAAAAACGGGGACATAAAAAAAGAAGCAAAAGTAAAGTAGGACCTCTAACTAATTTTGATATTATGGATGCATTAGGGAGTATACCACAGTTTCGAGGTGTTTTCTCTTTAGATACGCTACCCAAACATATAAACGATTCGGAATGCGGTGTCATTAATTATGATAAACTCGGAATGCCTGGAACTCACTGGGTTGCCTATTGTAATCTACCTGAATACCCCCATGTAGAATTTTTTGATTCTTTCGGTATTCCCCCGGGAAAAGAAATAATTAAATATCTAAGAACTTCAAAGAAAAAAATAGCTTATGAAAATCTTGCTGTTCAAAATATAGATGAATTAAACTGTGGACTTCACTGTATTTCTTACATTAAGCGCAAAATGAAGTTGGTAGCTTTTCGTTTATAAAAATTGTTTTCTAATAAATGGAGATTTATTGTATGAAATGTAAAAAGAGCACTGACACTGAATCAATGTTTAAGGCAGTGTCACAAAAAAATAATGTTCCAATGCTGAAAGGGAATTGTGTTATTTGCGGATCGAGGAAAAATCGCTTTTTAAAAAAACCTCAACGCAGAAACAGATATTTTAAAGACGTATTATTCTAATTATTCAGGTGTGGATGATATTTACAGAAAATTAAAAGAAAATGGTGTTAAGGTTTCCAAGGATAAAATAAAAAATGTGTTGCAAAATGAGAATGTGTATACGTTACACAAACCTTCCTATCATAACTTTGAAAGGAGGCGAGTGTATGTTCACTATGTTGATGAGCAATGGCAAGCTGATTTAGTTGACATGCAGAAATATAAAAATGAAAATAATAAAACAAATTACATTTTAACTGTTATTGATTGCTTTAGTAAATATGCTTGGTGTATCCCTCTGAAAGACAAAACGGGTGCTGAAATAATAAAAGCATTCAGTGTTATATTTAAAGAAAGAATTCCTAAGAAACTACAAACTGATAAAGGTAAAGAATTTGTGATGAGAAATGTTCAATCTTTTTTGAAAAATAGCGGCATACACTGGTTTGCATCTGAAAGCGAATTGAAAGCGCAAATCGTTGAACGGTTCAATAGAACGCTAAAAGAAAAGCTATGGAAATATTTCACTCACAATAGCACTACTAATTGGATTGATATTTTACCTTTATTTGTGAGTAATTAT